>FN648816.1:6692-37862 GCA_000310025.1 Ectocarpus siliculosus | reverse complement strand
GACTGACTCAGGGGTAGATTAGGAACATGCGTCCTTTTGCGTACGGTGGCAGTTTGGAAGGCCGTAGGTGCTCTTAGACACTAGGGAGAGCATGGAAGGTTTCATCATCCGTAGCCTTGAACACTTTTCCATCCCCGTCTGAGAAGAAGGTACAAGCAGACCTGTATGGTCCACCACGAACGATAATCTGAGGAAGGTCATTGGGTCGATGTTTTTTTTTTCGTGGGATCCTTCCGGTAGTGGGTGGCCCTTCACAAGCACTTCTGCTGTGATTGCATCGAGCGTGTTGGATTTACCTTTAGTGGTCTCTAGATATTGCTCACGCCAAACACATGTTGCTATGATATATCGTCTGGTATTTCAGCGTGTATTGGTCTTCATGCAGCTGCTCACCCCAAACATAAATAATCCGAAACAACACAGAGCGGTGCAATGGCTTCATTTTCTTTTGTTTTCATATTTTTATTTAGATCGCTCAAATCCACACACCCCTCCCCGGCTACGATCATGGCCTAATCGATGAGGGCTTCAAAATCGCGCCCAGCCCTCTGCTTGATTGCACGAAGGTTGTTTTCCGAAGAATCTTCGGACTCGGACTCCATTTGTTCGCCTGCTCGAAGAAGGCCATTGACCCCCGGCGGTTTGATGTCAACCGATTCGGGTAACCCCCTCCGTAGTTTCTTGTTTCGACATTTTGTTGTGTGCATGCGCTACTACGCCAACTTGTGCGAAGATGCGAGAAGATTTTTGCAAACCCCATGACGGTCGGTGTTGATGGCGTTTCCATCGCGTGTCAAACCCCTGTTTTTCACGTGGTTTCCGGTGTAGTGAGGAGATTTGTCTGGGCTTGAAGCACATACTGCATCTGTCTGCATAGTGTGGCGTCTTGCATTTGGCCTGGTTAAAAAAAAAGAGGGCGAATGGGAGTCCCCCACAATGGTGCCACCGAGTCGCCCACAATGGTGCCACCGGGTGCTTTTGTGTGGTTTCACCAAAAACAAACACTTCACGCAAAACTTCAAACCAAATCAAACAGTGCATTTTACAAAGCAAACTGGCTTATTCAGATTCCACATTCAAGAACAAAGAACGAACTTCGAATGATTCACCCATACTTGCTGCGGTGGAAACTCCTTGCACTACTTCATTCATTCAAATACAACAGCCAAGAGACAAGAAGTCGTTCTTGATCACGTCCCCCAAACGCTAGATCCATTGGTCCACGGTCTCTTGTACTACAACATCGAGAAAACCCAAAAACTCGTTCGCGGATAGAGACATTTTGAGAGATTTTCTAAGTACCTTCCTTGAAAGGTCCAGCTCTCGGTGAGAGACCGGAACATACCTAACCTCCATCTCATGTTTGTCTCCCTCCATAGCCAAGGAGATGTGAAACAAAACGATCGCAGGAACCTATTTCACCGTCATCGATAGCCGCAAAATATCCACGATATGATATGTCGCAGGGCAAAGTTAAGTAGCGGCGCACTCGGACACCGCGCTGTCGCGATCCACGCGAACGAGCTGGTATTGGGTCGTGGCGATCTCCTCGCCGGATACGGCCCACATAGAAATTGTGGTCCACATGGAGTTCCCCTTGCGGAGGGCCGTGGCGGGGTCGTTGAAGAACTCGTTGCTGAGACGGCGGGTAATGGTGCCACAGCTGAGATCTTCCGAGAGGAGCACCTTCAACAAACAAGACACGGGCATGAAATTGTCGGTTGGTGGTGTTGAACACTCTACGATAGTTGACGGGACTTCAAGTACAAAAGTAGTCATAATTCTTCGATAGGAGGAGTCCAGAAAGAGTTTCGCTTTCAAGGCATTGGACAAGGACTACGCAAATATTGTTCGAGGAGAGTTCTTACAAGAAGTGTGGATATAATGGACAAGTTTAACAGCGTATCACAGTGCTTTACCTCGACGACGCCCTGGTCCGGAGTCCCAAAGAGACGGTTCTGGCAAACCCAAAGCGTGTTCTTGCGCAGCACCTGAACAAAAATTGCACACATGACGATGAGTGAGAATCGGTTTGTTTGTCTCACGCGGTCTCGCGCCAAAATGTTTTGGCCAGCACCCAAAGCATCTCAATAGGTTCATGCGGGACCATCTTTATTGCGTGCATCACTCGAGTTTACAGGGAATAAAAGCACAGGTCTAGAAACCTTGCAGCTGTGTGCTACGCATTGATGAATGGTCTCACCAGCCCGTCTCCTCCTAGAATGAGATCACCACCGAGGTCAATCAAGGTGGCCTTGCCAGTGTCCGGGTCAACGGCAAACAGCTCGCCCGACTGATAATTGACGATGATGAGGGACGAAAGGTCATCCGTGATCTGCGTGGGAAAAACGCACCGAGTACGCAACAATGTTTCTGCAGAGAAATTGGTGCGAATGGGCTTCAACCATAGCGGCGGTTCGGAGAGTTGGGCAAGACTTGAAGAAACATATTGGTGACACCGCGTGAAACCCGAACACCTCGCGTGCAGAGAATAAAGAGGAGCAATAGCACTCGAACGCCGCCGCGAACACCACGCAAACACATCTGCACTGAGCCTCATTGTAGGACAACACTCACCACGATGCCGTTGGAGTTGAGCGCTTGGTCCGCGATAATTTCCCCAGGTTGGAAGCTAAAGTCCGAGCTGAGAGGGATCACCTTTTCAAAGTTCACAAAGAAGGCAAGAGTAAGCTCGGAAGGAAGAAAGGATGATGGCCCACACGCGCTGCCGCCACATCAAGCCACAAAAACAATGATTTCTTCTCACCTCCGCCACGGTGTTCGGACCGTTGGGCAATCTCCCGTATTCATCCAGGGCGATCTAAGGAAGTCCAGACCGCGCGATTGAGGGATCAAGGGGATGGGTGTCTCCGTGAGATTGTGCGGCTACAGAGGCTACAGCCCGACACAAGAGTACATAGTTGAACGACGTCTCCTACGAGTTCTGATGGCGTGTTGCAAGCATTCACATTTCGAGCAGAGCTTACTGCCCTCTCTCGCCCTCACCCTATAGAATTGCAACTGCGAAGATTCGGTGATGTAGGCGTACTCCGAGCGAGGGTGGATGATGACGTCATTTACGAGAGATGCCCCCACGGTACCTAGCTGAATCTCTGCGACGAGGCTAAAGTCGTCCGTCGTGTCGTAAATCGCGAGCGAGCCTGTCAATTCGACGATGCAGGAAATTGCAGTGGCATGCTGTTCAAATTGATTTTTGCATCTCGTCGAACTAGATGACATCTGTGGGCAAGCACGAGCGTGGGCGGGATTCAGTATCCAAGCAGCTGTGTCGTGTTCGACTGGTCACCTGAAAAGGCGCCGCAAACCCACAGGTAGTCGCTGCGCCTGTCGAAGTCAATGCCAAGAGCGGTAGTACCGTTTCCGCCCTCAATGACCACGCTGCCAACACCAGTTTCGAGGTCGCCCTTCCAGATGCTCCCGCCTGTCGCTCAGGGCGAAAACCACCACGTGGCACCCACGAAAGATATCAAAACTTGGGCTGGGTGCCTATACTGTACATAGTTCACCTCACTGTATTGGTTATCTACAGCTCGTACGTATACGTCGATTGCAGATAAGCTAACCGAGTGAACGCCAGTCCACCCTCTCACGCCGATCGCAACCAACGTTCCACTAACGGAGAGAATGCAGACACCTCTACATACGAGAATGCAAACGAATCTGCAACAAAGTGAAGGACTTGAAGAGGAATTTCGTACCTGACAGATGTAGGCTAACGACGCATCTTCAAGTTGCGCGCTGATGAGGATAGGCGCGTGCGGCGAATGAAGAGTGCTAACACCACAAACTTGAACATCTACAACTGTGCACTGCATCACACGCGTGTTATCAACTCTTGGCGACTGTGGTGTGCGTTCTCGGCGCAAGGGAAAGCTGTATGTTTAGAAAACTGTGACAACTTCGGCAGCACGGCATTGTAGAGGTTCCTGTTCGGTGCCGATATGTGCGCAGAACATGGACCGGCACCATACTAGCCAACGGCAGGCACCACAGATTATTGGCGTACATTGGTGGTTCCCACCTTGTCGAACACACAGAATTTGTCGAAACGTATTTGCATCTTGAATGGTTATTCTCTACCCCCCTCAGCACACATTTTGTACAGCCTCAAATTCGCTTGACCCTTCAAATGCACGTCGCTCAGGCATTTTCCCGAGAGGTGGATCTCACAGCTGTCCATAAAACGCTCTAGATGTGTCTTGTGGGCAAAAAGCCGTGGCACTGGCCTCGCACGAAATCAAACCCTTTCGGGTCAACCTCACAGCAGTCGACGGCAGCGAACGAAAGACACCCATGTACCCGATATACCTTTGATGAAAATTTTGCGCATATTTCGATATGTGTATCACCGAGAGAACGAGAACTACAATGTCCCGATGAGGGACTCCAGAAGCTTCGGCAAGAGATGTGCCCATAACCTAGTGTTCTATATTTCGAATGTGTTTTGTCGGGAGAATGAGAACTACAGTGTCCCGATGAGGACTCCAGAAGCCTTGGCAAGAGATGCCCGTAGCCTAGTGTTCTCACCGGTGAAGGCGCTGACGTACACCTCTTGTCCGTGCCCGAGTGTCACGCCTTCCGGCTGGAATCCGACCGGCAGGTCGATCAAATCTAACCTCCCGGCCAAGACGGCTGGCACAATGGCCAAACTCAATAGACTTCCCAGACGAATCATTGTGCAGGGTAGATACGCAGGCCTTTGGTTTTAAGGTGAGACAAGGGAGAAGGAGAACGTATGGCCGAGAACGTATTGCCGAAGGACTCTCAGGCACACAGGTCGAGTCTCGACAAACCTCATGATGACATGCTTCTCATCTCGTATCAGTACATGCGTACATACCACGTTTGAATGTCGGAGGTGGGACGATATCCACACCAGCTTGTCAGGCCACGCGCACAAATCGTGCGCTGTGCGCCATGTGCATAGGAGAATAGATGCGCAATCATCACGAAACAAGCTTCTCCGAAACAACCAAACACGGACGCATCACGTGCGAGGGTTGCCCTAGCTCTCACCTTAGCAAGTTCAAGAAGGGCGGTGTTAAAACTGGGTCCCGCTGTCCTTAGCTTCGTCAGACGACACTTCTCTTATGGGCAAGACCGCCGAATGCATCGTACCTCGCACTCCTCACCCGGCGGTGCAAAAAAATAGAACCCCCCGCGGCAACTTGCCCAGGGCATCTTGCCCGGGGCAACGGGGAAAAACCGCCGAATGAATCGTACCGCCCCCTTCCCGACTTTCAAAAAAATGCCTTTTCAAGCCGCACTCCGAAAAAAAAAGCAAAAAGGAAGATACCTATACAATTCAGGTTGTCGTTGTATGAACCGAAAAGGGTTGTGACAGCTTACGCATCAAGGAAACACAAA
Source organism: Ectocarpus siliculosus (assembly GCA_000310025.1). Taxonomy (NCBI): domain Eukaryota; class Phaeophyceae; order Ectocarpales; family Ectocarpaceae; genus Ectocarpus; species Ectocarpus siliculosus. The sequence continues at coordinate 32,474 of FN648816.1, read as the reverse complement.
ATTATAGCTGTATCTAGCGGAACCGTGCGCTCCGAAAAAAAAAAGCAACGGAAGATACCTATACAATTCAGGTTGTCGTTGTATGAACCGAAAAGGGTTGTGACAGCTTACGCATCAAGGAAACACAAAATTATAATAGCTGTATCTAGCGGAACCGTGAACGGCCCTAAGAGTTTACACCCCAGTCGGTAAAGCAATCATGATTGATGTGAACGGTGAAAGTTTAATATTCACAGAATACAGCCGGTATATCCCGGAGAATTGCGTCCTAGAACGAGTGTTCGTCGGTATGAAAAACAGAGACCGGTTCTAGAAACGTTTCGGCGAGACCAACCGAACGAAAAAAAAACGAAAATATATAGAGGTAAGGAAAATTAGCTCAAGCCTGAGGGCGCGCCGCAGGCCTCCGTTCCGCGCCTGAGAGCGAAGCGGCGGGATCGCGCCTACTCTCAAGTCGACACGTTTAGCGTCGAGTGTGAGAGCGAAGCGGCGGGATCGCGCCTACTCTCAAGTCGACACGTTTAGCGTCGAGTGTTCGCGCGCGACGCCGGGGCCGCCGCTCGACCTCCCGCTCCGCGGAGCCCTCCGGGAGCCCCCTCTCAGCGAGACGCCGCCGCTCGGGGCTCCGGGCGTCCAGCGACGGGCGAGCTGCACGCGCCGGCGGGACGGCTCAAAACCACGTCGTCGCACTTTTTCTCTCCACCTCGGGCCCCTCCGCTCGGGACTGTCGCTCCAATCTAAGAATCAGCGATCCGATTGGTGGCTAACCTCTTTCCGTGTTTTTGAGAACTTGAAGCGACGTGTGTGGTGTGTTGTTGCGTTGTTGCTGTTGCTGTGCATTGTGCACTGCAACACGCATCTGTGCATGTATGCACTGGATGTGGTAATATGTTGTTGTTGCGTGACCGATTTAGGCATGGCGCGTTGAGAGATGCAACTTTGCTGTGAGTGGTGCTGCCGGCATTTTTTTCTGCAGCTGCGCGATGCTGCTGGGATTGCGCGTGCGGCAAGCTGTTGACATCAAAGAATACAGACGGACGTGTGTTCTTTCATTCTTCACCATTCTGTCGGTGTTTTTTATTAACTTCATTCAACCTATCTCGGAATATGAATTTTGAAGAAGAAATGACAACCGCGTGCACGTGACGCACGTTACTGCATGCATGTATCGCGGATCGTGTACGTATATCTATAGCAGGTAACAACATACACATACATACATGCGGTACATCCCCATGTTCCTACCTTTCGTGCACTTACTTTAGCGATGGTGCATGAGGAGTGTGTTTGGTGGACTGTTTACTTCACCACCTGCGCGTGCGCTGCGGACAAACTTCCGGAAATAAATGACAACTTGCGGCATTCATTGTGACAGAAAAACTGGCTCTCGGAACTCGGAACACATCACATGCATCTCGCTCATGTTTGTTTCTCGTGATCAGCTGTGTGTGCTGGATCTCTCTGCGGTATGTATGTACAGCCAGTAGTGGTCCGGAGGACGACAGACACCGGGTGTGTGTGTAGTGTGCGAACATTAAACTTTAAGGAGCTGATCTAGACTGACTGCTGTAGACTATGTAGTATGTTGCTGTATTGTGGTATGCAGTCTCGGCTGTATGTTGCTATGTATGGTACAAGCCACACTTGCACACGAAGACAGACAGGTCAAAGCGCACGCCACGCGCACCCAAAATAGTAGCAGCCAATAACAAGGCAAAGAAGTAAGTGCAGTTTTCTTCTTCTGTTGCTATACGGTATCTATCTGTCTTTAATCCGGAGAGTAGCGTAGACTCCCCACCGTGACACTCGGTCACAGGGTCCCAGATTGTTTACTGTAGAATATGCGCGTTGTGTGTTTCCACCGCACTGAGACTGACGTCTCCATTGGTCAGCCGGTTAGCGCGGTCAGATGCTTGCTTACAGCACGGGCCGCAATTAAGAAACATTCCACGAAGAAAAAAAGGCTCAACCTTTTAGTAAAAATAAGTACAAAGGACTATAAGAAACACAGCTCAATCTCGGCCACAACATAATAAGAAACGTCCTAACAAGAAACAAACATGATCGTGCGATACCCCCAATACATGAGAAACAAGGGTTGCTGGGGGAGCGTATCCAATATGAAACGTTTTCCACTGCTGCTCCTTCCGTGCTCCCACTCCCCCCGTACCTAGCTGGACAACGTTTTTTTTTCGTGGGGGGGAGAGTAATTGTTGGCGCTGTCCCCCCCACCTCCGCGTTATTTAGCTACCGACTCGGCGCCGCCGCGGGCTGCTTTACCCACTGCTGCATGGATGTTTGGTGTTGTAGTATGCATCTTCTTAGTTAGCCAGAAATTAAAGAAGAATATATTTGAATCTTAACAGAATCAGGATGATGCGACAGTCAAAAGGAATTAATTAAGAACAAATGCCTTTCTTTTAAGAAAATGGACGACTGACTTCGGTTGGTCCTTCGACGCAAAGTAAGGGATTGAGCCTCGACCCGATCTTGACGTTTCTTATCTCCGGGCCCGTACTGTATACTAAAGACAGACAGGTGCACACACACACATTACATACATTATGGCTACAGCAGGGTGTGCGCCAGAAGCTTCAACGTTTGTTCGACAATTAATTATTTTTGCACTTACTTAGTTTTGTTTCAGTGAAAGAAAGAAGAAGACGGCAAGTGGATAAGGAGAGCATGATGACGCATCATGCATGCATGCATGCTTCTCTCGACTTGAACCTGCGTCTGTCTGTCCATCGTTCTTCAGCTGTATGTAGCGAACAACCGTCCCACTTGGTATGTATTGTAAATGTTACCGTTCGTTTCGTATGCACATACTACATGCACTCCAAACGGGGGACGAGGGGGGCGGTAGCCCCCCGCGTCCACCGATAGCGTCAAATGTTGGCGCGCGACGCAGGGGCCGCCGCTCGGCTTCTCGCTCCGCGAAGCCCGCCGAGAGCCCTCTCTCAGCGAGACGCCGCCGCTCGGGGCTCCGAGCGGCCGGCGACGGGCGAGCTGCACGCGCCGGCGGGACGGCTCAAAACCACGTCGTCGCACCTGCGTCTCCACCTCGGACCCCTCCCTCCGCTCGGGACTGTAAAGAACAAGCGATCTTACTGGACGGAACTGTCTTCACCACCTCAGGTCTTCTTCCTCCAACGATGCTCCTGCTACCAAGGCAGGAATCCTCTTCAACAACAGCACGGAAGTAGACCATCAACGCTACGAATGCTGTGTGACAAGCCTGATCTATCTTCGTTTTTCTGTGTCTTTCGGTGTTGCATGTCTCCGGCTTCGCAACACCTATGATGTAGCCATGTAAACTCCAGGCACGCCGTGTCACTGCCTGACCTTTCTATCTCTTTCGTGTTTAGTTTTTGCGCGAATGAAATGCCTCTCGGTGTCGTTCGGTTTCCTTCTTAACTTTGCGTACTACCACCTATCTTCTCACGAACGATTTATCCGCGACTTAGACATGTAAGTAACCACGTAGTAAATACATCACCATATTCAGAGTACCTTATGTTGCCACGTACCACACTTACTTAGACAAGCGGCTTAGACATGTATGTATGTAGTACGTGTAGATGCCACGTACATTTAGAGTGAGTGTCGGCTACCACTTTCAAAAGATGAGTGTGTGTGTGTAAGTGTTGGCTACATTTTGAGTGTACGCTAACGATTGGTTCCCAAGGGACCCGTTTGCCGTTCCCGATTGCGTCTGAACAACGCTGTCGCTCTACATTGTAAGTTTTACATTTTCAACTTTGCATGAATACATAGCGCGAAGAATAGTTCCGGCCTAGATTGCGCCTTAGTCTGGAGTATCACATTAGACTTCATAGAGTATCACATTCGAGTTGGGACTGTGTCGTTTCCTTCTTACCATGTAAGAGCCGTCTTCAGAGCTCTACTTCACGGTGGTAATGATTTTAACACCGAACGTCGAGTAATGCTTCCGGTGGACATTGCAAGTGCGAAAATCTCGCATATATATCGAGATTGTAAGACCGTAGTCTAGAGTATCACATGGAGTACATACTGGAGTATCACAGTAGAGTTGCGACTGTGGCGTTTCCTTTGCAACATATGTATAAGAGCCACCTTCTAAGCTCTACTTTACGGCAAAATGGTTTCACATGGTACGCCGCGTAATGCTTTCGGTGTGCATCGCAAGTCCGAAAATCTCGCATATCGAGATTGTATGTACTTCACGTTGCGCCGAAGAATAGTTCCGGTCAAATCTTCAGTTTGTGGTGTTTTTTCTTTCGTGGTCCACGAGCTGCCTTCACAGCTCGACTTCTTCGGGAAAATAATTAAATCATATCCTGACCACATCAAGCACGTCCCACTTGGTATGTGTTTCAACGCCCCGACGTTTCCCTCTCCGCATAGAGCACCAGCCAAAACGAAGGACGGGGGGGGCGGTAGCCCCCCGCGCCCGGAGCCCTTGTATATAATAATATCTCCCCCACATTTTTCAAGATAAACGATGCGGCGCATCCTGTTTCACCGCAAACATCGCCGACGCAAGCCTCGTTCTCCACGGCAATCGACTCCGCTTGGTCGAATTACATACAGAGGACACCACTCTCGACGTCATCAGACCTAATCTCGTTCTAGGACGGCCGTCCCGACTTGGGCCTGGCCGTGGCTCGTGGCAGCCTCATGCAGGTAGACCGCACAATCGAAATCCGAGGGGAAGAGAGGGTAGTGAGACACAGCGGAAGAAGCACAGCCGCGGGATACTGCTAATCAGCCAGCTGTTGAGAAAGGGTACCACCGAGGCAGCTGGAAAACCCGTGCAATCTGTGGTTGCTGATGAAGTTGAGCTCCTCAAAAAGGGTAGAGAGCATGTTGAAGGCATCCGAGAGAGAGCATCGAAACGCGGGAAACGAGAGCCTGCTGCTGCTGCTGCTGCTTCATCTGCTGCGGCGAAGAAGGCGAAGCGCAAGGGGGCGGACGCAGCTCTCTCCGACCCTCTAGCATTGGCTCATGATGGCGGGACTAGAAGCGGTGCTACCCCAGAGAGACTTCGCGGGAGGAAGCGGTGAGTTTTGAGTCACTTCTGAGGTGCTGCTGAAAAGTGTTCTGTGCTTGATTGACTGCTTTACTTTGCGCGCCAGTTCGTGCCAGCTGCTCTATTCTTGAATTTGAAATTTGGTACACGCGCTGCCCGTTCTCTTTGCCCCCAAGAATTGAGGTCCATTCCACCACGTCGATAATTCACCACCGAAAGCGCATTAAAAGTTGCACGGGTTTGGTGACTGCTGTATCTGCTGCAATGACGCTGCTACCGTGGTGTCTAATTGTCGCTCACTCATATGTTCCCCCGACTCCTCCAATAACTATACTGATACGTTGTACGCAGGTTGCGGAGGAGCGTCGCTCTAGCGCGATGGATTTGATGCAGAACGACCCCGTGTTGATGGAGCGAGTACGGGCCATGCTTGATGCTGGCGCGGCAGAGCAGGCAGCAGCTAAGGTGGCTGCGATCGACGCGGCCAACACTCGTGCACTCCGCGCGTCGTTGCAAGCGCTGAAGCAGCACTGCAACAGCTCGATAGGGTGGACCACTTACCAGACAGCGCTCGCTGTAGCAGCCGGAGCGGGAGAGCACACGTGTACTGACACGGACGTGTGCCACCCCGGCCAGCGGTGCAAGCCCGTTGAGTCTGGTGAAGTGAGCCTTGCCGAGCGAGCCAACAGTCTCGGCATTCGGCACGAGACTTTCAGCGATGTACGGCGGCGGATGCACAACACGAACCACGACATCGCCCCCAAGATCGCTGCGAGTGAGGGATGCTACGTGTACAACGAGCGCAAGACACGGAGTGACGTGACGAATCCCGAGGTTATGGCTCTCGCCAGGGCTTTCTGGCACTCCGACGACGTTTCCCGTGCAACAGGAAACTCAGGCAAGTTGCTGCGTTGCGTTGCTGTTACCGTAGTCTCGGTTGTATGTGGCAGTTGTGTATTATGTTGCTAAGGTCTACCGCTAAGTTTGTTGTACTACACGGCTACACGGTGCTGTGAACTGCAATACACCCGTTCGTTTGTCCACATTACAAATGTGACGGAGTCTCCTAGATACAAGAGCATTTTTTTTCGCTCCCTGCAGGAGCTAGGGACATGTACAAGGAGTCTAAGAAGAGAGACGCACCCTCTCACCCTCGGAGACAGCTCATGCACAAGGGAGACAGTGTGGGGAGGATGTTCTTCGACACAAGGAAGTTTGGCCCCGAGGAAATTCCTCGCCCACCGATAGATCTGACGGGGATCCCTGGAAGTTCCAAGCTGTACTTTTTCACGGGAACAGAGGAGGAGCAGGAGGAGGTGCAGGATACCTATAGTCTTGTGTGGGCTAGTAGTGTGGGGATGCAGACAGACGATTTTGTGGTGGGAGCGGCCGGAGACAAGGTGTTGACGGCTAGGAAGTGGGAGGTAGACGGGTCCAGGGCGAGGAAATGGGCCGCCCCCAAGAAGTTCACCAGATCGTGGAAGTTGCGGGTTCGGGGCGCATCGTGCTACTGCTCGACTTGCCGAATAGGCTGCTAAGATGACTGCATGGTAGCGAAGGTGTACCCCGACTTGGTTGGCGAGGTGATGGAGAAGTCGGGAAAAGAGATGGTTGGGAGACGTACGCTTGGGACTCAATTGACCGGCGTTATTCTTCCGGTTATATCTTCGGACGAGTCCCCAGTGGCGCCTACGCTTGACGAGAGCATGCGGGAGGTGGGGGGGGGAGGGGAGAAGGAAGAGAAGGGAGAGGAGGAGGACGAGAAGGGGGAGGAGGAGGAGGAGGAAGAGGAGGAGGAGGGGGAGGAGGAGGGGGAGCGGGAGGAAGCGCAATACGTAAGCTCAAGAGGTCGCGTAAGTATCGCGAAGAGGAGGTTCCCGGAGGTGGGCTAGGGATGGATGGATGTGTTGGCTGCCAACCACAAGAATGGAACTCGTCGACGTTTGTTTTTCTTCTTGCTTTTTCTGGTGTTGTGTCGAACGCAACGTTTGCAAGTATTATGCGCTACCCTTTACTTTTGGTAGTAGTAATATGGGAAAATTCCCGTTTTGTACCCGGGGGGGGGACACAAATTTCGTGTCCCCTGGTGGGAAGTGGCCAGTAAAATGTGCAAAAACTGTAGGGTTTGTTCTACCGGAACAGTGGTCTAAAAAGCGCATAAAATGGGCAAGATATGGGGAAATCCCCGTTTTGTCCCCGGGGGGGGGACATAAAGTTCGTGTCCCCTGGTCGGAAGTGGCCAGCAAAGTTTGCAAAAATTCAAGGGTTTGTTCTACCGGAACAGCGGTAAAAAAAGCGCTTAAAATGGGCAAGAGGTGGGCAGATCCCTGTTTTGTCCCCGGGGGGGGACAGAAAGTTCGTGTCCCCTGATTTGCGTTTCCCTATACATTGAGTAAGACAACTCACCAAGTTTCGCTGAAAACCCACCTTCCCGACCCCGGATTTAAAATCTGAGACCGAATATCGCATCTACCCACCGAGAGCAACCCACAACTGAATTTTCAGAGCTTAGGTGGTTTGGCAACATTATCAATCTCAACCCCTCCCCGGCAATACCGGAAGGCGCCCAAGGAAAGCCTCTCCCATTGTGCGCAAAAGCTTGGCCCGACGTTCGGCGCTGAGTTGGTGGCCCTCGGAGTCGAGGGGGGCGATGGCGCTGTCGAGGACGTGTCCGTGAAGGCGGAGTACAGCGCGACCCAGGACGACGTGAAGGGCGTACACTTTCTCGATAACCTCGTGCTTGACGTGCCTGATGAGAGCGTTGCCCCTCAGAGCGTACGCGTTCTTGCACGAAGGTAAAATGTCCATTACCTTACTGCCGTGGACGAAGGTGTCGGACGCTTTGATTGCCATCCTGTCCTTTTTCCTGATATGTGAGATTTGCTACCATTGAGTCGAGAGCTTGTGACATGATTGATTAGGAGAAGGAGTGAGGATTGATTTAGAGGGGGGCAACACCATTTGTTTTCATTCTTTTGATCTGTTTTTTTGTAATTTCTAGCAATCCGATTCTGTGGATTTTTAACGTCGGCGTTTTCATTTCAGTGTTGAATTTCAGAACGATATCGGTGAAGAAGTCCCCTGGGTGGCAACACTGAAATCACATGAATTCGTGCCATTATTGAAGTCCTATTAGGAAGTCGCGTCGTATGGATGCGGAACTTCAAGGCGGAGTCAACTCGGATGTCGTGTCTAATTTTTGAGGAACTCAAAGGTGAAGTCACATCGGAACCCAAACAAGTACTACACTTCCAGGTTGGCACGAATACGGCGGAAGTGTCATTTTTGAAGTCAAATCCGAACTTCACGGTGATGTCCCCTCGCAGGTTAGAGAAGTTGTTTCTTCCGGGTTGGCAATAGAAGTCAGTGAAGACCTCGGTGTGAAATGTCTTGACCTCAGCCAAGACATCGTGGTCAAAGTATGTATTGACCTCAGAGCAAACGTTGAAATATTTTGAACTCTTGAATTAGAGGAAAAGACAGAGTCACGCGACAAAAACTGCGCCTGAAGCGGCGTCGTGTGACTCATATCCAAAAAAACTCTCGAAACATCACAAACATCGAAAACCTAAGGAAAAACTGCGCCTGGCTCCGCGCCCTACTTTGATGCTACTTGAGACGATCACAAACATCGAAGACCTAAGGAAAAACTGAGCTTGGCTCCGCGCCCTACTTGAGATGGTACTTGAGACGCTACTTGACATGCAAATCAACCTCTATGTTCACCCCAAAACATTCCACTACAGGGAACAACTACTTCTCCTGCATCCGACTCCTTCTTTGAATCACCGCGAGCTTGGTTTTGCAGCCCCTGAACCGCCTTGAAATGACATTCCAGGCAGTACTCCGGCCTGAAACCAAGCATCGGCTCACCTCTACCGCCGAAGTTGGCTTACCATGAACGGACTTCACCCTGAAGCAGCTCAAACTAAGGGGCCAATACATGCACACGCAGTCACTATTTCTCCCCCCTTCAATTGTGCCCCGAACACTGACATGAAGTCTAAGAGCACCGCAGCGGGGTAGTGAGGGTGTCCTCGGTACTGACGAATAGCAGCTTGCGAAGACTGACCGTCTGTGCGGTGGCGTGGATCATTCTCGGCATTTACGCGCTCTAGATCTGCTGCCATCCTTTTGACAGTGTTGTACGTCAGAAATCCACCTTCATACGGTGCGTGATCCACCATGACCCTCTTGTACCCCCGAAGAAGTTCGTGATCACAGTGAAACGCGAGTGTGTCGTAAAACACTACGAACCCCGGTGAAAGGTTGGTGGATTTCGGCGGGCAGATTGTTTCTCCCTCCAAGTAAAATGAGACTGCAGTCACTGGCTTCTCCCCACTTGACCAAGTTACCTCATCTCCAAAATTCTCCCCAAAGTCTACCATAAAGTCCAAGAGCACAGCCTCCTTGTACGCAAGCTTCCGAGCGGGGTCAACAGAAGTACGGTCCTCCTCGTCACGTTCCCCTTCCTCCGTAGACATCAGAGCAACCATCTTGTCAATGGTGACATCGTTCAACACACAGCCATAGCTACCCCCGACCATCACTTCTATTATCGCCCCCTCACTGCAGCATCGTTCAACACACAGCCATAGCTACCCCCGACCATCACTTCTATTATCGCCCCCTCACTGCAGCATTCGCGAAGCAAGTCGTGGTCACTGTAGATAATTTCGTCAGTGCAACGAAGCGTGAAATTCAACAACGAAGACCTGTACAAAACAAAGCCAAACTCTTCCTCTATAGAAGATGATCCTTTCTTGGTCTTCGAGAAGGTTCCCCTGGCGGACTTGACGACCTTCTGGGTTGGGCTTAGCCATGATGAGGAAAGAGGAGAAAGGTGTTGGGGTGTGGAGAGATGTCGGGAGAGATGGGGAGCGAACGAAGGGGGCGGGGGCGAGGTCAATCTTTTTTTGTTCTTTATGACTGTTTTTCTTTCAATTTTTAATTTAATATTCCAATTCTGTGGATATGTATACAAGAATCTTTGCATTTCCGGAATAACTCCGAAAAAACATCCAACCAGCTTCCAGCTTCAACTACCAATATCAACCACTGATCGAGTTGAACCTCCGAGTCGAACCTCACCTTTATGACGACTTCCACGTCCAAACCTCCTCGAACTTGATCAAAGCCGCTGTAACATCGTCCGGGGTCTTGTACATGTCATAGAAGCTCGGAAATTCCTTCTCAACGTGCTTCTTGACCTCGGGGTCGAAAGCAACTTCTTCGCTGCAGCTCCTTCGGCGAAGCAAATCCTCCAGGGCACTCATGTTTCCAGTGTTCCCCATGTCTCCCTGAAACAATTGCTTCTCGACAAAGTCCATGACGGGGGCCGACTTCCCCGACTTCTCCCTCGGGGTTTGATGAGACTTCGTCCTAGCCTTCTCATTACGCTTGTTCCTCTCAGAATGGTACAACTTATTGATGCACTGGTTGACGCCCATGAGTACCTTGGGTACCTCTTTCTCATCGGGCAAAACCACGAACGTCTTGGGGCGAGCTCCACCACCTCCTGCGAACCCTCCTCCTCCGCCTGGGAATCCGCTCAAGGCGCCTCCGAAGTTGAAGTTGGCAGCTTGCCCAGGCATCATACGGAGATTTTCCGGAGAACCCTCCAAATCATCGGTTTGATCTTGATCATGCCGTCCAACCTCTTCTGAAAGCGGGTGATCTTGCCCTGGCGTTCGGGGGTAGGCTTGACCCTCTGCTTGAGTTGCAACTTGGCGATCTCTGCCTCGGCATCCGTAGTGTACCTACTCTGGGCGCAAGAAGCCTTCCCTTCGATCCGGTAGTGGTTCGGGATGAAGAACTCCGGGATGGCGATTACCTGTTGTAGGAACAACACGAACTTGCGCTGAGCTGCCTCCACAGTTGTCACCAGTTGCCCTCCCACGGCGTGTTGTAGGACGAAGAGAACCGACACAGCCAAGCTTCGTCCACCAACTTCGATCATGGCGCGATCGTGCTTCGTGTTCACCACCTTCCCCTTGGAACTCCCCACAAGGATCTCCGTGCGTTCCCTCACACCGAGCTCGACCGCGTCGTACGGGAAGGTCTTCATGAACACGTCGAGAGTCTTCTTCTCGTTGAACTTCTCGGGGTCAAAGAAAACGTCGACGCCTTCTTTCACCGGAACCTTCGTGGAGTCGTCGGTCAGAACTGCGTCAAGAACGTCACACGCGTCTCGAAGTGTGATGTCTCCCATGTTCTTCGGCGCCTGATTGCCTGCAGCTTCTGCCTTGAACTTTGCCGCCGCCTCCTTCTTCCCCACCGGGGCACGCTTGAACATAGGATCATAAAAATCGTGGCGGTCACGCCCAATTTCTTGAATGATCTATACCATTTTCGGTTGAGATATCACGTCATTCTCGCAAAATTTCACACCAATCTCTTCAACAACGTGTGTTACTGAAACCGCAGATTTCAGGTGCATAATGATTTCCTCGACGAGGAAGCCTCGCTGCAGCTGACAGCGCAACATATACCATTAGGCAACACCACCCCGCGGTATCATGCTTTTGATGCGATGCCAACCAGAGAGGCATGCGCGTCGGAGTCGGGGCCCGGTATCACACTGGGACTTGGGACACCGAAAACCCTGACTATGGAACCATTTTCAAGGTCAACGTGGATGACGACCTCGAACGCTCCTTCGTGCGATGTGGTAATGGGTTGAAGCTGTGACATGCAAACGATGCCTGCTCTGGTCTCGTCCACGCAGACGTAGCGCAGGCCAGATCGACTACGGCCCGTCAACAACCACCAATCCGACAAGAGGAGAGGGTAGGCAGGGGGCAAAATCGAGGGGGACGCACAATGAATCGTAAGGAAAACTATGTACGTCATCTCCAGCGATAGTTCCCGCGCCAGGTGCAGTCGCCGCGGTGCCCCCGCCTTCTGCTCCCGAAACGCCACCAAACTGGATTCTCGCGCGCTGCCCTTCATTCTCGTCCTGTAGCTTCTCCAGGGGTGGCTGCCCCCGGTTCGGCCATGCTTTACGTCGGCCTTCTTGCCGTACGAGCTCCAGAAGAAGTTCGTGATCACACACACACACGATACACCATGCGGTCGTTCCGAAATTGGCACGGCTCCCAACATAATACCACCCACGCTGCCGTTCCGGAAGTGATGCGGCCCTTCACACAAGTTGTTAGCTATAGCACGTCTCGGAAGTACCACGTCTCGCAGCAATATATCATACGCTAATACCTGCTGCCCTCAACCAAATACGATCGGTCGTGTTTGGAGGCGGGCAGCTTGCTGCCAGAAGCGCAGAGCGATATGGTTGACTAAGATCTTGTACCATTAACGAGTGCGCAGGGCATGCGTGCCCATGCACGCAGAAGGGGCCTTTCTCCAAACATGTATCGCCATGATACACGAAACCTACATCTCCACCTCCGTAGATCCGTGTCGAGTGCCGAGTGCCCCCAAACAACGTTCTATCTGAAAGGAAAATCATCTGTTCCGGGCATCAAATCTCTGGGTTATTTAGAGGCTTGTAACGCAGGTTGACATGTAGAGACGGGCAAGCTGTCATGAACAGTCTATTTCCGCATCTTATCGCGCCCTAGATCCTGTTTTTCCGCCGAAAACAATGAATGCATCGAAATCAACGTCAACGACCTGTGTCACCGAACTCGGGGGCAAAATAAAGATGGCTTTCTAGGACGAGGCAAAGGTCGCTCTTGCTCACGGAATGTCCCCTGCTTTGTTAGATGTTCGTAGCCTACAATGGAGAACTGTATTTTTGTCCACGGAAAACCGCCAGCATCCACACCCACAGCGCACAGCGTCGACGCAGCATTTGTCGCACGTGCCTGAATGTGGAGGTGGTTCACTGAGGCCGACGAGCCCGCGCTGTTGAAGCCGAGTCGTAACCCAGGGTCCACCCTCAGCGCATCGGCAAAGTCTGTGGCCACTGCCAAAGAATACGCGGTGGTACGCTGTGGGGGTACCTGTGGTGAACGGGTAGAAAAATGAGTTGAACATACCTTGCGGGAGGTCTCAGGAAGATTACGGCCCGATCGGTCTGTGGACCGCGCTCCAAGTTCACCACGAAGTTCGCAACAAACACGCATATACAGTACGTCAATTTGTGCAAAGGCTAAACGTAAACGGTCGTTCTCCTCACAAAAACAACGTCAGCCGCGCCTTGTTCACCCGACTCTCCTTCCTTCAGCGACCACAACCCGCTATGAGTCTGTTGTGTCGTTCGCAAAACAATCCGGCCCATGGCGGCACGCGGGAAAGTATCAGCACCACGAAGGCATACATGAAATCTATCAAGTTGTCGAACGGAAGTCAGAGCAGTTGTTGCCGGATTTTCTTTTTCTTTTGGCCTTTTCCGGCACCGTCGCCACGAAAGCCCGCCACCGTCACGTAAGAAGGCACCTCCATAATTAACTCGTCCTCGCTGAAGAAACGGAGAGAAACGACGTTGTATGGCGTTCTGGGTAGGGGAAATAGCGTTGGAAAACTAATGTAGGTCCGTAGTAGTCAGGCTCTTTTCCGATGTCGGGCCTTTGCCCCTATCGTCCCCGGGCAAGCAGTGTGGCCCACTCACACCCACCTTGCGCCACCCTGGGTCTACGCGGGCTGCTGAAACATGAAACAAGATCACACAGCACTAATACATCCTACTAGACGCTCTTTGCCAGTTTTCCGCCATTGTTTCGCAGTCTGTGCTGTTTACGAGCGTCACACGACACGGTGACTTGGACGCAGATCTGGTTGAACTCCTAAGTTATTGGGGCGTACCGACGTTTGACGGGAGGCCTTTCGACTTGAAGAAAACAGTGGGCGCACAAGCTGGTGTCGTTGTCGTTCGGCAAAACCCACGAGGTCTGTTGTTCGAGCCTCGGGGGTGGAGAAATTGGCAAATATGAAAGGTCATCTGGGCCGTCTTCAGTCTTTTGCCAAGACGACCTCCACGCGGGGCTTCGCAATTCAACGACATCAATACGTGGTGGCAGGGAGGAAAACAATAGAAGAAACTGATAGCGAGACCGAGAGGAGAGATTTTTGGGGCCTGATGAGCATTGACGGGCGGGACCCTGCTACTACAAGAATTAGCGACCCTCTCTTCTGCAGCTGTAGAGGGCACCACTCGAAGTGTCACTTGCCGTTCGAGCTCTACGGGTTGTGACATCTACCTACAACGAAGTGCCATTCGAGACCGTGTAGTTGTGACCCTATCGTTTGGCCATGGTTCGCAAGGCGTTCTAGTCTATTGCAACCCTCCCCGGGAAGCAACAGAAAAAAATATCCGTCATAACAGCACCGGGGTCAGTGTGTGGCAACCAACATGGCAGGATCGTAGCGAAATACGCCAGGGGAATATTGTGCTTGCCTTTTCGGATGGAGGATGGGCGCAACGGACCCCTTCCCTGCCCCCCACCGTGCGACAACAGGGAGAAGTAAAAAGTGTGTCAACAGATGTATTTGCCTTTCATGATATTATCTCTCGTTCTCAAGTGACGTTCTCAACTCTCGCACATAGCGCACCCGTCCGTCAAGAGAAGGCTCATGGGACCGACAGGAAGGATGTCCACCAATACCACGTCCCGCGGAGGGGACGCCGTCGAGGCTTCCCCGCACCTCACCCCAGGAACAACGCCTTCCGATCTTATCCGCGAAACGACCTCGCCGTCGCGTAGGGTGGCGGAAGTTGTTACCGCCTTGCTTTCCCAACCACTGCTGCTCTTGTTTCTTTCGCTTCTGTTGATCGAGCCGCTTTGGGGTCTGTTTCTACCCACACCACGCCGTTTTCTTCTGCCTGCGTTCTCCGCCCAGCGGCGGTGGCAGCGGTGGCAGAAGCAGATGCTACTGTTTCTCGTTCGTAACGGAAGCTCGGCGTGTAGAAAAGCACGAACTCTATCGGGCTTGCCTTGTCGAAGTTGAACGCGGAGGGGGCCCAGGGAAGCTGCGACGTCACAAGTAGCGAAACAGAGAAATGGTCGCCGTTAAATGAAGCGAAGTCTGTAGTATTCCCTACTTGCAGTCTTGTACACTCGGGACCCTGATTGTTATCACACGGTCAATGCGTGGGTGCTTCGGACAAGAGATGTATTCCGGTGTAGAGTTGATTCATTCTCACTAGCTGACGTGCGCACTACAAGGGAACAAAATTTCGAGTAGCTTCGGCGAGCGACGACAACATTGCAGCGCTAGGTCGGCGGCATCGCTTTGCGGTCCCTGTTTCATGCTGTCCGCTCTGTGTGTGAGGCCGGTGTGAAAATACGGTATGGTGAGTCACGCCCTTCAAAATCAATGAGGCCGTTAAATGTTGAAAGGCACACAGCGGACATCTAGGGCGGCCGCCGCTAATCTCTTCCCCGTCCCGTGTGTACCCAGCCAATCCCAACACCAGCGCCGTGACCGTTGTCCGTCTCGCTACTAACGTAGAAACAGGAGGCATGTTCCCACCCACATCGCAGGCAACATAGGAAGCAGGATATTTTGAACCGTCGTCTCTCGCCCTTACCTCAGCGGGACCATCTGACGGAAAGGGCTTATGCCGCCCTACGCCATCCGGTAGGCGAGCATCACCGCCAGAGGAGAGGTCGAGAGAGGCGTCGCGATTGGCAATTTGGGACGAGACAATTTTGGGTACTCCTGGGTGGTCGCGTGCCACC
Organism: Ectocarpus siliculosus; assembly: GCA_000310025.1. NCBI lineage: Eukaryota > Phaeophyceae > Ectocarpales > Ectocarpaceae > Ectocarpus > Ectocarpus siliculosus. The sequence continues at coordinate 16,817 of FN648816.1, read as the reverse complement.
GCTGCACGAAAATCTTTAGGGTGCACAGATAAATCGTTTTTCAACAGCAATCAACAAGAACAAGACCAAGGTTGGGCTTCTTGCACGTCCACTCTTACACCCCCAAAGTCTTCAGACTTCGGAGGCCACAAGCGAAATGTTATATACCAATGACAATATATGTTGTCGTCGGTTTCGACCAAAACGAACTTGAGATATACTCCACTGGTGTCATCGATCAGTTGTTTCGTAGAGACCATGTACAAAGCAGGATCGGTGCCAGGGCCATGGAAACATAACCAGCAAAACAATCATGCAAACCAGACCTACACAAAAAAAACAACGCAAGGACGACGAACACCCCAGATAGCATATATACCGCGCCACCACTTCTGGGCGCCTGGGAGTTCAGATCTTCAGGCCAAAGAAAGTACAACTCCAAGATCTTGGCCGTAAAACCAAGTGCTCAGTTGAAAATACTACGCAAAATCCTATAAAATCGATATTGAGTTACCCCACCACGGACATAACGAACAAGCCACGGCATAGTACGTGGCGGCGCCTTCTGTATGCGAACAGACCACCACGTGGACATTACCGCAGCAGCGGGTCCACCAAGACAACTCAACCCGACTGATCCGACCAAACAGGTAAGGAGGTTAACAAGTGCTCTCAAGCCGCTCACCAAAATTCGACGCGAACACCACCTCCCACCCGGTCTCCTCCCCGACATCTCGTCACTCGCTCAGCTCGGCGACGTCGTACGCCAACTCCCCTCGCTCGTGCCCCAAGCTCCAAAACCACCTCAGCACTTGGGGCAAGGAAGGGTGTCCAACTGCAGCAGCATCGCCGCCGTCTTCTCTCCCCTTCCGCACGAACGTCAGCACGCTGCAGGCCTCGCCGCCGTAGACGGACCCGTCCTCGGGGCCCGTGCACCCCGCTACGGTCTCTGTCCATGCCGACGCCGCCCCCGCGGCGCCCCCAGCATCACGGCCGGTGGCGTCGTCGCCACCGCCGTCATAGCGGCCAGCCTGTTGGGCAGCACTATCGAACGCCGTTCGATGCCGGCGGGACAGTGGCGGCGGGGTCTTGGCCGACGAGCCGAGCATGTGGTGAGACCTTCGCTGGATATCAAGAGCGTCGATGCCTGCGATTGATCAGGGGGGGGGGGTGCGCGGGAGCAAGGCGGGGCGAGAGGGGGGCGTACTCGTTCAGTGCTGATTGCCTTAACTTTGAATGACACCCTGCTGTACACATGTGCGCTACATGATCATGCTCTAGACAGTAAGCGATGACGCTTTTGACGTCTCTTGATCGTTGCGCCAACCTCTACTTACGCTACGTACTTCCCTTAAAGAGAGGGCTCCAAGCGCCTATTGGTGCGTGCCACGTGGAACGTGGACCACTAAGTGGTTTATTGTTGCTCATGTTGCAACAGTTAATAGGTGATGCCGCGTCTGTCTGTCCTTCTACCCTACTGCTGTAAAATGATTACGGAAGCTGCGGCACGTTGGATCCCAAGGTCATATTGAACGACGGTTTTTCTTGTACTTCTTTATCAGCACGCTGCTCTCAGTGTCAAGTCGGCAATCCACTCAGAGTTGATGACCTGCGTCCCCAGCATGAGGCCCTTGGTGAGACATAAGAAACAGAATCCCCGTCGGTCCTGGGCGGATGCCTGCTCGAAGTATTCGCTTGGACAATTGTCTGGGGCAGCCTTGAAGGCTAGAGCCTCACGAAAAATAAATTTGTGGCTCTTAAATGCGGGCGCGTTCTGTACGAGACCCAGAAAGGACGGGCAGGGTTCGCTATGCTTCGGGCCACTACTACCGTTGGCACCTGGTGGCACAGCGGGTGAGGCTACCGAAAGTGTGGGCGCGGTAATACAAAGCATGTTTTAAAATGTCAGGATAGACAATAGGATGGGCAAGGAGCTCGGTGTTGCTGCTCTCTCGGCCTGCTTGCAGTTTGACCGTTGATGTTGATGCCGATGTCGATGTATTAGTCACAGAGAGCCGTGGCGTTCCAACAAATACAATGGTGGCCATGGTTTCGTCCCGCCGTGCATATCCCCCCCCTTGCCTTTTTTTTTATGTCTTTTAAAGTTTTTAGTCTTCATTTTAAATCAGCGCTCAAAGCACTTGTGCCGTTTACTCCAACCCGTGGTCACACGGAAGGGTTTCTCTCCCTGAGGCCCCGTACCCACCCCTCCTGCGGTGTTTGGCCTTCGGTTTTTAATGCGAGAATAGTGCAGCACTCTCTTCCCTCTGCGTACACACGAACTAGCGCTTTCCACCAGGACCAGGAACGGAAGCGAGAGAACAACTCACTTTGCATAGAAAGCTCACTTACGCCAGGATTCGAACCCCTCACCCTGACCTGAGACTGATCCGACACACAATGATCCCGCCGGGGCAATTCGATTCATCCTTGTTTTCTCCAAATACTCTCCACATGCTTGTTTGCAGATGCCGGTAATGTGTGGTTCTGCGTCGCTGTTGTGTTTCTCAGACACAAAAGGCGGGCAAGAAAGTTCAAAAACACAAAAAAGTTCTTCCTCGTCCGTCTCCCCCTGCACCTCATCGTGTTCTTCTTGGCGGTTGTAGTGCCGTTCAGAGCATCAGCCGCAACGGGACGGCCCTACGTTTTACTCCTGTGCCAACAAAGGGCCTGGAAGGAAATTCGTCCACCTGCACAGAGTACCCGTTGTTGGCTGACGGCAGAATGAACAAATATCGTATTCCGCTGTTAAAGGTGTCCCATATGGGTGTTGATGAGTGCGCGTTTCTATTCGCTTTTGGTCGTGCGGACGGTATGTTGGTGCCAACAAATGCATGGCCAGGTTCTCCAAAATGAGTGGCGGGTTTCGGGAACCAACGAACGAACCTGGAACACGGGCCAGAGTTAGTGAAAGTGGCACCTCAACCGCACATTTACGTATATCTAGCGTACTGGCGGGGGTGATATTCGCATCATTTCCTGATGCTGATGGCCAGGGGGCGTCTGCCTTCCCGTCCCCGGCGTTCATCCCCGGGGTCTCCATTCAACAGTCAGGGTTGCTGAGGAAATGTTGAGAGTTACAGCATGGGGGCGTACTCATGTCTTGCAGCCTTTGCTGTTACACCATAAACCACGCGTCCTCGAGAGGACGGAGCATTGCTCCGAGAGGACCGATCACCGATGCAATCGTTCCTTCCTACTTTGCACAAGTTGGCCGAAACATGTTACCAATCTTGTCTGTATCATTTCTCATCTGCCTTGGCCTCTTCTGAACCTCTGATAGCTACCGCCTTTTCCTCGCTGTACCATGCCTCAAGCTTCTCTCTGTAGCGTCTTACTGTTTTTCTCACCGCATCTCAGTCATTTGTATTTCTCTCTCATTTCGTACGACGGACGTCTGCAACTACATGAAACCGGCCTTCGCATTCGGAGCCGCGTTCACAGTTGAACATGTCGTCGTCTTTGTCTACCTTCTGTCAACCTTCTCGAAGAAGGTCAATGTCAATGTCCCCTGTCCCAAGTTGGCCTTCTTTGTCCCAGCATCCATTGGTCGGTGCAAAAACTCCTCGAACCCTGGTCCTTCGTTCATCGTTCCAGATTTCTAGACCGTCCTTTCCCTGTTTTTTTCCGTAGATTCAAGTTTTCTCTCTCCGAAAAGCACCTGATATTTCCTCCTTGAACCCCACGCCTGTCGTTGTCAACGTATAATGTTTGTCAGTATCACACCCCCTTGTTTTCCTTTGCAACCTTGCCCACTCTGTGGATTGTCTACCCCCTCGCCTGGTACTCATGTACACGCATGTCGTAGTCATTGGACTATTGACGTCGCATCCCTGCAATGCGGGGACGGAACCATATGCCGGATTTCATCGAGGATGGCCAGAAGCTGGTCATCATTCTTGCGTTTTCTGTGCCAAACCAGATGTACCTTGGGTTAATTGGGCATCCCGGCTTCCAATCGTTTCACGGGGCTCGACCATGCTCCAAGCACCGCAAGGGACTTCGATAATTGCGCGTTCGTGCAAAGCAGGCGCGCCACATACAGCGAACACATCGCTTCGTGTGTATACGCTTGGAGTAGTCTATAGTCTGCATACATGAGGTGAAAAAACCCACATGGCGCACGTAGTTAGGTAAGTTGGTATTGCTTACTGTAGGGCGTTCCAACTATCACCCAGTGTTGAGCGGATATGTATTCAATAGGGTGTGAACTCTAGGACCGAGGCCCACGACACAAGCTCGTAGAAAATACCACATAAACGCCCCCCATGCCCTGTACAGCAGTCTGACAGCTCCACATGGCACAAGAGCTGACCCTGCCTCGACCAATCCGTCCTCGAACCTCAAACGCGAGGGGGGCAGGGATAAAATATCCGGCTCACGTGCCCCTCCGAAAGCACGCTTCCATTTATTTTGCCAGAGAGTGCTTAAGAACTCATCGTGTTCATGACTTCATTGAGCGCGTCAGGTCGAGTAAGTGATTGAGACGAGCTCATCGGGTTCACGACTTGATTGAGCGGGCAGGTCGAGTGGATTCTTAGGGGAAGGGGGTGGGCGGGACTAGCAACCAACACCAATGAGTTTTCTTGGCCCACCCCGACCCCCAACCCAATACGGCTTATGAACCCCTTTAGGAATCTAACCACCGCCTTTATCTTGTCATGGCGGCGTGTATGTGGATATGTGGATACATTCAGGTGATGTACGATGATGCCGTGGCTGAATCCGAGCACGTGACATTCCGTACTGCACTGGTCACGATACTACAGTAGGGTGAACATAAGGAACATACGGACGGGGACTCAGAGCGGTTCGATTCTCCCTCGTATGCCCCAAAGGGTGTAGAGAGTGTGCGGTCGGTGTTTCGTTGGCATCGAGGCTGGTTTCTCTCGGCAGACGACGTCAAGACGGGGGGCTAATCATTATTAGTTCTTGACAGATGTCGATCGAGATGGAGACGGATCTCGGCAAACAAGACGGCTCTCTGCGTACGTACTTGCTCACACGCAGCTACGATAGTGAGTGCTTGATTCTTTTCTTGCCGTTTGCCCTTGGGAGGGGCGGGGGAGCGCGCCAGGAGGCGAAAGAAAGAAAAAGATAAAGGGCCGGCGAGAAACCCGCGGGGTAAGAGATGAATGAGCCCGTGAGACCGCTATTGAAATGCTAGAGCTCGCATGAAGCCTTCTTTTGGCTTGCAGCGGAAAACCTGACCAGTCGGTTGTAAGTACCACGTTCTACTTCCGACTCGGTAGCATTTGCACGCATGCAGCTCTCGCTTCTCTTTAGGGCAGGGAAGCCGGCTCGTTTGTTACTACTGCACCGACCGGGCGTCGTTTCAGCGTGTAGACTTCCATGCATACATGGATGGTCCATTGTAGAGCAGAGTACGGCAGTAAGGCTAGCTCTCGCCGGTCGTTGTGGCTCGCAGCGACTGACCCCCCTCGCCCTTCCTTCTGTCTCCGTCCCACTCTCGTGCTGTGCTGTACAGAGCAGGTGAGGGACGATCCGTTTTTCTACCGTGCCATCGCTCGTCGGCAAGACCAAGCAAGCCACGCCGTTCGTTCCGGCCGCGCCCCCGATCACGGCGAACAACCAAGAATACACCAAGTCAAGAGCATCAGGTCCAGTTGGTACTTCGCTGATTGCCGTCCTTCCCTTGTGTTGCGCGTTCCCCGCCGCCACTCGTCGCTCCTGTTCGTTGTTGTCGATGCTGTTGTTGGAACCACTATCAGGGTTGCGGTCTACGAGGTCCTCCTGACTTTTCTCGCCGGGGCCGTGAATCTACAGGGAGAATCACTTTGCTCGATAAAGGAACTACAGCTTGCCTGCCTTGCACTCTGCGAGGCAGTCCGAGACTTGGCCCTTTGGCGCATAACGGTCGGCCGGGACGCGCTTGCCAGCACCAAGCTGCGTCGCGGGAGCCCCCGTGGTTGGGGGCAACGGCAGCAAGAGGACATGAAGCCTAGCCGGCCACACAGGTCGCGGACCACGAGTCAAGTAGCTGCAGAGGCGGCCGAGGCAGGAGCATCGACGCGTCTTTCGAGAGTGCCGCCGCTTGTCGGGAAAAGCGTCGTGTGGGGTCTTGGCGTTGAGATGATGCGGAAATGCGCGCCCGCGCTGTCGCAAACAAAACATCTCTACCTCGACAGAGATGAGTACGGCAGCTGCTACAAGGCCATCGACAGTTTCGGTATTGCCACCGCACCCCGAGACTCTGGAATTTGGGTACCAGTTTGATCAGAGCGTGGCTGGAGTCACCTGGCCTCCGTCACTCACGAAGGTGACGTTTGACCATGCTTCAACCATCTTATCACGGACGCGATGTGGCCCGACAACCTTCAACACCTGTCCCTCACAGGACCATTCTACCGGCCTATCACGCACGTCGTGTGGCTAGAGTCTTTGTTACACCTGTCCTTGAGCGAGAAATTTAACCAGCCCATCAACGGACACGTCTTTCCCGCCTTCCTGAAGCAGCTATCGTTTGGGGAAAACTTCAAACAGCCCATCACCGGAGTTTCCCGGCCGGCCTCCCTGTTGCGGCATAAATCAGGCACGTTCTTCAACGAGCCCGTTGCTGGCACAAGATGGCCGGACAAACTGCAAGAGCAGTCCGAAATCTGCGCCGGAACCAAGCGGCATCCAACATTTGTCACAGCCATAGTCGCCGTCACGGACCCCAATCTCCTGAGCTACGGGTTTACAGCAGTAGCTGATGCCACTAGCTACTGCTGACACCCCTCCGTTCAGGGGTTTACGGTCCGTGGCGGTGAGCATGGCTGTGACAAATGTTGGATGCCGCTGGTTCCGGCGCAGATTTCGGTCTGTATTCAGCGGCTGCTGCGACCTTCGATATTTCCGCTCCAGTAGCAAACCTGAACGTGCCAGCACGCACGACGCCTCTTCATGATGTCCTCTACTGATGACAATAGAATGCCTAACCTTACCCCGGCGGGAAGGTTGTTTTCTTTCTTTGTATAGGATTAAAGTACGGGAAAAGAGCCAGCGTCAAAACCGCTGTTCTTCCCCCCCTTACCGCGCTATATCTGTAGTCTAGGTATAGTACATTGGTACGTACAGCAGCAGTAGGGATGCTCAACATAATGTAGGGAACTCATCTTCCTTGTAGAGAGGTCCGCGCCGAAGCACTACCGCATACACAAGGATATATGCCTCTACTGTACAGCATGCAGCAGTAGATGACACGCCAACTATTATCTGTAAAATTTGGTCACCGTCATCGTCTATCGACAGTCCTTTTCGCCACAACCCCCTCTATTGTTCCATGATACTGTGCTAGGCGCGACTTGATCACGAGCATACAGTACGGGGCACGTGCGCGACGAGCTCATACCTTTTGCCCCACAACACAGAACATGTGCCAAGCGACAGGTCAAGATCTTGGATCTTGCAAGGGGTTCCGTAGGATGCAAATACATTTTACAAGGTCACAGCGGGGGCATCCCTCTCTTGGTCTATGATGCTGTGTTGGGTTTAATGGGTTCGTTGTCATCAGTCAGCAGCCAGACAGGCGATCCGCACCAACAAGGCTGATCGCTTTGTTTCAAGGTCGTATTTCTGTTCTACAACAAGCGAGAGGCAGCAATCCCCGAAAGGATGAGCGAGAGCAGGGAAGGTAGAGACGAAACTGCCCGTGACGACGACAAGCGTTCAAGGAAAAGGCCTCAGGACATGGAGCGCAGCAGCGGCAGCAGCACCAGCACCAGCAGCACCAGCAGCACCAGTAGCAGCGGCAGTGACAGCAGCGACAACAGCGACAACAGCGGTAGTACGAGTAGCGAAGAGGATGCCCGCGGTGGTGCTCGCCTCGCACCGAGCATGGTGACCTCGATCCCGCGGAGGTTTAAATGCTCGAGGTGTGCCAAGTGCAAGTACCAGTCGAAGGTATGCTACATCCATGAGACAGATACAGATCGCGAAGGTCACACACAGGCTCACTCTCCACACTGCCTGCGGTACATGGGATTTGAAAATCGGCTTTCTAGGTCCACCCTCCCTGTGGATCTGTGCGTGCTTGGGCAGGCCAGGCGGCACCCAGCGCACAACCGCACCCCTCTTGGCGCTGCCCTACACAGCGGGCGCGCGTTTTTCGTTCAGGGCAACATTAACATTGCACTCTAACTCTAGTATACAGCAGGGTACTCCTTCCAGTAGTGGTCTACAGCCTAATTAGTCTACGGTAGGCCAGGATCCAACACAAACAACGGCAGCGGAGCAAATCGGGAGTCCTAAAAAAACCGTCGCAGTCCGCCCGTATCTTCCATGTCGTTCGAAGCACATAGCAAAGCACCGCTGTGCGCGCTTCGCCGCAGGCTGTGCCGCCCTCTTTGCCACGCTGCAGCAGTACTGTACACGTGCTTTGCCGATGGGCATCGTTTGGTTTTGCATTTGCGCCACAGGGGACGTTTTACTGCAGGGTGAACCAGCTGCACCTCGTGGCGCCAGGCTGGGAGGATGCTGATCAGACGGCGACGTGGGATCCCCCACGAGGGTTTCTCAAGTGGCTTCGTAATGCCGGGCCCGTGGTGGGCTGCGAGGTGTGGATGCATGATTTATTTAGCGGCAGTAGCTGATGGAGGGGGGGGGGGCTGTATCATCAAGAGACTTGGGGACGGATATGTATGGCACAGCAGGTCGTTGTTGGATCGTTTTCGCTCGTGAAGGCTGCAAGCTCCGCACAACAAGGCGCAGGGTAAAAGGTAGTGCTCTGCTAACACTATGAGTTAATTGCTAATCCTGGATCCTTGTCCATGAATATGCAATAGATGGGTCTGTTGTGCTACACACTTGCTACATACTAATGGGATTATAACAGTAAATAGAAAAAAAAGAAGAAACGTTTCGTGACGCCGGCGGGGGGGTGTGCCAGACCTTCACAAACTCAAGAAACATGGATAGAGATGCTGGATAGAGATGGATTCGCTGTGTTACATTAAGAAAGAAAAATCGAGCGGTAAAGAGACGCACTCTGAAATCTCATGCTTGTATTTTCGATACTGCTCTTTGACAACCTTCGGTCTTCGTTATACAATGGTCCCCTGGACAGTATATACTACTGAAGCATTGTCGTTTATTTGTTTGGGGGGTACGTAGGAACGTCTATTATTTCGCATTGAGCCGCTCTTCTTTTGTTCTGCTGTTGCTGGTTGATCGTGGCAGACCGACCAAGACGTGCTGGACTTGTCGCTGAGGAACCCCCTCTTCCTCGACTCCTTCCCGTGGTACCGTTCGGCCGGATGGGTGAGCCGTCGAACGAATTGTTTTGAAACCCGCTTCTGCTTGCTGCTGCTGTGCTTCAAAAATGAGGCCATGGGAAAAGCTCTTGATCTGCTGGACGCCAACCTCTTGTGCTTGCATGTTTGAAACGGGGCCGGTTCGGGGTGGCATCGTTTGGCAGGGGGACCTATGGCTCTCTTTCTCTTCGTTCTCAGACTCATTCGATGTTCACAGATGTGGCCCTACTGAGCGGTAGGCACAGTCCAACAACCGGAGGCTAGGAAGTCCTTCCTCTTTCAGGACTTCGCCTCTTTATTTTTTGTCGCACAGCGCTGTGCGCAGTGACGTCACCCGCACGGGCTACGACATAGCGGGCGCCGGCCCATCATGGGTTGGCGTTCTCCGTAGCACCTCGAGTCGTGATGGCCGCAATTGATGTTTCTTTTTGGTTCAGGCTCACGCGGATGTGCGGATCGACCTCCTTGTGGCAGTATTTAGTCCCCCTTCACGTTTATCGCGAGATTGCTTCACAATTCTACTCAGCGCGACCTTGCCCCCCTGACGGCCACTACTATGCGGTTTTCGCTTCCCCCCAAAATCTGCGCCAAGAAAACTCTCACTGAATTTGTCTGGCGACGAGTCTCACGCCGGCATTTTCATGCCGACAGAGAAGGCTCATGTTTTTTTGTTGTGATCTGAACCACGTGCGCGTCCATCCCTTTTTCCCCCCCCCCCGGCGGCCCTGCTTGCACCTTTCAGAGTCCCGAAATGTACGATCTGCCCATCTTCACGGAGAACAGATCGACCCCTGGTAACGAAGCGGTGGGCGAGGGCAGCGGCAGCGACAGCGATGACGGCCGGGGGCAAAGTGGCGTCAAGGGTAAGGGCAAGGGCAAGGGGGGCGGTGCG
>FN648815.1:18466-29582 GCA_000310025.1 Ectocarpus siliculosus | reverse complement strand
ACCACCATGGCCGCCACACACTATTTATGTGTGTGGTTCCGGCATTCGTACTCTCTGATTTCATGCGTGAATCGCCCACGGGCAACAACCCTGGTGAGTAGCGCTGTTGCGAAAACAAGCCCACCAACCACAGCCGCCACACACTATTTATGTGTGTGGTTCCGGCATTCGTACTCTCTGATTTTATGCGTGAATCGCCACACAGGCAACAACCCTGGTAAGTAGCGCTGTTGCGAAAACAAGCCCACCACCATGGCCGCCACACACTATTTATGTGTGTGGTTCCGTCATTCGTTCTCTCTGATTTCATGCGTGAATCGCCACACAGGCAACAACCCTGGTAAGCAGCGCTGTTGCGAAAACAAGCCCACCAACCAAGGCCGCCACACACTATTTATGTGTGTGGTTCCGGCATTCAGGCTTTCTGTATTCATGCGTGAATCGCCACGCAGGCAACAACCCCGGTAAGTAGCGCTGTTGCGAAAACAAGCCCACCAACCACAGCCGCCACACACTATTTATGTGTGTGGTTCCGGCATTCATACTTTATGTATTCATGCGTGTATCGCCACACAGGCAACGACCCTGGTGAGTAGCGCTGTTGCGAAAACAAGCCCACCACCACGGCCGCCACACACTATTGATGTGTGTGGGTCCGGCATTCATACTCTCTGTATTCATGCGTGAATCGCCACACAGGCAACGACCCTGATGAGTATCGCTCTTGCGAAAGCAAGCCCACCACCACGGCCGCCACACACTATTTATGTGTGTGGTTCCGGCATTTAATACTTGTTGTATGCACACTTATGATCATGACACGATCGACTGATCGCTATTAAATCAACAACGTGCTGGCGTCAAGGTATGCTTGGTGCTGTCCAGCAACTTTCTCAGTACAATTGTATGTACTCTGGGAGGACTTCAACGGATTCCGTCGAATCGGGCCTCGATTCTCACGGCAAGTCTCCAACAATGTATTGTTTGTAAGCAGTGTCCACATACTTCGCTGGCAATTGCACAATCTCTGGCATTTTTCGACTGCAGCGTAAATCTGAATCCAGAATATCCCCTGTGATACACACTCGTGTACAGGAGACCATGTGATTCAAAACTACTGCAACGCAAATCTGAGGCCAGATTAGTCCATATGATACACTCGTCTACAGCGCACCATGTGATCCAGCATTCGTGTACGTACTTCCATCGTGTATCGACACCAAATAATGATAGTTTGTGGGTGGCTGTGGCCACCACACGCTCGTTAGATGCGGAGCCGGTATTGAAACCACGTTCAACATCGTGAACGTAACGCCACAGAACCCACAGTTATTTTTATTTTTTTTCTTCCGCATCGATGCGGAACAACTGCTGTATTTACGAGTGTATGTATATCATCCACATGACTGCGTACTCTTCGTACGGTGGCAACAGCCGTGACAGCCAGCGCTGTCGAAGCAGGCCCACCAACCTCGGCCACCAAACCCGGTTGACGTGTTTAGTCATTGAATCACGTGCGACATGGGTGACTGGGTACGCCACCGAATCAACCCAGCAGCAGCGGGATCTCTCTCCCCATGCAAACACTCCGTTGGGGTTGTAGTTGCGTCTCTCCTTTTTTTTGACACACCAAAACACGTTGTGGGTTTTGCTCTCTTCCCACATCATCCCACATTGTCATCACATCACAACACATACCGCTCAGTGTTGCGCTCTAGATGCCACGCCTGCCGGCGCCTGGCGTCCTTGCTCTCCTCTCCGCTCTCGTCACATCTCGGGACCCCGAGTCCTCAGTTACGACTGCTGTAGCTCGGGTAGCCCGATTTCCCAACTGGAAGAGGAGGCAAGAAAGGACTCCACTTCCTGTCAGCTCCGGAGGCTGGCACACCGCTAGAAGCCTTCTATGTGACCACCTCGCTAGTTGTCTCTGCGATACTCTCTCTCTGGCACGCTAAGACTCTGTGGACACAAGGCTTGAACAGAATGGTAACATATGCGACTCCTCCTCTCGACCGAGGGGGCCCCGCAGTACGCAATGCGTTCCGGGTACCCCAATATAAACAGTATGGCAGTTCGAGTTGTTTCAATAAACCTCGGTTTGTTTTGTCTACGCCTTTGTCTACGCCTTAAACAAACCTGCCCTTTCAAATTTCAATATCCCTCCCAACAAACGTTACTTCACCGGCGCCGGCAGGACGTTTCCGTGCGCGAATGATCGACTGGTACTGCATCATTCACCGTTGGTCTGGCACTCCAGATTCTACGCGGCAATACCGAGTGTCGTTTCGCAAACCCGCGCCCGTGTCCGACGGCGACAGAGGACGACCATCGCCAGGCTGGGCGTCCTCACACAAACCAGGCGAGGTCAAACTTTGTCGATCGCAGCGCTCGAAAATTAGTTGCGCTCGAAAACCGGAAAAGTGCGATAAGCTTATTCATATATTTTCAGTTTTCAAATGTGGATGTGAAAACAATGGTCGTTGATCTACGGATCTACGCACAAACAGTGAGAACATTCCGCGTCTCCAAATGAAGAGGGCGCGCAAACGGCCCTGTTGAGCCATCCTTCTCATAGATTTGTCCAATTTTCTCTTCAAATCCGTTGAGTCAGTTGTTGTCTCCACGAACGAAATAAATCATGCCCAGCAGGAGATCGACAGAAATACGACTCGCGTATTGGGAACACCCAATCCCTCCAATACAACCGCAAATTCGTTCCCGGAGAATGGGCACGTAGCGCGACGAAGTCAAACCACACACGAATCGCAGCAGAGATGCAGACCGTGCACAACACAATCTATCCAATCGTACTTTCAGCTCATCACTTTTAAGTTTCAGCCGATCACTCTTTAACGGCGTCAAGCCGATACAGCCGGTCAAGCAAATTATTGCCACAAGTAATTCAAGCCGGGCGCAAGCCTTGAAATTTCGGCGTAAGGGCGATTGTTTGTTTTCACCCCCGTCAAACAAGAGTTTTGCGCCGAACAACACAAACCGCTTTCCGCCACCGAATATCATTTCGCGAACCTGCGCCCCTCTCGAGGGCGATAATGAACGACCATCACGTTGGGCGTCCTCACACAAACCAAGCGATTCCAAATTTGTCAATGGCAACGCTCGAGAAGTAGCAGCACTCGAAAGAAATGCGGTCAATACACGAATTCATCTAGAATCTTCGATAATGGCCTCGTTCACCATCTTTTGAAACATTTCTATTGGGATCGGGAAGATTGGTCTTTGATTTGCGTACGAACAGAAATAACGTCTCGTAGTCATTCGAGGTCGGGGTGGACAACGGCACCTTGAAGTTGTCCTCCTCCTAGATTCATCTGATTTCCTCCTGAAATCCGTTGAGATAATCAGGTGTTGTCTTCACGAACGACTTGTGTCCAGCAGGAAGTCGACAGAAAATAGACTCGCGTGTTGGGGACACTCAACCCCTCCAGTGTAACCGGAAATAAATTCGGTTCCCGGAGAATGGGCACGTAGTGCCACGAAATCAAACCACACACGAATCGCAGAGATACAGACCGTGCACAACACAATCTGTCCAGTCGTGCTTCCAGCTTCCACATTTAATCGACTTCAAGCCGGACGGGATACCAGCCATCCAAGCGAGTGATCGTCAGAAATAGTTCAAGCAGAGCACAAGTCTTCAAATTTCGTCTTAACGCTGATCGTTTCTTCACCCCTCCGTCTAAAAACGACTTATGCGCCTAAAACTTAAACCAAACGCTTGCCACCTTGCCGCCAAACGGTAACCGCGATATTATGGTTTGCCCAACTCGTGGTCGTCTAAAAAAGCAACACCACCTATTGCCGAAAATTGGTCGACGAAAAGACAAAACAATAGAAAGAAGAACAACTCACCTCAGAGGCTACAGGTAGGTGAACGGTCGATGTGCGCAAATCATGTGTGTGTGGGGGGGGGGGAGATGAGTGAGAGATCAAGAACATTTGAGAGCCTTGAGAGATGTGAGGAGGAAAATTTAGCCCTGCAAAGGGGATCAGCAGGCAGGGAAGAACATATTCAGCCGGCTGCACCACAGAACGAGAAGGTTCAGCCCCATGGAGACTGGATATCATTCCTTTCGACAGCAGGAGGCGTCAAAATGCTGAGGATGGGACACCTTACTTGAGGACATCATCTGCAGACTACATCGTAGGACGAACGAAAAGCTCCGTCCGATTTCATCATGCTGAGGAACAAGAATCCACCTCGTCTGCCGAATGGTACACAGAAGAACCGCTACCTGGAGCTCAAGACGAGAAGCTCGTAAATAAATCGTTGCAGGTCGCAGGAGGCTTGATGGTGTTGAGGACGGGAAAATGACGTCATCTGCACACTGCACCACATGACAAGAAGCTTGGGCGACGAACCTTTGCAGGTCGCAGGGAGCGTCATAATGTTGATGAAGGGAAACTTCAACGACCGCATCTATCTGCAGATTACACCACAGTACGAACGAAAAAGCTATATTCGGCATCATGAGCACAAATCATCGACATCGTCTGCCTACAGGAGCACAGAACCTCTACTTGGAACGCGGAACACGAAGCTTGTATATCAATCGTTGCAGATTGCAGGAGGCGTGGACATGTTGAGGAACTGAAAAGGACGTCATCTGCAAACTACACCACAGGACAAGCAGCTTCGAGACGAATAGTTGCAGGTCGCAGGTGGCCTCGTGACGTTGAGGAAGGAAACCCTCAAGAACATCAACTGCATCGCCAGACGACCACAAGTTCCATCCGGTTTGATCATGTTGGTCAAGCGAAAGGAAATAATCTGCATACTGGAGCACAGAACCACTACCTGGAACGCAGACAGCCTACAGTACCTGGTACGCAGATCGGCTACAGTGCCTTGAAGGCAGAACGACCACTACCTGGAACGCAAGGAGATTGTATGTAAATCGTTGCAGGTCGCAGGTGGCGTGATGATGTTGAGGAAGTGAAATGACGTCATCTGCAAACCGCATCACAAGAGAAGAAGCTTGGAAAACAATATTTGCAGGTCGCAGGGTGGCCTCGCAACGTTGAGGTAGGAAACTTCAAGGACATAATCTGCAGACTACACCGCAGGACGAACGAAAAGCTTCATCCGGCATCATGAGGACAACCAATCGATATCATCTGCCTACTGGAACACACAACCGCTACCTGGAACCCAGACCGACTACTACCTGGCACGCACACCGAGAAGTACTTGGAACGCCAACCGAGACGCTTCTAGTATAGAACTCGTTGCAGGTCGCAGGGGGCGTGATGATGTTGAGGAAGGGAAAAATACGTCATCTGCAAACTTCACCACAAGGACAAGCAGCTTCGAGACGAGTATTTGCAGGTTGCAGACAGCGTAATGGTGTTGAGGAAGGAAACTCTCAGGGACATCAACTACACCGCAAGACGAACCACAAGCTCTATCCGATTTGATCATGCTGAGTAAGGGAAAATCCATAATCTGCCTACTGGAAGACAGAACCACTACCTGGAAGTCAGACCGACTACCTGGAACGCAGGACGACTACCTCGAACCCAAATCGACTACTACCTGGAACTCAGACCGACTACCTGAAACGCAGACCGACTACCTGGAACGAAGATCGGCTAGAGTACCTTGAACGCAGAACGACCACTACCTGGAATGAAGGAGATTGCAGTAAATCGTTGCAGGTCGCAGGTGGCGTGATGATGTTGAGGAAGAGAAATGACGTCATCTGCAAACCGCATCACAAGACAAGAAGCTTGGAAAACAATCGTTGCAGGTTGCAGGGTGGCCTCGTAACATTGAGGAAGGAAACCTCAAGGACATCCTCTGCAGACTACACCCCAGGACGAACGAAAACCTTCATCCGGCATCACGAGGACAACCAATCGATATCATCTGCCTACTGGAACGCAGACCGACCACTACCTGGAACGCAGACCGACTACTACCTGGAACACAGACCGACTACTACCGGGAACACAGAAACACTACCTGGAACACAGACCGACCATTACCTGAGACGCAGACCGACAACTACCTGGAACGCCAACCTAGAGGCTTCTAGTGTAGAAACCGTTGCAGGTCGCAGGGGGCGTGATAATGTTGAGGAAGGGAAAAATACGTCATCTGCAAACTGCATCAAAAGGACACGCAGTATCGAGACGAATATTTGCGGGTCGCAGGCGGCGTCATGACGTTGAGGAAAGAAGACCTCAAGGACATCAACGACACCGTAAGACGAACCAAAACCTCTATCCGATTTCATCATGTTGAGAATAGGAAAATACATAATCTGCCTACTGGAACACCGAACCAGTACCTGGAACTCAGACCGTCTACCTGGAACGCAAGAGGCTTGTATGTAAATCGTTGTGGCGTGATGATGTTGAGGAAGAGAAATGGTGTCATCTGCAAACCGAACCACAAGACGGGAATCTTGGGAAAACAATCTTTCCAGGTTGCAGGGGGCGTCATGACATTGAGGAAGGAAAACTTCAAGGACGTAATCTGCAGACTACACCGCAGGACAAGTACCTGGAATGCGGACCGTGAAGCGTGTATATTAATCTCTGCAGGTCGCCGGAGGCGCGATCATGTTTGAAAGAAGGGAAAAGAACGTCATCTGCAAACAGCACCATCACAAGACAAGACGCTTGGAAACTAATCTTTGCAGGTTGCAGGGGGTGAAATAACGTCGAGGAAGGAAACCTCAGGAAGGAAACCTCAAGAACAAAATCTGCAGACTACACCGCAGGACGAACGATAAGCTCCATCCGGCATTACGAGGAAAACAAACCGACATCGTCCGCCTGGAACACAAGACCACAATCTGAAGCGCAACGGCAACTATCTGGAACGCAGATCGACTACCTGGAACAAAAACAGGAGCGTAGAAGATATATCGTCGCAGGTCGAAGAAGGCTCGATGATGTGGAGGCAGGGAAAGGCCGTTATCTGCCCACTGCATCAAAGGACGATAGGCTTCAGCTTCCTGGAGCCGTGGTATCATTCTCTGCGGCTGGTGTCTCACTCTCAGCGCGCGCGGCGCTCTCCCCCCAGTACGCCTGTCTCCGATGGAATCAACCGGCTTGTTGTTGTTGTTGTTGTTGGCTGTTGTCTTTAGACTACATTAGATACCGAATGACCCGTTTTCATCCCATCACCTTCTTCTAACTGACACGGACAACCTCCTTCGTGAGGTCCCTCACCACTCGACTTAGACTGTTGTACCCAAAAACAACTACGGGGATTCGAAAAATGTCCTAAAAAGTAGACCGATGTACATGCAGAACATCCCCCCAACCAGACAACGATCCAACGTCGCTGGCGACATGTTCTGAAATGGACATTATTGTGTATTTAGCAAGCATTTCAATCCCATCACTCTCGCTCGGTACGCAATGCCAACCACATATATGGTATATAGACCTGGTAAAACAACGAGAGCTCCCTCGAGGACGACCAAGGAAACAACAGAAATCGGAACCATATAGACTACGTCGTGTATCCTTCCTTGTGCCGGGCACACAAGAAGACGTTATGTATACTTTCTAAAAGGTACGGGCTGGATCAAGCTTCTGAAAACTACAAGCCCTGGCGACAGTAAGAAAAAGAAACTAAGGACGGAGACACTCACTCAGACCCATGAAGTCTGGGGAGATCACGTTTTGCAGGAGCCTCGGATGTTGGCACGGATGTTGCACGCTTGCATGGTGGCTCCTCAATTTCACCTCGTCCAACGCTCTCACCCTTCATAGTGTTTCCTTGTGTTTGATGCATCCGTTCCCGGTCTCCATATATTGTGTGAAATTGCCTCCTGCTATTGTCTCTGGGTCGCTGAATGCATGTCTATAACGTGCGTCCAGTGACCCTCGCTTTTCTCCGCCTGTCTTGTTTGTCGCAATCGACCTTCACTTGCTTGCTGTGGTCAGGAAGAAAAGGTCGGTGGAAGATGCTGCTTCCACGTCCGCCCGGAGTTTCAGTTCGCCGTACGAAGAGAACGAAAAATCTCTTCGAGCGAGGGCAGGGTGCACGAAGATATACCCCACACCCTGCAACTGAAGGTACACACCATCGGGCCTGCAGGCGACGGCGGTCCTCTGAAACCAAGTGACACATGAAGGTCCCAATTGTGATTTAACTTTTTGCGCAAAGACTACTGCAGCACAACCATTCTTGGTTTGGTTTCCTGTTCAACCTGTCTGTCCCCTCTAATAGGTAAGTGTCATTTTCACGGTTCTTCATGTACCACTATTCTTCGTGCAACAGTATTATAGTAAGGGTTTATGAATGTACATCATGACATGTGTTTGCTTCAAGATGGATACCACAAGAGATGTTTTCGTGTGGCTCTTTTGCGGAGCAGTTTTTGGGGTTTACCTCCCAAGATTCAAGTTCTTTTCGTTTGACGACAAGCAGAATGGGAAGTAGACTATAGCCACCCGAGTAAATCTACACTGAAGGAATATTCTTTCCCTCCGTGTCCCCAGTGCCCACCAAAACCAGGGTTCCCACCCCCCGTGCAAGTCTGTCCAAGTTGCAAGTGCTTCACAGTCTACGTTAACTCAACCCACGTATGTGCTGGTATGTGCGAACACCATCGTGCCACGCCCATTGTTGCGCACAACAGAAAAACTACGTGAAGAATAGAGTTCTAATGGGGGGGCTTCACGTTGATATTTCCATTTTCGGGTTGCAAACACCCAGCTGTTGTTGTCTAATAGTTTTTTCTCGTACGGGAAAACAGCTGGCTCCAGAAACTATACCTTTATCACCATCCCTTCTATATTGTTGCCACCGCTGCAGACCAGCCTCTTGCTACCGCTGTGTCAGGCGAGTGCTAGAGACGTCGTCGCCTCTTCCGTCCGACCCTATGCCACGTCAAGCGCAGCACGACATACAATACCCAGCCCCAATCTAGGACATGCAGTAATCTGCATGGCGCCGTGGCCATATTTGTGTGTCTTGCAAAACTACCCACACTACCCAATCCACATGTACCCTTCGATTGTGAACATCATGGCACACAGCATCCCTTAACGTTGGCACCGCCCAGTTGGTTTGGTAAACCCGTCGCACCACACAGAACATACATGCTGTACTCACGAAAACCACCTTTGCCTCGTAGTTTTCAGGTAGAACGCTTTCGATAACGTTATGTTGCACCCCTGTCGGTGCGATCGAGTATGTCGATAGAAAACTGTTCGACCATTGGGGATGTACAAGTCAGCATCAACGGCAGCAATTCGGTGCGGAAACACCATCGTCCCGGTCGAAGGATTAGGATTTGGATTCGACCGGCGATAGCATCGTTTGACATAGTAAAGAACCTTGGGTCGGGGGCGGGCTAGTCATCTACATTGTGGTACTTTCTCATGGAATATTTCATGGAGTTCTATGGACTACGATGGACGTCCACGTAACGGCCTAAGGACTTCCATGGGCTTCCATGGAGGCAGCGACAAGTGTGATGGAAGTCCATGGAAGTCGTCCATGGAATTCCGTGAAATGGGTTGGTTCGGTTGATGAAGAGCACTCACGCACTCGTTGGCGGTCCATGGGTTGCCCATGAACCATGGGCTGCCCATGGGTGCCTCGAAACGGTGAGAACAACTTTTCGGTTACAAAACCATTTGGGTGGTTGGTTGGGTAGAACGAACGTGTCCAACCGCAACTTCTTCCGTGTCTGTCTCTCTTCGAAGACCCTCTTCCTCTAATCCCCGGTCGTTGCTATTTTCATATCCCAACGCCCGTTCAAGACCTTCGTTTTTTAGCCCCCATCCCCTTCTACGGTGCTCAATGTTGATGAAGGCCTCTTTCGCCTTCCAGAGTTCACCACACGCTTTCCGGAGGGAGTGGCATCTCAGTCGGCGCGTTGGGAGAAGGTGGTGCTAGTCCCCCAGCTGAAGGCGTGGTGGCAGGAGGCGGGGGCTTTGTCGGTTCGCTGGAGAAGGCGCAGAAGGTGTCGACGAAGCTGTTCAGGAGGAGCGAGGTGGCGGTGATCAGCCAGTCCGAAGGGAATAACGCCACGGGATTCACCAGCTGACACTTCAACGTGTGCAGTCGTAGCAACGCGCGCCCCGCTGTACGTTGTCGTAGGCGGCAGTAGTGTTGGTGATATGTTGCCGTTTTTTGTTCCGGGTCGATGGGAGACTCGCGGTGCTTGTGCAGTCTCCTTCAAACAAGTCTGGGTGGTGGATATGTGGTGTAGATAGTGATTGAATTGATACTAGGTTGTCGATGCGGTGATGGTGTTTTGGAGGTGTGGGCAGCGGTGATTTCATTGCTTTCGATTTTCACACATGTGTCCGTCGTTACCGTTGACCAGAATACTGGAGGTCTCGCTCCCCCTCTCCGGTAGGTGCTTTTGGTGGAACAACGGTCTACTGAGTTAGTTACCGATGTGCTAAGGTCTTGGTTCAATGACCCTTCATCAATCTACATGTAGTTCTGTTCCCACGGGAGTCACCAATCCCTGGGCCAGTTGGACACCTGTTGGGTGTTTCTGTTCTGTTGCTTCATGCATTTCCACCTTGTTTTGACGTCTTGCGTCACAGGCCGTTGACCCCGAGAATAGGAAAAAGGACGGGGACGTAGTGCGCTACGGGGATGTGATCTTCCTGGTCGACGACAGGGAGTACGTGTGGAGCGACAACGTCAGAAATGTAGGGCCTCGTGTTGTACAATGTATGCTACACTGCCTACTGTTGGGGTCCATCCCTGGCGGTGTGCCTACTGCTGTTGCACGGGCACGTACGCTGTGATATGACTCTCATGCACGGGAGCTATTGAGTTCCGCGGCCTAGTGTGAACTGGGTAATTTGTTGATCTCACTACGGAAGAATCTGCTGTTCAACAACGGCCGTCCTGCAGTGTCAGCATTTCGGTAGGCTTGGGCTACTGTAGTTCGTTGTGACCGTGACCCCTGCTTGTTTGTTCCCCCCTGGCGTGGCCGAACAATGCCTGCTTGCATCGTTGCCGGATCTGCGTCTTATGCAGGGGCATTTGTTGCCTGGGTCGTTGAGAATGAAATCCAGGGGATCGAAGCGGCAAATCGCGGTGAGCTTCAAGCCCTTCTTGGCGCCGCTGAAACTTGATGCCAACAACGAATTGCCTGCAGTGGTG
>FN648815.1:0-18366 GCA_000310025.1 Ectocarpus siliculosus | reverse complement strand
AGAAGGTGTCGACGAAGCTGTTCAGGAGGAGCGAGGTGGCGGTGATCAGCCAGTCCGAAGGGAATAACGCCACGGGATTCACCAGCTGACACTTCAACGTGTGCAGTCGTAGCAACGCGCGCCCCGCTGTACGTTGTCGTAGGCGGCAGTAGTGTTGGTGATATGTTGCCGTTTTTTGTTCCGGGTCGATGGGAGACTCGCGGTGCTTGTGCAGTCTCCTTCAAACAAGTCTGGGTGGTGGATATGTGGTGTAGATAGTGATTGAATTGATACTAGGTTGTCGATGCGGTGATGGTGTTTTGGAGGTGTGGGCAGCGGTGATTTCATTGCTTTCGATTTTCACACATGTGTCCGTCGTTACCGTTGACCAGAATACTGGAGGTCTCGCTCCCCCTCTCCGGTAGGTGCTTTTGGTGGAACAACGGTCTACTGAGTTAGTTACCGATGTGCTAAGGTCTTGGTTCAATGACCCTTCATCAATCTACATGTAGTTCTGTTCCCACGGGAGTCACCAATCCCTGGGCCAGTTGGACACCTGTTGGGTGTTTCTGTTCTGTTGCTTCATGCATTTCCACCTTGTTTTGACGTCTTGCGTCACAGGCCGTTGACCCCGAGAATAGGAAAAAGGACGGGGACGTAGTGCGCTACGGGGATGTGATCTTCCTGGTCGACGACAGGGAGTACGTGTGGAGCGACAACGTCAGAAATGTAGGGCCTCGTGTTGTACAATGTATGCTACACTGCCTACTGTTGGGGTCCATCCCTGGCGGTGTGCCTACTGCTGTTGCACGGGCACGTACGCTGTGATATGACTCTCATGCACGGGAGCTATTGAGTTCCGCGGCCTAGTGTGAACTGGGTAATTTGTTGATCTCACTACGGAAGAATCTGCTGTTCAACAACGGCCGTCCTGCAGTGTCAGCATTTCGGTAGGCTTGGGCTACTGTAGTTCGTTGTGACCGTGACCCCTGCTTGTTTGTTCCCCCCTGGCGTGGCCGAACAATGCCTGCTTGCATCGTTGCCGGATCTGCGTCTTATGCAGGGGCATTTGTTGCCTGGGTCGTTGAGAATGAAATCCAGGGGATCGAAGCGGCAAATCGCGGTGAGCTTCAAGCCCTTCTTGGCGCCGCTGAAACTTGATGCCAACAACGAATTGCCTGCAGTGGTGTTCAGCACGCACGGACTACAGATCACGACGGTCGAGTACAGCAGCAAGGACCAGAACACCAAGAAGCGACGCACTTCTTCGAGGTGGGAGAGAGACTTTGAGGTTTCGCCGTGTTGTCTATTGACGGAAGTCTGGGTTGGACAGCAGTTTGTGAAATGTCAACTCTTTGCCGTGCTACGACGTCTGTGGGGGTGATGACGGGAGGCTTGCTTGAATACAATATCCACTTGTTCAATATCTGAAGACCCGGCCCTCCTTGCCCTTGCCTCTTGCTGAGCAACTCTCCTCCCTTCCCCTGCGCCGCTCCTTCTGCTACTTGACTTGGTGTTTGTCGCTAATACAACAATAGGAAGAACTTCCATGCACTGGCCGCTTTCTCGAAGAAAAACAGCGGCAATCCTAGCGTCAACGGGGCATTTCTCTGCGCAGACGGACGAGGAGAGGGTGTTGTGTTTGAAGTGCATCTACCCAACGAGAGTCCCATCGGGGACCCTTCTCCAGTAGTGACCAAGGTGAACGGTGCATTGTGGCATTTGTTTCCGAGTGGGTTTCAACTCTGCTCTGTTTTCGGACTGGGTCGGAGTGGGCAAGAATGATGAAGCTCTTCGCTTGTTCATGTGGCGTACACTGTACTCGTGAGTTGTATGCGTGGTTTGTTCTGTTTTTTCCTCTGACGCATAGATGTTGTAGCGGAGCGAGGTGTACTGTGAGTCAGGAGTCTCCTGAGGCTGATGTAGTAATATTTTGAATAGTTTTTTGGGTTCTCTACCCCCCACCCCGCGCTAACGCAGTACCGCCTCTCTCACGTTGCCAGGTTACGGTCCACGTGGATGAAAAGCCTCGGCTGCACGACAAGATGTCATTTCTCCCCCCGCTCTCGACCAAGGTGCAAGAGGCCCACTGGCCGTCCGAGGCCCCGACGGCCCCTCTCTCTTGCGTGACAGCGGACGGTAGCGGTACCGGACAGGGTTCGAGTGCCTCCGGAATCAGACTAGAGAACAAAATATCGCAAGGGAGCGAGAAGCCCCGGCCAAAGTCAATGGTATCCAAATTTTTGCCCGTCGGGCGCAAGCTGAAAACAGCCCACAAGCGGCGGAGCAGCCTGAGCCAGAAGAGGCCAAAGAG
The DNA here is from genome assembly GCA_000310025.1 of Ectocarpus siliculosus. NCBI lineage: Eukaryota > Phaeophyceae > Ectocarpales > Ectocarpaceae > Ectocarpus > Ectocarpus siliculosus. The sequence continues at coordinate 16,073 of FN648815.1, read as the reverse complement.
CGCCAGCGTTGGGCACAGCCTTAGTGCGACGTCTGGACGGGGCTTCGTGATGCCGGAAAGCATCCCCAGCCCTGCATGCTCTCCGACCAACTCAGAGCTTTCTCGAAGTAATCTGGATGGAGACGACGAAGAACTTCTTCTGTCTGAGGAAGGGGGTGCCTTTTCGGACGGAGACATGGTGGAGGGGCTCAGGTGGGGGGACTCCGTGAGGTTTAAGATGCCCGACGAGGGGCAGGTGGGTTCCCCGAAAAACATGGCTAGACCGCAGGATTGGTGACCACTTTCCACCTGTTGAGCACGAGGTTTGCTGTAGTTGTGCTGTTTCGAAGTTGGTGAGCTGCTGTGGAAAGGTGCATAATCTGAAAACCGCGACCCCTGTTGGTTCCCTCGCTGAAATTCGAAGTGGAACCATCAACACATTGGTTACCCTGGCGGATATCATTTTTGACCGTTGGAACAAATGCCCTTGTCCATCATTGAGTTGCCCTCGCGGTAGTCCAAGTCAAAAAAAATAGAGATCCCCCTCCACTTGTATCCAAACGAACCTTGGAGTTTGTCCCAAAAAAGGGCCCCGTGGGTGGGCACGTGCCCCCCCCCCCCCCTTTCTCTCTTTACATCATGATTCTATGGTCGGCCTGCTCTTTTCCACCGTTGCTTTCTTTTCCAGTCTCCATGTGTGTTTCGACGGGAGACATTCTGAATCCCTTGACCATGAGAGTACGGGGCCGGCTGACAATCGTTCCTCCTTTCCTTCGTGTCTTCGGGATTGGGTTGGACAGGAGATAGTGGACGACAAGTTGATGACGCTGAGACTTTCCAACGGCTACACGGCGACACTGACCGGCGAAGAGCTCCGGAAACACGCGGGGCTAGGAAATTTCCAGTCAAGGCCATCAAGATGAAAGGATCGCGAGGTGAACAAGGCGAGTGTTAAAGGTCATGTTCGTGCAGCCATAAATGGCTCTCATGCAACCTACTTTTCGATTGGTCGGCACGGAATACTCCTTCGATTTTGTTGGCCAAGCAGCGTGTGCTACATACCGTGGCAGCACCTTGTCACGCTACCCGCTCGTGTGTGGGTGGATGTCTCGGTGATTTACCAGAGGCGTTTGACAAAATGGTACTTATCTAGTGACGAGTAAAGCAAGCCTTGTACAACATAATATGTGCGGGCTCCACCAGGTCGCTATGCCAGAAGACTCGTGTGCTAGACAATGGTGGAGACCAGGACGGTTGTGACATCAACACCCAGCATTGACACACTAGTCAATGCCGTTGTAGATTGTGTTCTATGTGGGGGTTGTGCGGGAGAGACCATCGACGTGCCATGACAAGTTACGTAGTTTGTTTCTGAAGTATATAATCAGGTCTTCCATGCTGTTCCAAGTATCTATAATCTAGTGTCACAAATTTAGCACCAAGCACGCACACAGTCTTTCGTCCACTGTAGATGTTGACCTGCGAGTTTCCTGCAAGCCCCGCAACCACTTTCAACAGGTACAGCAGTTGAAGTCATGTATGAGGCCTCTCGTGACCCACTGCCTACCCTCTCCCCCCCATCTGCTCGCCACGCCCGTCATTCGTGCGTGTTGTCGCCGATCCCTCAGACCTAAGCGGGGATCTTCCGAGCGGGAACGGCCTGGTTTTTCTCGAGTGCATGCTCACTCCTTGCAGCTGTTCTGAGACTGACAACGCCGCCGCCGCCGCGCCACCGGTGCTGCCTCTGTCACGGTGAGGAAGTTTTATCTTTTGCAAACCACTGGACACCCTGACCCCCCCCCCCCCACCCCCCCCGGGATCAAGATTGACGCCCAGGATCAGTAGACTGCACGGACCACTTGCAGTAAGTCTATTGTATGGTATTTGTTGTGTATATAGTAAAACCTTTATACCGTTTATTGCATAGGCTCTCGTGTCGCATTCTAAAACCCATATACGGGGTGTATAGGTTCAAGTACGGTCTCACTTTCTTTTGCCTGTAGTATGACATTGTAGACCGATATGATTCGTGGGTGTACTGGTTTGAGTATAGCCATACTCTATCCAATAGGCTTTAGTGTTGCATTCTAAAACTCCATACCGGGGTGTTTAGGTTTATGTATTGCCATACTAAATCCTAAACAATAGAGCATGTACAGTAGACTCCAATTTTTTTATACAACACTAAACCCCGTATAACTAAGCATATATCGGTTTGAGTATACTGTACTGAATCTCATTCAAGAGACCCGCCCCCCCTCCCCCCCTCGTGATCACGATTTACTCGATTGACTCGTAGTCTCGGAGTGTTCCATGGTTTCATGCGGTGGGCCCCTTTCTTTTTTGCATCGACACTCGTCGCGGTCAGAACGTGGAGTTTGGAAACTCCTTTCGAAGAACAACAGCAGAGAAGCGAATTTAAATTTCTCCTTCCCGCAACCCGTCCCGATTTGTACTTGTCGTGCTGGGTGCGGCGTGCTGTCCAATAAAACCTTTGGCGCAGGGAGAAGTGGCGGGGCTGGCGGAACGTGTTTACCACAACGTGTGGCGCATGCTCTTTCCGAACGACGGAGGAAAGGTTGAAGCCTCCTTTTCCAGAGGTTTTGATATGGGTGTTGTCAAACCTTCTGCCCTCAAAGGAGTCTTGCCAAGGATATCGAGGAGGTAAGCACGTTGAACTCACAAATGGGGCGATACTGGCAGTTGACATTTCGCTGAGTTGACGGCATCTTTCGGCCAGGTTCAATCCTGCCGGTGGCTTTGACTTATGAATGGAACGTTTCGATTCTTTAATGACAACTTTATTGCTCTGAAGCAAGAGACGCGTATATGTCCCCGGAACAAACGCACCGTGTGTACGATATCGAGAATGACCTGTGGAGGAATGCTGCCGTTTGATTTCCATCGACACACCAGGTCCATTTAGTCCAGTGTTTCACTTTGAAGGGGTATCAGGTTTGTAAAATACCATGCCAACACGACCCCCCGCTATTTTTCGCGCCTCGTTTCCCACCGCTGCTATTGCCCGCTCTTCCGTCCTCGGAACAAATCGATGTAGCGTTGCGCTGTTCCTGGTTCTAGCGGTCGGTCTCCTGTCTTTGTGGACAATCCAGAGCAGCTTCTCGTCGTGGTCGATGTCGATGTCGCGAGCACCTCTATCGACTGGCAAAGCAGCACCTCCTGCTGCCCCCAGCCCTTGCACATCGGTGTGGGACCTCCGTAGACCGGACGGAACGATGTACCCTCACAACCAGCTCAGCGCCGCAGCCGCCGCGCTCGCTGCCCCGGAAGAAGCGAACAGCCAAGACAACTGGCAGCAAGGTTCTCCACAGGATGGTGATAGGGCAGGCGGCAACGCCAGAAGAGAGGCGGCCCATCCCCGCGGGGAGGGCGGAAGCGGCCGTGTGAGCCCCGCCAGCTATCCCGGAGGCGGGCGAGCCATCTCTGCGAAGGACGCCGCCATCACGGTACCCCAGACCACCGCTGGACCCCAGGCCGAGGCTGATGGCGTTGGTGTAAGGAGGAATTTGGCCGGCGATGGCGGTGTTGGTGGCGGTTGGCACGCTCAGGGGTACGCCCAGGGAGAGGCCGACGCCGGCGTTGGCATGGAGGCGTGGGTTGGTGCGATCGGCTTGGCGGCTGTGGCTTTCGCCGTGGTGCTCGTGAAGGGGCTGTTTGGCATCGGGGGCACGTCTTCCCCGCCAGAAACGCCGTCGGTAAGCTTGGACTCCATTCCATGGTTGTTGTCTTTCCGCCGAGAACTGCTCCAAGCTCTAGGTCTTTTACGTGTCCAGTACCTTCTCTTCCGTGTTCTTACATAGACGCCTGGAAGCTATTTCCGTGGTGACAAGAATTACGACAAGTTTACCCATGACACGGTAGAAAATAAACGAATACCTACAGAGAGAGAGGCACGGGAGGCGAGAGGAATAGCCGACAGCATACGGTGTAGCACCATTTGCTCGACTCGTGCACGCCGAACGCACTCCTGCTGTATGTAAGAGACACCCGGAAGTGTAGTTAAACCTAACACGATTTTCTCGCAACGCAAGAATACATAAAATTTCCGGGGGGTGTTGATGGTTGGGCTCCGTCGCGTCGACGAGTTCGAGCCAAAACACGCCCTGGAGGTGAGACAGGCCTTACACATGATACCAAGTAAACGAGAAACCGCTGAGAATCACGCACCACGTGAACGACACGACTGTAGTACGGTCTGTCGTGGACCGTGTGGTGTGACTGAGATTTTCTAGACGCCGATTTCATCGTAGGTTTGGATTGAGTGTTTGTGCGGTTCTCGTGGCTGCCCATCTAGTGCGGCGTCAAAACCATCGTTGGAATCCGGCTTGCAGCGTCCTTTACTATCGCTCTGCTGCCTCAATTTTTCTGGTACATGTCCCGGTCTGGGTGTGCTCACGTACTTTGTCTCGGCATGCACAGGTTGACGTGGTTGGATGCAGACATTGTTCTTCTTACAGCCGCCCACTAGTACTGCTTTTCGGTCAACGAAGTTAGGTTTCAACCCTGAAAATCCTCCCCGACACTGCTGTTGAATTATTGTTGAGCAGCCTTCGGGCCCTATGCAGGCCCAAGTGGTTTTGTTGGGATGGGATGGGCGAAGAATGAGCGAGGCGACACGGGCTACGGAGGACATCGACAACTTGTTTTACCCCCCTCCCAGGTATTCGAAGCAGCACATGTTCGTGTGTGCATGAGCGGATGAGAATATTCCAACGGGACTGTAGGAGTTGGCTACGCAGATAGGAATTGATAGTCCCCTGGGTTGGTTTCATGATTGATCCACGGGGCTCGACCCTGCGGGAGTGCTTGCTGTGTCGTGGCACTCTCTCTCTCCCGCCGCGTCCTGATCGTGTCTGCTGTCCTAAATACAAGTGATACCATCATCTTCAACACACTTACAAGGGTATACTAACACTCTAGAGGTGTATCCCTCGAGGGAACCCGTGCTGGAGATGAGTGGCGCCGATGTTGCAGCAGAGGCTGCCGACGTCACCACTAGTACGCAGGGCAGGGTTGGCAACCTGGAGAGCAAAGTTTCAGGCCTGACGGACGAGGTACAGCAGTTGGCAGGGCTACTCCGAGCCGCCCTCGGAAAGTTAGAGAAGGAGGGGGAGTCCGGCGGCGCCACGGTGGGCGCTGTCGTTACGGGCGCTACGTCTGCCCGCGGTCTGCTGGAAGAGGGGCCGCACAACGACGGAATCACGCCGCCCGCACAGCACGGGGGAAGAAGCACCAGACCGGGAACCAGCCCGGTAGTGCCAAGGATCCCTGCTGGAGCGGACCTGGGCATAGGACCGGGCAGCGGGGACGTCAGGGGGTCATCATCCCAAGAGCAGCCTGCCGCGGTGGGCGCTTGCATAGGCTACACGGCTGCAGAAGAGATCATCAGCAGTCGGCCGGTTGCGGAAGGCGAACCGGTGTGGGCATTTCAGGTCCCTGCTAACGGTGGGTTTGGTAGATCCCAGAATACCGAATACCTCTACAACATAGGCAACGCTGGTAGAGATGCAGCCGCCGCTCGAGGCACTTGCCGAAGAGTCAGAGCAACGTACTCATCACGTCGAGAAGAGCTGTGCGGCGCTGGAGGGGGTGCCGCAGACGGCACACCAAGTGTGCCTGTCGACCGCGGGAAAGTGCTTGCGTCTAGAGAGCTGGGGTAGCATGCATCCCCACGACGCCGTCGATGCGCCATCAGAGCAACCAGGTGAAGCTAATCGTGGGGCCATGGGAAAAAGAACACGGCGGGAGGGCCGTGTGCCCGCAGCCGCGACGGGAGGGGCGCGGGAGGGCAACAACCAAATAACACGGCGGGAGGGCCGTGTGCCCGCAGCCGCGACGGAAGGGGCGCGGGAGGGCAACAACCAAATAACACGGCGGGAGGGCCGTGTGCCCGCAGCCGCGACGGGAGGGGCGCGGGAGGGCAACAACCAAAGAACACGGCGGGAGGGCCGTGTGCCCGCAGCCGCGACGGGAGGGGCGCGGGAGGGCAACAACCAAATAACACGGCGGGAGGGCCGTGTGCTCGCAGCCGCGACGGGAGGGGCGTGGGAGGGCAACAACCAAAAAATAAAAAATATATCTAAGGCCCCATGGCGCGTCGGACGGGGCGTGAGGGGGGGAGAAAACCGAAGCAGCCCCGTGGCGCGCCGGAAAGGGCGTGAGGGGGAACCCCGCGGCACGTCGGAAGGGGCGTGGAGGGGAGGGTACTTGCATCGTGGTGCTAAAACGGGAACTCCTTTTTCTGGCGAGGCTACAGGCCGGGACGAGCGCTGGGAGGGGAGCAACACGCATCACAGTGCTGGATTGGCACTTCTTTCTTGACGGTACTTGGTGTTTGATGGTATTCGTAGCGAAGTTGGTAATCCTTGTTAGTTGTCATGAGTGCACTTTGGTTGAGAGCCAGGGAGGGTGTTCCGTGTTTCTCGGAGGCGTTCGCGTCCACATGTTCAGTATTTTCCTGGTAGTCATTTGGTTGAAAATTCTTGATTGCGGCCACGTCGGGCCGTTCTCCAGGTCGCGAAATGTGCAGGAATATGGGATACTGTTGGAACCGCTGAAGGAACGTATGAGGAAAAATTGGGACACCAGTGTTGTACGTCGACGAGAACAGAGGATTGTCGAAAAATGCATGCCGGTTGTGTGTCGCTCAGAAAATGTTGGATGATTGCCTTTTGCCCCGGTGCGCTGTGTTACGTCAGCGAGGGGGGGCGTTTTCAATGTTTGTCTGATGTTTGTTTGAAGAACAGATAGTAGTGCACCCGCATGGTAGTTGTTTGAACCAACTCCTCAGGATAGTCTTACGCTATTGCTTACCAAGAATTGGGATAGGCCGTTGTTGGTAACAGGGTTATGATCTTGGTACTTCATGCAGGAAGAATATGATAGCACGCCGCCCACGTTTGTAGATAAAGATTCCGAGCGTGGATTCTGGCGCGACTGGTATTATGCATGTATTGATCTTGCTCTGGTAGCGCAACAGTGACAGTATCTGGTGGAACGGTGAATATTGGTGGGGGTTTTGACCCGGAGGCCGGGTTTCCCCCTGTTATTTTTTCGCGTTGGTTTTTTTGTCCGTTTGGGTTTTCGTCGCATCCGGCGTGTGCATGCCCACTAGTGGTTAGTTACTAGCGTAAAGAACCAGGGAGGGTGTTCGTGTGTGCATGAGCGGATGAGAATATTCCAACGGGACTGTAGGAGTTGGCTACGCAGATAGGAATTGATAGTCCCCTGGGTTGGTTTCATGATTGATCCACGGGGCTCGACCCTGCGGGAGTGCTTGCTGTGTCGTGGCACTCTCTCTCTCCCGCCGCGTCCTGATCGTGTCTGCTGTCCTAAATACAAGTGATACCATCATCTTCAACACACTTACAAGGGTATACTAACAGCACACGTACCGCGTTTCGATCTGCTTGGTCCGACTAAATTATTTCTCCACCCCGCTCCCTGTACTGCTGTTCTGGAGCATTGATTGGCCGAGCACTCTGACCATTTGTATTCTCGTTTAGAGGCAATAGTGTAGATGGCACCGTCTTTGAACCGAACGTGTACCGTGTTGCGCACGTGTTGGTGGGTGTGGGGTAGTATTGTAGTGGAGACAACGGCATGATGTATGCATACATGTAGCACGGTCCGCCACGGCCTCTGGTTTTCCCTTGCAGGTGCTGTATGTACGAGCTGCACGGCAGAGCGATTCAGAGTTTCAAGTTGTTTGTTTTGGTTGGTCTGGATTGATGTACCATCGCCCAGCCGCGGCATGTTCCAGCCGTGTGAACGGTACCACTTTTTCCATGCAAATATTGCCCTTGCACTGCTTTCGATGTGGGTTTAGTGTGGTCACGCGATGGGCAGCCAGCATTGATGCCCATTTTTTGGTCCCGCAAGGCCCCTATTTTCGTCGTGTCGATTTTTGACTCCTTCTGCTTTGCGCACTGTCCCAGACGTTGACTTTGCTCCTTTGGGTCCATCCCCGCCCCCCCCGCCAAAAAACCTAGTGGGTCCTCTCTGACACCGATGCCGCACCGCTTCCTGCTGGCCGAGAGCATGGACGTGGCCAAAGCTTGGGCGAGGTGGGAAGCCACGCTAGACTGGAGGAAGGAAACCGAGGCGGACACCATCCTCGACAGACCCCACCCCAAGTGAGATCACGGGAGTACACCCGTCGTTTTTGGTGCAGAGATAGAGATACCATTACGTGGTGGCCCAAATTTCTGAGTTTTGGCACCCGCAGCAGGGAGCTGAGTACACCCCAGATCGAAATGAGTGACTGAACCTGCGGTGAACATTGCAGGCAGCCCGTTTGGCACAACATGGTGAGATACACTCCTGCCATCGCTTTCCAAGATGTGGCTTTGCCCGCAGAGAGAAGGGATTTTACTTGGGCGCTAATTTTCTTCGATGGCGGAGGAGCTGCTATTGTAGCCTTGACCTCCTATTTAGGAATACCTCAAGTCTTAGGGGAATACACCGCACTCCAAGCATCCAAATTTACCACGTTCCTCATGCCGCATACGAGGGTGTTGGATTGGATGCAGCACACAGCAGTCGAGGGGAGGGGGGGGATGATCACGTGCTGTAACTCCGTCAATACAATACGCATGTCGAAGACTGCGGTGGAATGCCTGTATTTAGATTTATTTTATGATTGTCCAAGGCACCCGTCCAAGAAAGTGTGCTTCTGTGGTAAGCCCTGCCTCGATATACTAGTACGACGTAGATTCTTTGAGCGGTGGTCGTAACGAGGATTGCTCTCGAGTAGTATGTTGTTCTCTTAGGAAGGGTGTTGTTGTTTTCGTTTTTGTGATCTCATCGGTTCCAGTCAGGGACTCACCATGGCTCGACGGCACATGGGTGCTGTTCAAGGCCTTCGCGTGTACATTTGGAAGCGCTGTCTCAGTTACGGTCCCCTCGCCCTTTTTCCGGCGAAATGGTGGCGACATGATCGATGGGATCGGATGGAGAACGCAAGTCGTAGTACCTTGGGAAGTTCATCTCATGCCTTTGGTCTGTTGGTGTGTGCTGCACGTACAGCTCGCGTGGTCGTGCACCCTTTGGTCGCTCCATTGTGGACCGACATAACCATAAGCTTTTTCGTAACAAGGCCAGTGCGTACAAGGAACCCCTTTTTTCTCAACCCCAGCATTGCCGTCCTCTCCGAAACTCCGGCAACAACAGGTTTGCGCTAATAAAGAGCAAGTACGCCAACTGCTTTCACCTCCCGGACAAGGATGGGCGGGTGACTTACTACGAGAGACCTGACATGTCTGACATTGCTGAGCTCAAGAGGCTGGGTATCACAAAGTCGGAACTGCTGGACCACTACGTGTACTGCATGGAGTTCTTGTGGAAGGTGACAGGATGACCGACTGAGTCCTGCATAAGGAGCCTTTTCCTTTTTTGGATGTCGTGCGTATTGTGCCCTGCGATTGTTCTGCGACCCGCCTCATGCCTTGGTTGCATTTTCAGTATTGTTTTGTTTCTGTTGTCATGTTTTCCGTACGGGTTGCCACAGGTGCTCCAGCCCAGGCAAAGCCAGCGCATCACAATTGTGATCGACTTGGCTGGGGTGAGGTTCAGGGACCTCGTCGGCGAGTCGTTGGCGTTTCTCAAGACCAGTGTCGGCATGATGTCGAGGCACTATCCGCAGCGCTCGTTCAAGGTGAACCTTGATGTGTCTTGTGTGCACCGCGACGGGTCGCTCTACCTACTACGTTGTCGTCCATGCAGTAGCAGTGTGGAACCCTCTGGACCCTGTGATCTAAACGCACATGTTGAACCTCTGGGTGAAGGGAAGGGAGCGGATATAAATCCCAGAGAGACAAGAGAAGAAGCAGACGCTTGCTCGTGAGTGCAACATGTTCGACTTGCTTGTTAACGAGGGAAAGCGTTGTGGAACGCGCTCGTCGCGATAGCATCAAAGACGTGAACAGGACCACAGGATACCTGATTTGACACCGCATCGTGGCTCGTCACTATTATAGAGAGGCGAGACCTTGCGGTAGGCACCTACTGCGTGCTCGACGTCGAATGACGAGAGTAATAAATCACTTGAAATATGAAATATGAAGTAGGGACGTTGGTTGTAGCCTCGTTTGTGTCGCCTCCTTTTTTCTTGCCCAGGTATGATAAAAGTGTCTTTCCCATATATATATATATATTTTTTTTTGTCTTAACTTCAAATCAGCGCTCACAGCACTAGTGCCATTTACTTCCAACCCGAGGTCACACAGAAGAGCCCCTCTCTACCCTCCCCTCCTGCGGTACTTTGCCTTCGGTTTTTAATGCGAGAAGAGTTCAGCACTCTCTTCCCTCTGTGTACACACGAACTAGCGCTATCCACTAGGCCAGGAGCGGAAGCGAGAAAAAAACTCACTTTGCAAGACAAGCTCGCTAACGCTGGGGTTCGAACCCCTGACCTGACCTCTAGAAGGTTTCGCGGATACCAACTAGGCCACCGGGGCGACCGGTTTTTCCCATGGGCTACACCCGTGTTTTTGTTCTTCCGTGACCCATTTTTTGTTAACCACTCTACATCGTATGGTGCGTCGCCGCCCAGTCGGAGATTCTATCTTCAAGAACGTTTTTTTTTGTTGCCAAATGATGGGGGGTTGCTGGAGATTTTTAGTGGTACAATAAATCGCTGCCAGGGGATCCGTCGACGTCGGACACTGATGCCGTGTGGTAAAGCAGCAACTTTAAATATTGATGCGCCTCCACCTTTGGCTCCTTTCGTCGCGCTCTGCTACTGTATTCGCAGATTATGATCCTGAATGCGCCGTCATTCTTCAACTCGGTGTTCGCGCTAGTGAAACCGATGCTGAACGAGGCGACCAAGAAAAAGATCGACCTGATGCCCGTCGCCAATGTGGGAGACGAGATGCTAAAGGTCATTCCATCCGAGCACTTTCCTGTGCATTACGGTGGGGCAGGAGAGGTGAGGACAGCAGGATCGTTGTGCCACTGCCGCTGTTCCTGCGTGCTGCTTTTTTTTTTTGTGCATTTTCCGGTGTTCCCAAGGACGAAAAAAGAAACCCACACATGATTTGAATTGAAGCACCCGGAGCAGAGAAACAACGCGGCGACTGGAATATAATAAAACCCAGCACTTGGCCCTCCAGAGTCCCCCCCAGGGACCTGCCCGGGCGTGTATCGCCGAGTGTGTTCTCGAACATGAAAAGCTGCTGTTAACCCATTGTGTTGCCTCGTTGATGCTTTTCGTTTTCTCCCTGAAGGTGGCGTTGGGAAGCTCTCCGCAAGAACTGGCGATGCTGGCCCACGTGGAAAAGGTGCTGGCGGAGAACGGTCAAAGCATGCAGAAAGCTTCCTGATACAACCGAGTGGTCAAAGCATGCAGAAAGCTTCCTGATACTGCTACCGAACTTCGGGAGACTTGAAATGAAGAGAGCGTTTTCTTGAGCTTGGCGACGCTCGCTTTGCCGACTTGGTTCAGGCTAGTGTGCTACAGCCGTGCTGGACAGGCCAAGTGCAGAAATGCTCTGAGACAGAGCGACGGAGGCCTTTTAACACTGCTGCCACCTCCATGCGGTTGATTTTGTAGTTATTGTCGGGTCGCATGTTTGATGGAGCGGTTTATAGTTCTTTTTCGTTCATTGGTGGAGGTTAGAGGGCAAGAGGGATCAAACGATTTTGGGAAACCGCGATAGAGGAGACAGATAGCCGAACAGAAAAGCGTTGTTTACATCGGCTGCCGGCGGTGGGAAGTCAAAACGAAACGTGTGTTGCTATTGTTTTTTAGCCTTTGCAGCCTTTGTCATATCTGTGAGTCGGGTACGCTTTCCTTTGAACCTTTTGGAGATTGGTGTTGTCGTGGCGGTAGCGCCACCGCAGCCTGTGTTGCTGGGTGTGGCCGGGGGTGTATGACAGAAGCACGGCTCGAACATGCTTCGTGTTGGGAGGGTTCCGGAGAGGTCGCCATCAGATTTTGCCTGTGTTGGTGGTGCGTTTGGTGTTCAGGTATGCATATGTAGATAGCACGATAGGTGCTGCCGTACAACCAGCGCAGTCTCAGGTATGTGTGGTGGGTCCAAGAAAAACATCAGCGTAGCGGATTTTGAGATCTGCTTCTTGCCGGTGTGGTAACTGCATCCTGGTGCGGTTGTTGGTGCTGGATCAGCATGTAACCGTGCTACATTCATGTTGATCCGAACGTTGCTGTTGCTGTGAAAATTTGTGCACACAACCAAAGAACGGCAAAGATGCTCTCAAGAGTTCCTCGATGACGCACAGACGGTCAAGTTTAGCTGCTTGTTTTTTTTTCCGGTATGGGGATCCATGCGCTCGAACAATGGTATCCGTTGGGCGGCCTTTGCTTCGGATGGGCTTATAACAGATGGGTTTGTGTACGGCAGCTTGAAAACCCAGCGTTAAGGTTTAGAGGGCTGTGAAATCGCGTCGGGGCTCGGTGTCATGAGTGGTATACCAATATGTTCAGGGTGATGGATTGGTAAGACCTGGGTCAGCAGGGACGTTTTCTCAATAATTTTTGTCTCGAGTATGCTAGAATTCAGAGGTTCTGCTGTTGAAATGGGGCAATGTCTGTGAGCTTCGGCGTTTTTCATTTGTGCGACATGTAGACGCAAGAAAGTCGAAGTGCATGCACTCTTTATCTGTCGCATGTATAAACTTGGGGGAAATAACTTTCTACGATCGCGCGTCGAATGGTGTCGGTTCAATGTTGCGATCGTTTGGTCTTGATTTCGCGACAAAAGCAGCCGGGGTAGGAGCCAATGCAGTGTTGGTGGGAAGGGAGTTCATGTGTAGTTTTTCTTTGGGTGGAATGATTTGGTTGGTGTGAAGGGTGCTGGTCGCTGGGTGCTGCATTGGAGGTTGATTGGACACGAAACGTCGGACTTCCTCGGGTAGTCTACATATGACCACGTTGTACTTGAGGGTGCCAGCTTAGGTGGGTTGGATGGAGCACGGAACTTATTGGTGGTTCGCGACAAGATCTTTAGAATGTGCATGTACTATAATTTTCGTTGGCCAGTGCAAGACGATGGCACCATGTTGACGTTTCGATAGGAGAGGGGGGAACGGTAACATGATAGTCGCTAAGTTCCTGTTAACCAATCTTAACCATCTCCAACGCCACACACGGTGAAGAGGTTTCCAATGCGTGGTCTCGTAGTGACGCCATCCTCGTAAGGTTACGCTGGACGGCGGTAGCATCTCGACACCACGGTTTGTGTGCTATGGTTCCATCGACATCATCGTGTTTCTGACACGAACAGTTTTTCTCGGAACAATTTTTCTCGGAACAGTTTTCTCGGTATTCTCGGACTCAAGCCACTCCTATTTTCGTTTCGACCGACGTTTCACCCCTCTGAATAGCAGCGATTAGTACATTACCTTGGCTTTGGGCGGAACTGCATGAAAGAGGCGGCGCCCCAGCAGGGGGGATGGATAGAGATTCACCCCAGAAATTTCCAGGGACCAGGGAGGGAAAGAGATTAACCCCAGGTATTATCCAGGCCGAGTTCCCTGTACTTATTATCCCAACAGCTGCTGGGCGGCGACGACCCAAAGAAGACATTGCTCTTTCCCACCATCGATGTTTCGTACATCAGGACAGAGACATCACCTACTATCTGGCATGCAACCCAACCAAGTAATAAACCAAAAAATAAGTAAATACAGAGCGACAGTCAGTCATGCGAAGACGTCACTACTGATGTTGGTACCGTTGTGTGGGGCTTCGCGCCCACCACACACGTAGCAGCAGCACGGCAGTAGGGGCCGAGTCGGAGGCGGCGGAGGGGGGGGTGCCAACTGGAGCAACGGGGGGGGGGTATGGATGTTTGAGCAAGAACAGCTACCTACGGACGGGACGTTATACCTAGACTATGGTACATGATATCCGGCTGGCTGGTCTTTAGATGGGATTATGGGTGTCATATTGGTCAACCACAGCAGCAGTGGTGGCTGTGAGATGGGGATGCGCTTTGTGGGAGTGTGGGTGGGATAGGAGCGACGTGATAATTTATAGCTGGGAAGGGATGGTACGATTATCCGATGGATGGTATAATAGGCGATGGGAACCAAAACATCTCCTACCATCCCACTACCTCTACCATTCCGCCCGCATTACCATCTTAAATTCAAATTTACCATCATCCCATTGAGCTCCAGGAAATAAAAGCCATCGCGGTGTGAGATTGGTTCTGTCAGCAACCCCCTACAGTCTACTGCGTGCGGTAGAACATGCTCGGTAGCCTCAGTAGTAGACGGACTTTCGACCGTTCAGGTCCACAACTTTTTGCCGATTGATAACGACATACCATAGGGTACAATATAGAACCCACCACACGATCCCTTCCTTGAAATTCCGCTTACGACAAGGGCGCACAAGAAAAACTTTTTTTGAGACCTCTCCGGGGGGGGAGGGGGTACGAAGGCCCATCCCCCCCCTCCCCGACGCCATACAATATCCTATATAAACACGCCAACACTAAATCCTATATATAAAGGGGGCACATTTCATGCACGGGGGTAGTGGCAACCCACGTAGTCCCTGTGGGCGAGCTGAGCTTGCGTGCACCGCAGCAACGGTACCGTCCGTAGAAGAGGAGAATGAGAGAGCCTGGGAGGAGTGGTCACAATGAGCACTCCTTTGGGAGGGGATACCTGTCAACGACTCCCTTCGACAGGACGGCTTGGCTAAACCGCGTTTGCCGAGAGCGAGCAGATGGCTCGGAGTTCGTTTGCCGCTGTGGATACAACTTCGGCGACGGTTCAGGAGTGGACGAGCGCACCGCCGGGCAGCATGAGACTTCGCAACAGCACGAAGAGTCGTCAGCGGAGAAGGGGGACTCGGTTGAGGACGAGATCTCGTCGTCGTCGTCGTCGTCGTCGTCGGAGGAGGAGGAGGAGGAGGAGGAGGAGGAGGAGGAGGAGGAGGAGGAGGAGGAGCAGGGCGAAGGGGGAGGAGGAGGAGGACGAGAGCTCCTCGTCGGAGGAGAAGGAGGAGGAGGAGGGGGAGGGGGAGAGGGGGGTGGAGGGGAGGGGGGAGGAGGAGCAGGGGGAGGGTATAGGGTGGGGGTGAGGGGGGACGCGGAGGGAGGGCGAAGGCGCTCGGGGCGAAAGCGCTTGCTTGAAGAAACGGTGGTTTAGTCTTGTTGAGGGAGGTGGAGGGGCCTGGGGGAGTGAATAATATGTACTTGAACGCGGTAATTGCAATTGTGGACGGGTGTTGCACGTGGTGAAGGTGATGCTACTGCCTGCCGTAGGCTCATCGGCAGCCCCTCCTCGGTATATTGCCGCATTGAGTATGCTGGGATTCCACGGCTTGGTGCTGGCGTGTCGTGTGCTATTTTGCATTACCGAGGTCAAGTGTCGCGGACTTGTCGCAGAAGCATTGAGAAGTTCGAAGCTACTTCTAGCTTGAGGGGGTGTCCCCAAGCACTGTACTCCCAAAACTTGAAAACCAACTGTAGCCCATCACCAAGTTGCCATCACAGCTATTTATACGAAGTACAGAACGCGCCACCACTTAAGAACTTAGCAGTTAAGAACTTGAGCCTCAAAAAATAAAAAACTAAGAACATGGCCATAAGAACATGTGCTCAGTTCTGACGTCGTATAAGAACTAGAACCCGCCTTCGTAGTGTACCAATGCTCACACAGATAAGAACGGAGCCCAAAACACGGGCGGCTGCAAGATAAGAACGCGAGATAAGGTGGCGGGGGTGACCCCAACAGCTGTTAGTTTCAGATTCGAGGGGTGGGGGGGGGGGAGGGGCACCCCGTGAAATATTCTTGCACGTGCCGAGGGAGGTGACCGATGTGCACACAGTGTACCCCCCTCTGCGAGGCATTTCGTGTGCTCGTGGTGCTGGGTGCGTTCCACGCTGCGTGTATGCTGATCACGCAATGGGTTGGGGCAGCCATGGAAATTCTCGACAGCCGCGAGGAGTATCGGTTTCGCCTTTTCGAGAAGTGCGGCATGGCGATGACTGTTGGCCGTTCGGGCGATGACCGAATCAACTTGGAGGGTTTGGACAAACCGTATACCTTCATGGGCGCCGAGGACTCCAGCGATGACGAGGGACCTCTAGAGC
>FN648814.1:20192-38213 GCA_000310025.1 Ectocarpus siliculosus | reverse complement strand
CGTAATCACTGCCGGCTGTTTTCGCTTGTAGGCTTGTTTTGTTTTGCATTCCGCTGAAAACATAGGCCTCAACTTACCAAGGTTTGGGCGGCTCTACAATAGCTTACTTCATTTGGGGCGTGTTATTTTGTTAGGGTGAGTCCTGCTGAAAGTGTTGCCCTACCCCCATTTCTCTTCTTTATTGCCCGTACGTTGGTGGCCATGAGGTTTTCCTTGCGCTGTTCGGGTTCGTATCTCCCTGATTCGGGTGGTGACGTGCCCACCCCTGTCCACGTGCATGTCCCTGCTTAGACCGCCGAACATTTTTTTTTTTTCTTTTTCTTTGCTCAGGGAAGGTGGGCGAGGGTGACCACGACTGCGCCATCTTGCACGGGGACCACATCGATGACCTCACACCTGAGCAACGGTGAGTGCGTTGTTATATGGCTGACCGTCAAGGCCCTTTGGGTTAAGGTCGTCGCACGCACGTGATGACGATAGGTTAGTGAAGAACGGTGCCGAAGAATCGTAATACAGCAGTTGCTGCTTTGTAAGCACATGGTGAGCGTTTGGTTGGTACACTTGCGCCAGCCTTAAAGGGTAATGAAGACATGAAGTAGCCTCTCTTCGCGCGAATATCGAGGGGCTAGCCTTCGTGGGGAGGTAGTCCTTGTATCTCTCTCTGCACCCGTGGCCATTGTGCCCTTGCACAGGGTCCCGTCCCAGAACACCCTGTGGCCCGTAAGCATGTGGCCAGTTTAATAAGGTCCATGCACTGGTACCCTGTACATGATCATAGGTCCCTACCCTGTACATGATTAAGGGTAGAAACCTGGCCAAGGTTCTTACCCTCGACCTTGCACATGTGGTTGTGATCACTCGACCCTGTGGGGCTGTAAGAATGTGGCCACCTTAATAAGGTCGATGCAGTCGAACCCTGTCCATGATCACGGGGCGTACCCTGTGCATGGTTATGGGTAGAACGTTGTCCAAGGTTCTTACCCTCGACCCTGTGGGGCTGTAAGAATGTGGCCACCTTAATAAGGTCGATGCAGTCGAACCCTGTCCATGATCACGGGGCGTACCCTGTGCATGGTTATGGGTAGAACGTTGTCCAAGGTTCTTACCCTCGACCTTGCGCATGTTCGTCATCACTCGACCCTGTGGGGCTGTAAGAATGTGGCCACCTTAATAAGGTCGATGCTGTCGAACCCTGTCCATGTGATCACGGGGCCTACCCTGCACATGGTTATGGGTAGAACGTTGTGCAAGGTTCCTACCCTCGACCTTGCACATGTTCGTCATCACTCGACCCTGTGGGGCTGTAAGAATGTGGCCACCTTAATAAGGTCGATGCCGTCGAACCCTGTCCATGATCACGGGTCCTACCCTGCACATGATTATGGGTAGAACCCTGGCCAAGGTTCCTACCCTCGACCTTGCACATGTTTGTCATCACTCGACCCTGTGGGGCCGTAACAATGTGGCCACCTTAATAAGGTCGATGCAGTCGAACCCTGTACATTGGTCATGAATAAAACCCTGGACAGCGTCACGCTGAAGAAGACTTTGGTCGACCCTGAATCATCACAGTCCACCCGTCGCATACATCCCCCACGGTACGAAACATACATTTTATGCAGAGCTATACGTTGCAGTATGCGAATCAACCCAGCCATTCCTATGTACGACTACGTACGAACTTAGCACACGCCATAGGGGCCAGTGGCTGACAATACAAATGCGTGTAGAAAGGTTCAACGGCACAGAAAATAAATTCTCCGCCCTTTTGTCGGGTGCACCCCCGCGGCTCATACCACGGAAAAAACACATGGACCTTGCGCGTTAGCCTCGCCACATACCTTGAACCTTCACTATGTAAGGGTGATACACCAAGGCAGAGAGCGTTACCCAAAGCCCATCTCACAGGCAAATGTGACAAGGTCCGCTCCCCCTCTTCGCCCCAAAAGGACGCCACACAACCATCTCGTATTGTATCAGCTGTGAGAGTCCCCCGACCTTTCCTCACGTATATCATTATTTGCAGCCCTGAAACTGCATGACCAACTACCAACGCCGAAAGCGCCCGCGTACCACACCCATCAAGCATGCAACTAGCCGGCAACCCCTTCCCAACAAATTCAGCCGTACGTACACAGGTGGCCCAGGTGCACTACGGTATGCACCATTGTACAATGCCGAAAAAAAGCACTCTATTTTCAGTTAATACAACGTCTCAGGTTGCTGACCCCGGTGGCATAACCTGGCCGGGTCAGGTAAGCACACACAGCATAACCTCGTGGGTTAGAGAAAGCCTTGGCTCACAACGTCGCCACATTGTGCCCTCTCATCATGCAGCGTTGTTCTGCCCCTCGGGACAAACGTTCGCAGCCGAATAACAAGTACCAGGTTTGCGTTCTTTCGTATTAATTCGTCGGTCGTTAACCCGTTAGCGCGTAGTTGCACATATGCAGGTTCCCGTGCGTCAACACCGTGGTGAGCGCGTGACACCCCGGCAAAAAACAAACTATACAATAGTAGCCTATTCTGCAGACACAAATAAACGACGCCTCAAACCAAGGTCCCAGCAACCACAATCGTGGCCCGTGCTTCGTTTAGGGCACGCACGACGCAAAAAAGATTGTACGTGTACCGCGAGATAATTACGGCGGAACGAGGGCGGACAAGATGGCCGCGGCTTCCCGAACAAAGAACCGTGATGACGTACAAAAAATATGCATACCTAGCCCCACACAGCCATGAGCGGCTCCACACAAGTTTTTCGACCGGCTCACCACTTCTCGACCTCCCGCACACACAAGCAATTGCACCAAGGAAGCCAAGAGAAGAACAAAAGTTAATTTTACCAAAGTAGGTACGAGTGAGGAAACAAGCCCCCGTAGAAACTTCTCCGCATATACTATACGGTCCGGAGATTGACCGACTACCCAAGAAAAAAAATAAAACACAGCAGTTGGCCTTGACAAAACGACCTCAATCGTGCCCCTTCGGCGACGTGTGAGCACGTCACAGATGCCAGCGAATCGAAAAAAACGGCGGTCGCTAACGCGGGCTTCAAGTCAACGCCCGAGGTTGAAGCTTTCAACAACCGTGAACAACCTTAAGGCTGCAGCCCCCCCCCCACAGCCGCCCTCCCTGGCCCACTTTTCCCCAACTCACCCAGGCTCCACACAAAATCCCGACCAACCTGTACCACCCGAACAATTGGACTTTCCGCAACGCAAACAAGCAACGGCGCAGGCCATCGTCAACACCCATTCCGTCCACACATACGAATTAGTCTGGATATTGACCGAAAACACAAAAAGCATAGGGCGTATACATGCTCCCCTTCCCCACCCGTCGAAAAAAAGTGCCGCGACGGTAGCGCCAGACCGATGCCAGAGAACCGAAGAAACACACGCCGGTCGTCTCGCCGGCCTTTTGAAGAAGATGTTCGCCACGCCGTTGTCGTGACTGAAAAACATACAGGCAGTTTAAAACAAGCAAACCGGGGACGGTGTCATCGATCGGCCCATTTGGTTTTGAGTAGAAACGACAGGGTTTTACAGACGGTCGGCCGATCACCGTGAACAAAAGTGTCGATTAAGGGCTTGGCCTTGGGCTACCAAAGAACTCGGGAAGTTCAAACATACTCCAGTGGAAATGTGTTACATTGTAGCATACTAAAGGGTACAGTACTGTCAATAACTGGTCGTCAGCCACCCAAAAGCTCCAAAGAAGCTCCAAAGGATTATTCTTGTCTCGCGAAATTGAAGAGTTGGAATACACTGAACTAAAGGTCGTTGCGAAGCAAATAATCGCCAACGAATGCACATACCCAACCTCCTAGCCTTGAGACACCTCGAGACACCCTACGTATCTTTTTACAGCCACTGTGGAAAAACAAGTTGAACGAACAGGATGCACTGCACAAGACAACATCGGTTCTCGCCTAGATGAATCTTCTAGTCCTCCGTCTCAGTGTCGCCGGCACCCGTCCCTTCCTCGTACTCCGACTCGATGTCGGCGTTTTCCTGGTCGTTCTGGACGGACCCTTCATCGCTGCTCTCCTTGTCGACGCCGCCAGCGTCACCGCCAGCGTCGTCGCCACCCAGAACGCCGTTGGTGTAGTTGTAAGGAAAAAAAATCATCGGCGACTTCCAGCGAACATTCGTTACCTGCCGGCAGTTCGCCCCGAGCTTCCTGGACTAAGTCGAGCATAATGACCTTAAACCTGTGATGCATATGGGTTGGGCGAGGCAACCGAAGAAGAGTCAGCGGTAAGAATGCTGAAGCCGAAAAATCTAGTTGCGGAAGGACAAGTCCGCGGTTGCTGCACCGCTGCACCCTTGGATGAAGGCTCAGGACATACACGACTTAAAAACTACCTCGTGATAACCGTCCGCTACCACGAGTGTCAACACGCACTTGCTCACCAAAGACTACGAAAAGTGTACAGAGGCAACAAGGTTCGAGGGAGTCTTACCGCGCGCGGAAGGCCTTGTGGTGCTTGTCGCCGCCGCCCGGGGGAAGCTTTCCCTTCGTCTTGATCAGCTCCCGGATGGTGCGACGGGTGTTGAAGCCCGGTGGGTCTTCGGTGCCGTCATCCTCGTCGGACTCGGAGTCATCCCCTCCCTGGGATTGCCGGTAGACGCTAACCGCTGACGCGAGCTGCGCGCCAATCTCGTCCAGAAACTCCTTGGCGAGGGGGAGAATGACCTGCGACCAGTTTCATCCACGGGGGAGAAGGGTGGGATGGATGACCCAAACGATAACCTCGCCAAACGACCGAACAACCGGGCACAAAGTACAGCAAAGCACTGGAGACCTAATAACGACACCACGTCCGTTTTGCTACAGTACAATATGCCTGAAGACAACGTCGGGAAGGAGCAGCTTTGATTTCGGGCGAAGGCTCTGTTCCACGGATAGTTTGGCTACAAGTCTGAAGGCGATAGTGAGCAGTGCGGCGATCTCCCCAAAGTGACTTGGATCTGCTTCTATCAAGTCACCCGGAGGCCGAGACAACCCGGACTACACATGTCTCGACGAGGCGGAGCAACCGTGTCAAAAAACACACGAGCAATACGAGTCGCAGCAAGCAAATGCCAGCGAACTAAGGTAGAGAAGGCGAATATTGGAACTCAAACCGGGCCAGGAGCCTGAATATTCGGAGGGACCAAAACAGACCATCGTCACGCCAAACTTCGGCTCGGAAACGCTCTCAGCACATGCCCAACTCGCCATGTCATAAAAAAGATACTCCGAGCAGCCGAAGACGTCGTGCCAAGGTACTTGCGTCCCGAGAGAAGGGGTCCCGGAGCCGCCGAGAGCGGTGGCGTAGTGCTTGGCCGGTGAAAGCACCGGAACCAGGGCCATACAGGCTAGCGCGGTCTTCATCTCATCAGGCTGTAGACGACACACAGGACGGCGGTATGCAGGGGAAGAGGACGCTAGACGCTGTTGACATCGAGTCTTGCGGGATGGAGTGAACACCCCACGTTGCCTCGAGTGCCAAAAAAGAAAGCGACACGACCGATACGCTGCTATCCTCTGTGCAAACCGGTCCAAAGAGCTGAAATCTAAGTGCCCCAAACATGGCTCGGACAAACAGTTGGGCACCACCGCGACCCATGTAAACAGATCCCCTCGCCCTAGAGACGTAAACAGACAAGTCAGACTTGACTAGAGTGGCGTTTACCGGCCACACCGCTGCATCCGAGTCAGGCTCGTTCACAAGCATCAAACCGAAACACAGTCCTATATGTGTGCCATCACGAAGGCCCCGGGCAACCTTTAATTTTGTTACATATGGGGGGGGGGGGCTCTGGGTTAGGGTTTGCCCCTAGTCACCATCGTTTTGTTGCGATGTCGTCAAGCAGTTGAGTACCGTCTAGAAAGCTTAGGGCCAGCGTTTGACGAGAGTTGTACGTACCAATTTGCGGAGAGACCTTCGAGAAGCCTTCGCCAGGTTGCGTGCCGTTAGCTTCGAGGGCGCATCGCCCTCCTTGACGTCGGCCTCGACGCACCGGACCGCCTGGAGGGTGAGCTTGCACACCGTGATCCGGACATGCTTGTGGCACTCCGACCACGCGGCGGCCAGGTTTTTGCCAAGCTTGCCTGTGGTAAAAAAACGAGAAGCAAGAGAATCCGCATTAGGGCTACGCTTACTGTCGAGTGTATCTGCTCGTATGCTCGTGTGGGCTATACATGCTTTGCTCGTGCGGGTGACAAGCCGGATCATTCCATTCCACAACTGGGGCTATCAAGGCACCCCAAGCTTCTCAGCTTCACGTCCATCAATCATACCTATGCATACGCAATGTGCACAACAAATGGCCTCACCGACAAACATGCGTGCACTTGACACGCCTCCGCGGGCCTGATACACCCTGTAGGCCATCTTGAGGATGGGATATTCCTCGAGAGAAGCCGAGGTGCGCCAGCTCGGGTTGGCTGCGAACACCGGCGAGTACCAGAAGACCAGATGAAGAATGGCGCTTATGGCGGTAGTATCTCCCTTGGTGGCCTCCCTTGTCGCAGCCGGCCCAGCGTAGAACTGTAGCGTATGGGGGGAGGGGGGAGGGTGGTCAATGGGGTGTGGAGCGCCACGTGCAAAGGGGGGTCAAACTGCTGCGGCATGCTGCTTCCAAAAACTCGGGAGATGAAGGGCCATTCGAAACGAGCTTGCTAGATCCAACCGGGACAACCTTCGATTTGATGCCTCAAGCGCACGAGAGAGTGACACACCAAAGACGCACCCGCAGGTTTTGGGCCTTGAGCAGGCTGACCTTACTTGTAGCTTCAGAGCTTGAGGCCAGTCCTTGGACTTCTTGAGGAAACCCTTCGCAGCAGTGGGTATGTTGGCCGAAAGTGACCGCGTCTTGATGCTTCACAAGGTCAGGCGATGTTTTTGAAAATAACAAAGGCAACGTGAGAAAAGGGGGGAGTTGCTCCCATGGAGAGTGAGTGAGAGCACGCTAAAAAACTAGCAAGAAAATCCAACCCCTTCCCGTACAACAAGGAAAGATCCAACGACGTGAGCGAGGGGGTGGGGGGGTGGGGGTGTACTCATTGTCGTGCATGCCGTAGTCGTTAGGCCATTGACCTTGCATCCCTACAGAGCCGGGACGGAGCACGCCGGGTTCTCACCGGACCAGACGCTCACATCACCAAGCGCGAAGCGGCGAGGTATTCGGCGCGTCGCATGAAGGGTGCGCTGCATCCTGCTAAGGGTGTTCGGCATCTTCGCTAACTTCCTTGCGCATGGATGACTGCTGCGTATGACTCAATTTTGTTTCTGGTGCTTTCACTTCCAGAGACATTTGTAAGCACTGTGTAACTGCCTCGAGGGTACTTGACCGATTTAACACAACGTGGTGCGATTGTCGCCTTTGCGGGGAGTGAGGGTTCTCGACCCCGCACAACATAATCTACTCGACCACCACTCATGGTTACCGCCAATAAAGAAACAGAGGTAAAAAAAAACTCGGTAACCTGGTTGCCGAGTTCACGAAGTGAATTGGCTTTTTTACATATGTGCCGAGTGACGAGAACCCAACCGCGATGGTAAACATCGGGTGGGGGGGGGGGGGGAGCGAGGGGGGGGGGTCAAAATGCACCCAACAAATTGGAGATTTTTTACTAGGTGGCCAGGTGGGGTACGGGGGCAGAATATTGTCTTGCTGAAGTAGTTGATATAAAGCATTGATCACAGGTCCTCCGCAAGACGTACCATTGTTCACACAGGGGCGATCACCGATGGCCAATCCTTCCTCACTACGTTGCCGAAAGCAGCTCAAAATGTTTACCTATACCATCAACATATTCACAATGAAGCAATGAAAATCAACGCCACCGACACTATTTGCAGTGCGTTAGGTAGTCGTGCGCGTTAAGTTAGCGTCGACCGAGCCGTGAAGCTACATTGCAGCAGCCTCAGCGGCATCCAAAAAATAAAAAACAAAAAAAAAGTCGCCGTAGTGGGTAAGTGGTGGTTGTGGTGGTTGTGCTTGTGGTTGTGGGGGTCGGGGTTGGGTTGGGTGGGGGGGGGGCGGGGGGGGTTGGAGGGGCCAAGAGAAGCCATCCAGCTGGCATGAACGCGAACAATGGTGAGGGTTGTTCGGCACAAAACAGCACAGAAAATTTCATGCGGTTGGTCCATGGCACACGAAGGAGGCTGGGTAACCCCACGACGCTCGGGAAACACTCGGCAATCAACACACACTAAAGGCAACATACGTTCATCGGCGAAGCAAACGACAAACATTACGCACCATGGCGAGGGCGATGGCGCTCCCCACGGGGTCCGAGTTCTCGGCGCTTGCCGTTGTGGACCGTAGCCTCTGCCTGTGGCTTGTGGAAGAGCTGCGCTTGCTGCGGATGGGAGCATCCTCGGTGTACTTCCGGGAGGTTGCTCTGTTCTTGGAGCGGCCGCGGACAGCGTTGGAGCCCGCGTTGCCGAGGTCCCCGAGCGGCAAGCGGGCACGCCCCGAGCTGCTGCTGCCACCGCCCATCGAATGAGACGTACCGAAAAGGAAAGGTGAGGAATTCGGAAGTGAAGGGTTGAGGGAAAGGAGAGAGAATGTTGTGTGGAGGAGGGGCGTCGAGGGTGGGGCGAGCGATTGCACGACGCTGAGAAAAAAACAACGCACCGATCATGGAAACTTTGGATTTTTGTTACTTGTACAACAAACAAAATAGTCCAGTACAAGAAAAGAAGAAGAAAAAGTACGAATGCTTCTATCGCTTGAGTGTACTTTACCAATGCCCATTGCAAAGTTGAAGTTCGTGTTAGGGACTTAGGGACTACTGCTGTACATAGCATTGAGACGTCAGAACGATGCCCGTCTGTTCCGAAAGCATGGGAAACTGCAGGTGAGGGTCCGCACCCTCAAGATCCATCGTGCAATCTGAATGCCATACGAATGGCTATGGATTGCCCGAGGTGGTCTGTGGAACGTTGATAATCGGGCATCTTTCTGTCTAAGGCCATTTGCGCAACATTGGTAGTAGGTGTTTGTTCGTCCGAGGCGACCTTTGGGACAGAAATGACCGATATTGCCAGCGGTGTTTTTCTGGCAGGTCTCCGCCGTTGGTATTTGGCGGACGCATTTGAAAAGGGGCACCCCAGACACACACATCATCATTCCCGGTCTCGGCAACACACAACACACATGTTTTATTAATATAATTTTCTTAACATATATGATATGACCCAACGAATCCATCTCTAGCTAAGAAGAGAGTCTAAGATAGACTAGCAGTGAATTCAGAGCGTCAGAGAAAGCGATTCATGTTTTGGACCCCAAAACCCGTTACAATTTTTACTTGTATCTTTTCGACTCGCAACCCATCGGGAGGTTGCATTGTCCAGGCGTGCTGTCGTACTCGTATCATACGTCAGTGGGTGTTTGCATCATTCGGGACCCTTAGAGTTTGGGGAATGGTCTATTGTTATCCAATTTCCTAAGCACCAGCCGGGTCTGCATGTATGCGTCCAGCGTTCGTACTCGTCAAATGTTGTTTTCCGTGGACGACTATATAGGCCTTGGTTTGTACATACTCTTCGTGTTTTACGGAGGATGTGGGAAACGTACACTAATAGGGACTAATTCGGTGTAGACCCTCTATCTACACCAAAGTCTACCACCGTGAGAAGGCTGTGTAGCCCTTAACCTCCCGCGCGGAATGGTCAGCAGCCGATCATACGACACCCAGCGCTGCCCACCGCTACCTTTGGGCTTAGGAAAAAATGATACACGCTGCAGCAGTGCGATGGCGAAGTGCATGTGCGTGCCTATCCGTGATTGCAAAAAAAATGACCAACGGCGATATTACCTTTTCCCTCACCCCGCGTTGCGTGCATGACCAGAGCTGGTATGCTTAGGGACACTCACGCTCCAACAAACATCGAACCCTAACCCAACATCGAACACGGTGCACAAGTCGGTTGTTCATGCGTGCAGAAACAAACAGCAGTACACGCTGATTGGAGGCGTACTGCTGTGGATGGGGGCTGAGACCTGTGACAGCAGCGTGCAGAAGCGCGGGAGGACACAAAAAAAATCGTGATTCGCTCACATGGTTGTCTCGGTTCTCGGCTATGCGGCTGAAGAACCGGTCTCGGCCCTCATAACCATTCGCCATCGGCTGACGCATGCTCGGCACCATGCATTATCCTTTGTATCCATGCGCCCCCTCCTGTCCATGTGCGCACACGTCCATGCGTGGTGAACAGGCTGGAGTGTGGCGCCGTTTAGGGGGACACGCTGTTAGGATCAACAGATTACCCCGTTATGTCAGCACTACTTCAATACCAAGCTATGCGCCCCCCCACACGACACCCCAACCCTCCGCCGGCTCTATCTCATTGAACCACAGCAGCCCATGGCACAAACGAGGCCGCGGAGGGTGAGCCTCAAGAAGTTTCCTGGCTGCGGTTATGAGTGTAGTGCCTATGGCGCGTCGTTCAGCTCGTTGAAGAACGGTGGGGCGCACGTCGCGATATGTGGAGCGCCCTCAACGCCGCAGGCGCCACTACACCTAGTTCCGCCGCATCGCACGTCAGCGACGGCGGTGGTGGAGGGGACAGGGTTAGGAGGGACAGCACTGATGGTGAGCACTCTACAATCAGATATAGTTGCGGGCTTATGTATTGCCTCGCGTGCGCACGACCCACTCGGTCATCCTTGGGTGGTGTGGTGGTGAACCTCTCAAATCTCTGGCAACAGTTGTTCGAATATCTCTCTGGGCTGCAATCTCTTGTGGGTAACAACACCCGTGGAGGGGGGCAGGTAGAGCAGGAGTCGGCACTATCCTCCCTCACGTATGCATACGAACACGGCAAGGCTTGATCACTGACGCTGGGATAGGTCTGGCGATTTGACGAAAACACGCACACGTCCCTCTCGGTTCGTTGGATTGTATAATTTAGTACCCTACCACTGCCGGGGAACACCGTCTTGCCTCGCAGCAATGACGCCGCGTTCACCCTCTTGTGCACCATTGCTCTTTTTATTCGAACGGGTCACGCAATGTCTCGAAAGTCATACGTACTCCTACGTAGAACAAAGAAGCCGAGGCGATAGGCTTGAGGCCGGATGCTGATGTTGTACGATATAGCCTCGCACGATGCAGGGAGGGGGGGGCATTTAGCCGTTCGTCGCGTCGCTTCTAACAGTTGAGTCTTGCGTTCGAAGTGCGCTACAACTGCCATGTACCTCACATTTTTTTCCCATTTCACAGGCATAGGTGTGCAGGAGCACTCTCAATTGGGGGTGGGGGGGGGGGGGGGGCAGCCTCCGCGTCCTAAGCCCTTGAATTGTAATAGAAATCGCGCGATGCGGTTCACTACGGCGGATGTGTGCTCTCGACCTCCCCCGTCAACATCCTACACGAGATGCCGGTACCGCTGAGTGTATGCAACACTATCGGCCTGTGGGGACGAGAGAGCGCGATGAACATCATCACCCACAGATTTCGAACAATATTCATTTGCTGTATCGATCGCATGCTGCTGGTGAGCTCTGTCGATCTCGTGGTTGGCCCTCTTTCCCTTTTCCGTGGCACATCCTGGCCAAGTCGACTCGTGATTGTCTGTTGCTAACACAACTCGCTCCACTCGCCATTTGATATTCGCGACACCAGGCGGCAGCGGTACGTGCGACGAAGGATTTGAGGGCAATGCCGGAGGTGACGACACCACGGGTGAAGCCGGCAGTGGAGCCGGTGATCCAGCGAGCGACGGGTCGGCGACGGTACCACCCTGGCTGGGACATTTGCACAAACTCATCGAGGAATACATGAACGCAGAGGTAGTCGACGGCGAAGATCTGAATTTTGCTGGTTTGGCGCTAGGCAGCCGCTTTTTTCCCTGGGCGAACCTCACCGAGATGCTCGTATCGGTATGGGCCATAGTCTGCAGGCCGTCAGGTGGAGTGCGAAAGGTCGCGTAGGCGGGGTCGAGGTCACGAAGGAGTTGACAGCTGGCCGTCTCTGCCGGGAAGTCCTTCAGGAGGTGTTCAAGATCTTGCCGTTGCAGACGACTCCAGCAGCCTCGGAAGACGGCACGACGGGAAGAAGGGGGGGGCGGCCGCACGGTTACCAACAGTGGGATGCCGGGTTGGGTCCAACTCGGCTCGAGACCGGTCTGGACGCCCCGGCATGGCAGCAGGCGATATCGAAAACATTGCCATCCGCCGAGCAACTAGAAAAGCGCTACGACGATGCGCTTGGGTGTGGTAGGACCTCGCAGGAGGCGCCATGTAGTAGGCGGACGTGCCCTTTTTGCTGGAGGAACAGAGGCCAAGGGGTCGTCCGTCAGACGGTCGTGGTGTTTAACCATTGGGGCCAGGCTCCGGCGGAAGTCAGTGCTGGAATCGGCACCATCCGTGGCGGCCCGGTCAAAGACGCGGGTACCCCTACGTGGGTCCGGCCGGCGGCATCGCGTGGCAATGACGTCGAGATGTACCTCAAGGCCGAAGACCAGCGAGCTGGAAACCAAGGGCTAGGTCGCACGACGCTCGGGAAAGTGGCCTATTTTTTGGAGCACCAAGGCAACGACTGGAGACGAGGTGATAGCAGCAACGCCATTCCGGAGGGAGAATTCACCATTTGGGTGGCGGTGGTGGAGTATGTGACAGCAGGAGTTGGCAACAAGCGCAAGGTCGATCCGGTGACCGGTTTGGACATGCTTCGGATGCGCACGTCCCTTACGTTTTTCCCTGCCTCGGCCATCCGGTGCGTAGTGCATATGATGCATGCCTGTTCCACAACTGGGACATCCGCCCGCCGCCTGGTCGACGAGGGGAGCAAGCGGCCGGTGTGGCGGTGCAACCTGACAGGAAACCCGAACTACCTCCTCAACAAGTACTTCCACAGTGTTCTGCGGGACTCCATCGCCTGAGCCGTGAGTGACGACGGGTTCGTTGTATGCGATCGACCGTATGCATACCCTTTCTGTCTCCCCTGCCTCCGCAAGTTGTCTGAGATGGGAACCTAGAGCAAACTAGAGCCATACGGCAATCTAGTGATTTAGTTTCATTTCCCTCCTACACCGCGGACGATCGATGTTTTGTGGTTTGCTGGAAAGAATCTGCAATTGAATGGTCTTTTGCTTCGCATCGAGCAAGCCAAGGAAAGGATACCACCGTACGTGTAGGTTCTTCATCGGAAGTAGTTGGGCTACGGGGGGGGGACTGGCAAAGGATCGTGCCTACAACTGTGGAAATTGTTTTGCCTCTCTGACACACGCACGCATGCACCAGTTGCCGTTTGCAATGAGCCTGATCCCCCGTCATGTACTCGAAAATTCTCGGTGGGAAACATGGAGTCCTAGGTTTCGCCTTGGTCTGGTATTTTACCCTCGTTTTCTGCGACTACCAGGGCATTCGATGTCCATGCATGGAGTACCGTAATCCGATAATATAAAAACATGTTGTCTTTGCTCTGTTTTTTAGTTGCATCGCCGGCGTGGATATGTTGCCGTCTACGCCCGACGGGTTGTTTCGCATTCGTGCTGTTTGTTTCTGGGTCCTTGGTTGTTCTCTTTGGTTTGTCTTAGAGTGTGCCCTCTTTGGGTATATAGGTAGCTTCCAAGCTGTGACCACGGAAGTCGTCCGCGCCATCTGTACTCGTAGGGATTGCTCCATATTGGAGGCAAGGAGCAACAACAACAATCCGGAGGCTAAGACCGCTCTTTGATTCTCGGACCCTACTGACGAGGTACCCCTCCCTCAACTTCCTTGCGCAATTCCACGCTCCTACTTTGTAATCAATCAGGTCTCAGGATGGGGATACGCGTAGATGACAATCCGGTGCTCTACAGATTTTCTCCTGTTTTTTATCGACTTCTCGAGTCGCGGGTCTCGTTGGGCGGAGTCAAGCGGGGAGGGCGGGGGAGGCGCAAGGAGTGCGGGATGGGGGCGGAAGGCCACGCCGCAAGGCTGAGCTGCTGTGGAAAATGATTCTGCTTGTTTTAGGACGTGTATTGTCGGGGGCAGCCTGCATAAAGCACTTCCGGGCCCACCAGAGCCTCTTTGGGGGACAGGCGGGTCGGGATATTTTCGCGAGGAAGGTCATGGCAGGATAAGGGCACAGCCACTACGGTATGGCCGTAGACCGCCATTTTCGATTGTCGTGGTTGTCTTTGGTGTTGACCGTAAGCAAAGCGTCAGGTTGGAAAAATGAAGCACTCGGAGAGGCCTAAACGTGTGTATGTGTTTTTCTTGTAAATGCTCCTGGAGTATTTTTTGGTTTTGGGAAAAAAACAAACATGTTTTGCGGGGATCGAACTCCCGACCTCCTCCTTACTACACGTATCATACGCCTTCGCGATAAATTTTGCGCTTACTTTTTTTGGTTTTGGGAAGAAACTTTTTTTTTCGCGGGGACCGAAGTATCGACCTCCTCCGTACTACGCAAATCATATGCCTACGCCTTCGCGGGAAATTTCGAAATTTCGCGCATAATTTGTTGTTTTGGGGGGAAAAAAAAGTTTTTTTTTTTTTGCGGGGATCGAACTCGCGACCTCCTCCTTACAAGAACTACGCTTGTCATACGTCTTCGCGATAAATTTCGCGCTTACTTTTTTGGTTTTGCGAAGAAAAAAAAATGTTTCCCGGGGACCGAAGTATTGACCTCCTCCGTACTACGCTTATCATATGCCTATGCCCTCGAGAGAAAATTCGAAATTTCAAATTTCAAATTTCGCGTATAATTTGTTGGTTTTTTGGGGAAAAAAAGTATGTTTTGCGGGGATCGAACCCCCGACCTCCTCCTTACTACGCGTATGTATGTATGTCCTTCGCCTTCGAGATAATTTCGCCCCTCTCCCCGGCGTACTTTTTACTGCGTGCGGGATCCCCCGGCTTACGTGATCGAGCTCACGTTTCGGACCTGAGGGAGTACCATATTTTTTTTCGTTTATGGCCCAATCAATCATGCTCGTGTGGTGTACTCCTTCCTTGTGTGTGTGCTTCGTAATCCTTGTGTGGGATTGTTCCTGGCCTCGACGCGAAGGCTCGCGTCGCTGGGTGGGGTGATTGTCACCCAGCTGCGGGCGAGCTTGCACCCATTTGTTTTGGATCGAGGTTGCCAGCCCGACAAGGCAAGGTTAAAATTGATTTCCTAATCCGATAGAAAACCGGCGGTTGGTAACTCAGCATGAAGAGGTTATACAGCGTATATTCAACCTGGGCAGGTTATGCGCGGGCATAACCTCCCATAACGTGCCCCACTGGCCACCTGTGTCCGTCTCGGAGGGACCTCACCAAGGTTCCTTACCCCCAAAGCCTGTGGAGGTCCGTCTCGGAGAGACCTCACCAAGTTTTTCACCCCCAAAGCCTGTGGAGGTCCGTCTCGGAGAGACCTCACCAAGGTTTTCACCCCCAAAGCCTGTGGAGGTCCGTCTCGGAGGGACCTCACCAAGGTTTTCACCCCCAAAGCCTGTGGAGGTCCGTCTCGGAGAGACCTCACCAAGGTTTCTTACCCCCAAAGCCTGTGGAGGTCCGTCTCGGAGAGACCTCACCAAGGTTTTCACCCCCAAAGCCTGTGGAGGTCCGTCTCGGAGGGACCTCACCAAGGTTTTCACCCCCAAAGCCTGTGGAGGTCCGTCTCGGAGGGACCTCACCAAGATTTTTCCCCCAAAGCCTGTGGAGGTCCTACCTCACCAAGGTCGATGTCCCTGCAGGGTGCCCACAGGAACCCTGCAGGGAAATCTGAACCCTGCAGGGTGCCCACAGGGTGTCCACAGGGTTGAAAGCCTGCAGGGTGGCCACAGGGCAGGGCACAATGGCCACGGGTGTGCTGTGGAAACGTTTTTGCGTTAGCCACCCTAAGCCGTAAAACCCATCGGCCGACATGGCATTGGGACAGCTGTCTAAACGTTACGCGGTGCTTCGTGGATGAAGCTGACTGGACTCGCGCTTGATGCCGTTCCTCCCCTTCCCCCCGCATTCGTATCAATGCCATTCAGTAAGCTGACTTGGCGCCATACTGGATGGAGAGAGGACGATCGAGGCATGGACATAGCAGCATCATGGGAAAGTGAGAATTTAGAAATTATCCGTTGTAGACAACAGTGATCGACCTCATGACGGTGTGTTTTTGTGTTTCCCAGGAGCAGGGGCGTGGTCGCGAGTGCCGCCCCAGATGGCGTTAGGGTCACGAGAAATAGCGTCGAGGCGACACGTTAGCATGGATGCCCTTCTGTATGAGGACCACGTGGAGCTGCAGTTTCGTGTGTTGCTCATGTGTTTGTGCTTAGACCGATTGCTTAGATGGAGAACCTGTAGCCCCCAAATTTCGAATCGAGCATCCAGCTCGCTCATACTTCTAATTACTAAGTTCGAATGCGAAAGAAAACGACAAAGGCCACGAATAGTCTGCAATCTGGGCTTCTAGGTGCTTCCTTTCACTAGCAGATATAAAATTTAGAATTGGACGAGATTTTGAGCAAGTACGACACGACACCAAACTCCATCTGTATAAAATGTCTCATGTCTTTCTGTCTTTCTATCTGTCTCTCATGCCCTCTCTTTCTCTCGGTTCCTCCCTCTCTCTACCCCCCCTTCATTTACCAGGTCAAGTCGTACGGCGATGCGGCAGGGTCCCGCGTGCTCCACCAGCTGACGGAGAGCGTGCAGTTTGGCCTCGAGACGAGCACTTTCCATCATGAGGCCATGGACGCTAACGAGGCTCTCATTGCGAGCTTCAAGGTGTCTTCGTGTCTGTCTGTGTATGCTAGGTACATTTGGGTTTACATCGACCACGCTAATGGGCTGACCAATGAAATGACGTCAGTCTCAGCGCAATTGTAAACAGGAAAAGCTTCGAAAAGCTTTGCATTATCTCGGGCGCCGATAGGGAGGCGTCATGGGTGTGCGTGCTAGTGGGTTAGTTTGTCGATTGTATTTTATATGAGCGACAATATATGCTGGCTTCGGCGTGGATGTCGATTGTGTGTTGGATATTCCTCGAGAAAATATGATTGCTTCAAGGTGTGTGTGTATCGATTGTGTGTATATGGTACAGAAATAAATGCTGCAATCCATATGTCAGTGGCTACGACCGGACTGCCGGTGCCGTCGGTTTTTTTTTATCGCGACGTGTTCCGTATGCTTGTGTGTTCGCATACATACATGGTTAGAAAACAGAAACTACCATGCACACCGGTGTGTCACTGCGCACGACCGAACTGCCGTTTCCATCCCACCTTTTCGCGGTCATGTTCCATGTGTGTATTGGTTGTGTTAAGGGGTTGAGGGTAGATTCCACACCGTACATTGCGGTGTCAGTGCGCACGCCTCACTTAGGGTTCAATTCCGTCATGGTTAGGGCGTATTCGGTGTGTGAGATCCCGCCCGCAACAAATTTACGCCTTGGAAAGGCGATGAAGACGTT
Organism: Ectocarpus siliculosus; assembly: GCA_000310025.1. Lineage (NCBI taxonomy): Eukaryota > Phaeophyceae > Ectocarpales > Ectocarpaceae > Ectocarpus > Ectocarpus siliculosus. The sequence goes on along the minus strand of FN648814.1, from coordinate 20,828 downwards.
GTTTGAAAACATTATTCTCACGCCTGTCATCTCACCGCCATCTGGCCCAGATCCCGTATATGGTTACGGCCGACCAAGCGAAGGACGTGTACAAGAAGACCCTCACCGCTTGGGCCGGCGCCAAACGCATCATCACGGTGGACGAGAAGGACAGCCTCGAAAAAGGTGGCCGAGTTCTTGTGCATGGACTCCGCCGTGGTCAGAAAAACCCATGCTAAGGTAGGTTGACCCGTGACTTTGGCGGTGGTGTCGTTAGGTATGCAGATTGTTTGGGGGGGTGGGTCGTGAGGTAGAGATAAATGCGACTTGAGTGTTGGTTCGAGACGTGTGGTAGCGATGGTTGGGGATGGGCACCGTTTATTTCGGAGAGTATTGGTTAGGTTGGTTGCGTGGGCGATGCGTCGGGCTGTTCGGTAGCAAATATAGTCCGGGCAGCGGGGTGACCACGGTCGGTCGGTTAGGGCCAGAGGTGATTGCTCGTCTTTGCTTCCCAAGCAAGGGTGGCTGTCTTGAGGTTAACCGCTCCGCCCCCCCTTCGAGTGTTCTTTTTGGCGGTGGCCATGGCACCCGTCTTTCCACTCAAGTATGACTTGGGTCTGTCAGAATCACCGCCCCGCCACCACGCCCCCCCCCCCC
>FN648814.1:0-11290 GCA_000310025.1 Ectocarpus siliculosus | reverse complement strand
GTGAGGACGGGACATGCTGCGTACGTGACAGACCCCGGCGACTGACGTAAGTAGACTGGTTGCGCCTAACTACCATTGGTGAATTGGAGCGCGTCTGCCTAGGTCTTGAGTGGCGCGCTCTCCCCCCTGTATACACGGACGGCGATAGGCGTGACTCAATCCTCAAAGTCCCCATGCCTTCTACGCTGGTCACCCGTCGCTCACCCTGGCTCAACGACCTCCTCCTCTCACCTCCGCCCCTCTGCGGCGAGCCCCCATCCTCTCCCCTTCCTTGGCCCCGCCATCCGCCTTGCTCTTCCTCCTCCTCGTCGCGGCGCCGCATCGGTGTCAACGTCCCAAGCCTTACCGTCTCGGCATGGGACCCCGCGCTCGGCAGCAGGATCCCGGCCCCCGCGCTCAAGCGCCGGGTCGGCCGACGTTGAAAAAAAAACGAACCGACGATGCTCTTGCTCTCTTTCTCTGTCTGTCTCCTCCCTTCGGTACGCTCGCTTCCTTCTTCTTCCTCCTCTGTCTCTCTTCTACTCCTCCTCTTGTTTGTTTGTTGGCTTGCTCTTTCGTTCAGATGTTTCTTCTGTTGTGAGCAAGGTGCATCTCTTTCTTTTTCTTTTCTTTCCGTTACACATGCCTACCTATCTATCAATTCTCTCTTACCTACGGTGCCCCCTTTGATCTTTCTAACCGTTCTGACAAAACACCAGGTTGTACAACACAACCTTCCACATGCGTGCGGCATGCGGGGTTTCAACCAACCGCGAAAAATCCAAAAAAACACGCCGCTCGCTCAATTCGTCGTTCAGCTAGCTGGTCATCATTGGCTGCTGTGCCGAACAAACTACATACATGCAGCAGGAGCCCCATTATGTTGTTTCCAGCAGCAGTCCGCCAATCAATGTATGTCGTGGCGGTGTCCCTAGAGATGCAAAACAGTGCACACATCTCCGTGCAGTCCGCCTAGCCCGAGGTCGGGAGGTCAGCATGCACATATATTCACATCGATCCCCGCGGCTGCGGGCTCTCAACCAAAACAAATCCAGAAAATTGTCGAAAAATAAGCTCGCGCCGCCCTGCCCCGAATCCTTTCATTATTAGTACAGAAAATACGAGTTCTCTGTTAGCTTTTTGCATCACCCCTTTTGGGACGGCGCTCTCTTTACTCCACTCCGGAGGGACGCCTTGTACACAGTCAGCTAGTTATCTCGCTAAGCCTAAGCCTAACCCTACACAATAAGAGGTCTCCCGCCGCCGGGCTAGTAATTGTTTGTTGTAGAGAATGCTCTGGTACGAGGCAACATCATGTGAAAAAAAAATCATAGCCTGGTCAAGGGCGCACAAAAATGTTTAGTTTTTTTTTTGGAATATTTTCGTACAGGCTTTCTTTTGGCTTTCTCCTTCTCCATTGCGTGTGCTTGCGTGTGGTGGTGTTTACGGCACGACGTGCAAGCAGGACCTTGTTACTAGGAAGTTGTAGATTGCTACTTCATGTACTGAAGTAAGCGGTGATGGGCTGGGGACACTTCTTATTTGGTTTTCAAGTCTTGAAGTACAGCAGCAGTAGTACTGCTTGGGGACACCCCCTTAGCTACAAGTAACTTAGAACTTCTCCAAGCCTCTGCGACAAGTTCACGACATTTATTTGACCACGGTCGAATGTGGCGAAATGACACAACAAAATGACACAACCCATGTGTTGTCCACTCGTACGTTTAGCAGTCCCTGTGCTCAAGCACTGATGATGCTTCAACGTGATCGGGCGCAACGGAATGTCCTGCGAGCAGCTGCCTTCTCTCGGTGCGCATGACTCCTCTTCTATACGCACGCAGACATCCTCTTTGGCACATGATAATAAATGCTCACTTCTCATCAACTCCAATAAACACCAATTTCAGAGTCCTCCCCCCATAGGTTGGATCCATCTGAAATACTCGCTATTAGAGGGGTGCCCCGAGTTCCTGAGGGGGCTTATGTGTGCCACGCGATTTAACTCGAACTAAAGCGGGCACCCGCACTATTTAGGCCCCCCCACTGTACCTCTGAGCAATCACACTCTGTCTCCGTCTCCATCGCTTCTAGATGCACACAACGCGTTCAGAATATGAAGGCATGGTTTTGTGAGGTGCACCGCGTCGGTGGGAATACGATGGCTTCCTCGGATGGTCTTCAGACCCCGCTTTAAAAACATCCAGGGAGATGTCATGCTCAAGCAATATATCTAACGCAATGGTTAGAAAAAATGTAGCAAGCACATCTGTGGTTTGGATATATTGGTCAACCAACCTTGCTGCTTGGTTTCGCGTTATTGATATTCTTTTACTCTTACTTTCGGTTCAGGAGCGAATCCGGAACTATTCCTTCACAGGGTGACACGTCGTCGGGCTTCCATGCGTCTACATCAACCCACCAAAGCCTCGCGGGTTCCCACACGCCTGACGAAGGTCGTTCCGACCCAGTAGCCGTCGAGGGTTTAGACGGGGTTGTCACACGGCCTGCTGACGATGCAGAGGAGGAGCACGGCGGTGGAGTGGTCGATTTCGTCGAGCAGTTCCTGGATGGGGATTTTGGGAGCTTAGCGCCGTTGCAGAGGGAATCGACCCCCAGATCATCGCGCCGAGGAACCAGGGTGGGAGCATTCACCTTAGTGAGGGATGGGATGGAAATAGGACCGGACTCAGGCCTGGAACTCCCGGCCAGGTGCGATTTCGTGTAGCAGTTGGGGGAATTCTGCTTGCCTTTCCAAGTGGTGGTTGCTGCTACCATCGTATTTTCACGTCGGCTACAAGCATACTCTTACTCGCGCTGTACAAAGTGCCGTGCCAAATTGCCGTGCGACGCGGTCGGTCCACCCTTCGCACGTTTTTCTCTATGACATCGCTCCCCAATTATTGCCGGCTGGCTTTGTCCATGTTATGCAGGGGACACGAGGCCATAAAGAGGGCTTGGATGCCGAAGGGGCACGTGCTGGACCTTTCGAAGGATCATGTGGAAAGGGAAGAAGGCGCGCAAGCCGCCCTCAGGATAGACCTGGATGGCTTGAGGGTAGGCAATGAGTATCAGTGGAGGGCACCGCGCTTTGCCGGGGTTCATTTAGCAGGCGATGCTGGTGTACGAAGTTGCGTCAAGATTATATACTTTGACTCCGACCTACACCGTTCCTGGCTGTATGTCATTCGGCTCAGGCAACACCCGTGGCTGTCCCACGCTCTTGTGGTTCCTCGTTTCAGACTGGCTGCGACTTGACGGAAGCCGGGGAGGTCATCACTGGCGGAGATTACGGTGCAGTGGTGTCACTCTTGAAGCGTCCCCTCCCGAGCGAACGCATCGCTAGCGGCAAGTATCGTCTTCTTGTGCCGGGCGAGGACGCGAGGGTCAAGGCCCAACACATCACTAACTTCCAGATTGGTTTCGGACATGGCTCGCCTTCCCTTGGTGAAGTCAAGATGTTCATCATGCTGACGTGAGCAAACTACTTGAGCCGCTAGCTTGGGAATGGGATCATACTTGCCGTGTATTTCTTCGCCGTGTGTCTCCGCCGTGTGAGGTTTAACCTCCTGCTACTTGCTTTCGTGTGAAAATCAGGTACCGGAGGGATCCTAACGATTCACCGGACGGCCGGACCGTCGCCAGACGAGCAACGATTCCCGACGTTGATGTCTACCAGGAGGCGTTGTCGAGGACCTTAATTGCGCTAAGCAAGCGTGAGGGGTTCAGGGCGGTATTTGTGGGGCCTACGCACACCACCCAGCAGCTACGTCTCGCATCTCACAAGGAGGTGATCTATCTCCCGCCCGAGGCTGACGCACGCACTTCTTTTTTCAAGAAACTCAACAGGGAGTTGGTTAGGGGATTCGGGCTCGAGTTCAGGCCGGACGCCCAGCCTTTCATGATTGTATTGAAGGCCTTCAACCAAAAGGTGGGGAATTGTCGCGCGCATTTCTTGGGCCACCGTAGTGATTTCCCTCTTACTCGAAGCAGGTCTCGCCGCGCAGGGGATTTACGAGTGACTGCGAACCACGTCCCAGTAGCTAGTAGTCACAGGTGGGTGAAGGGTTACAAATGTGGTCGTGAAACGAGTCAGGAAAGGCTCTGGAGATATGTTCGACCGCTGTGTGTGTTTCTACATGCCCGGCGTTCGCTAATAGTAGTACTCTTTTGAGGGTCGAAGGGTGGTGAAGAAACACACAGATCAACACACATCACGCAGCAAACACGACGATTGTCGGTATCCTTGGGGCTGGCAACAATGAAACGCTTGACGTCCGCGGATACACATCGCAAGTTCGGGTTCAACCTGAATTATCCGTAACTCTGCGTGCGTTCGGTTAGGTCTTCCATTGTTATTGTTATGAGACACCCGCCACATATAAATGTATCGGGAGCATACAAACAGGATAAACGGACATACAACATGCAGCGGGCAGGGGTGATCTCCACCTCGTTTCCTGACCTGGGTTTGCTTTTTGTCTCTGTGCGTTTTGGATAGCTCAATGCGTGTTTGCAGGCATCCAAACACCCACGGTACCGCTGTGTCTTAATAACCAATCTTAGGCGTTCCGTGTGTTCGTCAGGTTTCCAACATGTTGAAGGACTAGTCCCGGGTACTCTCTTTCACAGCTCTTCCACAGGTCCCGCAAGGGTTTGGATAAGGGTTTGGATAAGTAGTTATGAGCGCTCTTACATACTACACCTTGCAAAAATCCTGCCCTCCCGATGATTTCCCTGCCTGCAGCACGCGCTTTGGGCTCCCCTCACCGAGCCCGGTGAAGAAGTCATGCAAACCGTCCTAGCCGACAATATGGTCGCATTCGCGAGTACGGCGTTTACGGAGGTTTCGACTGTTTTCAATGCAGATCGCTTTGGCAGCGAGATATCCGTCGATCTGGCTGTGACGATGTCACGAGCACAGGGCTCGGACGACGTGTTGCTTGCTCCGAGGGGCGACTACTATGCTGCTGGTGGGGGGGCTTCAGGTCGGAGCGGGGTGGGATACGAGGGAGGACGTGGCACGGATCTGGGCTTCGACGTGACCAAGTACTCCCTTTTTGGTTCCGACCAATGCGCCTCCATCTCAGGTGCCGTACTGTCCTTTGGAGACATCCTTGGTCATGAGACTTCCCCTGCCCCACCCTTTGCAGAATAACATACCATAACTTAGGTTCTGTCTTGGTCAGTTGTCTTCCTGCTTTTACGGCATCTAGGGACGGTTATTCGTGGTGAAATGTTTTGTGTCGGCGGAATCCGACAATACTTTTGCTGACTTGCTCTTGGGGCGGATGGTGTGAGTTGTGGGGCGTCTGATCTTCTTCCGTAGGACGTTGTCAGGGTTTCACAGTACGTTTCCACTAACGCGAGGTGGACATCGACTTCCATCCCTCTTCTTCCTACTCAATTGGATTAGCCGTTTTTAGCCGTGAGCAAAAGTCCGTGTAGGGATGCAGGTTTCATCAAGCCTCAGGCGACATCGTGTCAGTTGTGCATAACTGAAATTATCGCACCAGCCCAACCTGCAGAACAGGACAAGATTCGTGAGGTTTCGTGGATTCCTGTGCCCCTGAAGGCTTAGCCTCGGTAGCGATGAACGGAAATTTGTCGGCCTGATCTACGTAGTTACACTTCGTGCGCAACGCGCTTTATGGTGATAGCTCTCGAAACACGTGGTTCTATTTCGTGGTGGGGCGTGGGGCGGCTGGGGGTGCGACGCATGCTGCACGTGCTCTGCTCCTTCTTCCTCGTGGCTTGTGACTGCTGAAGACTATGTCGTTGTTACTGTCCCGCTGGATGCAGGCCAAGCGTATGGAAAACCAAGTCTACCCGCCGTCGCCCGACACTCTATCCTCGACGATGCGTCTAACGCTCTTACTTCAGCGGATGCACAATTGGCGGGAGTCATCTCGAGGACAAACTTGAACGTGAGTGCATCGTTTCCGGTTTTCAGATTGTTTTAAGTGAAGAAAATTCGATGTTCCTGAAGAAACCGTAGAGGTTACTTTCTAGCCCCTGAGACCTGCCACTTAGGATTTCGACTCAGCCTCCAAGGTTGTTTTTGATGACAACTTTTCGTGCAACTTGGGATTATCGTAGTCTGGTTATTTGTTTTGCTTCTTGCTCAGGGTTTGACAATGACGGGGTTTAGACCTTGCTGTTATATTGCGTAACTAATCGTCGACGCGCTCTATTGGTGAATGTGTGCATTGCATATCAGGCGCACATGGCGTGGGGTGCAAGTGGCTTTGGCTTTGGTCGTTCGCTATTCTGTAAGCCTTAGACGTCCTTCCGTTGACTGTGTCCAGCCGGTAGGATTATTAGGCTCGGAATGTCACATATGGGAGGGGTACGATGGGTATAGGATCGTACCTACCATATGTAGTCTATGTGTAGAATGTGGAGGTGCTTGGTCTTTTCATCGGCTATGCACGTGTAATTGAAGTAGTACAACGATACCAGTAGGTATACCGAAGTACGATCGCACCCGGATCTTTATCCGCGTTATCTCAAACGATGACGTCTCTACGTGTGTCTCTACATGCTTCCAGCCTTGCCGAGCGATTTTGGTTTAGGAGGTTTCGATTATTAAACCTAACCTACTTCGTAATCGTAACTCATGACGATTTGCCGGGGAATAAAAATATGGAGAGTGGTTTCGGTACAAAGAACAATATTGCGGTCGAAATATCGTGAGGATACGAGAGGACGCATGGTTTGGTGATGTCGGACGTATCCGTGATATCAGATCCCCGTGCAGTCAAAAAGCAATCTCGAATATATATTGAATTTGATTGTCCCATACTGATATTCCGTTCGATAACACCGATACCGAGTGCGGCGAGTGGTTCCGGGGCACTCAAGTAGAGGTACCTCGTATTTTCATCGTTGGATTTGCTGTTAGCTTGTTGGGCGGAGTTGGTTATGTTCGACTATCGTTGTATGGAGATCAGTGATCCTTGGAATAGCACCCGCGTGCGATGAAGTCAAGAGCATTCAGAATCCGATTGCGCCCACGTGCGTTTTCTGTACTCCTTACCATGTTCTCCTTACCATACTTCAGCGCGGTCAATATCGTAAACAACATCCAACCGGATACGGAATTCGTGGCTACGATCACACGTTAAAACTCACGCTTGTGGTACACCCAGGTGTATTCGCCGACGGTCTTGCATGCCACGAACAGTTCTAAGGGGCACGCCATGGCCGTAGCTCTTCGGGGCTCAAGGGTTTCCAACGCTGTAGAGCTACTCCGTGGTGTTGGTGTCAGCGGGGCGTTCCTGTCCGATGCGCGTGTGGGAGAGGCACATGCAGCTGTTGCCAAGGGCAGGGAAGCCGCCTTGGCAATCATTTCCGGGATGAAGGGCGCGAATGGATCGCTACGCACCGAGGTCACCTACCTCTTAGAGTCAGATGGTGCCGATGACGGAGCAGCACAGGGTTTCGAGCGCATGTGCGCTGACTTGTTGGGCGAGGTATTTGGCGTACAGGTTGGTGGCTGGAACGATATCGACGCTACTTTCGCTCTTCCCACAGAGGTGGTAGTTTGCCTCATGCACGCGTTGTGCGTCCGCTCGTTGGAGTCCATTAAGTTTGGATTCAACACGCTCGCCGACCTGGGGGATCCTCGTTGTGACGACGTCATTCCCGGGCAGCTGCCTATCGGGCACCTCCCCTCGGTGGGCGAGAGTGTTCTTCGGATGGACGGCCTTTCCCTGAGGATCGCGGGTGGCGTAGGGTCGGCTCTTCGTGCTGGTCAGGCATCGTGTGGATTCCTCGGTAGGTCTTTAATTATCTCGGGTGAAGATGTTGGCGAACACTGCATTTTGACGCAGTCTCTTTCATTTCGCGCGCTCTATCTCATACATTAGTATGTGTTTGTTGCCTGACTTTGTTCCTGCTCCGCAGCTCTCCGCGACGACGCATCTTGGATCATGAAGGAAGGTGGCGCAACCAGGCTGCCGATCGGGCTGTTGATCAGAGGGGGTGGTGGACTCAGAAGCGGCGGTTTCGGTCCTCGCAGTCGGGCATTTCTGGTTTCCCAGACCCACGTTATGCCAGCCAAGACTCGGGGCCTAGACCTGCTCCTACACGGCGGGGAACGTCTCCTGGAGCTTCTACGCTCCGTTTTCCATCATGTCATGGAAGAGGCTCGAGGTGAGGTTTTCTAATAGGACCGCCCTTGCTGTGTTCGGGTTTGGAGTGAGAGTCCCTAAGATTGTTTTTGAATGTCATTTTGTATCGTCGCTTTGTTTCGTGTTGGAGAGGTCATTTAATGATTTTGACACAATCACAAGTTCGCTGTGTTTTTCAGCAAGCTTCAAGTTGGCGCGCCGTGTTCCTCCGATCACCTAGCTTGTCGTTTTCTTGATTTTTCAGATGTTTTGGTACTGGGGGGTACCGAGAGACGCCTTTGCCTTGTGGTTTTTCAAAACCGCCCGTCTTTCGGTGTGGCGCATGAGCCGCACAGTCCCCCCCTCCCTTACCCAATTTATCAATATTCGTTCTTTGGGTTTATGTGTTGTGAAACCTCGATCATTCTTTGCGAACGTCATCTTCCAGTATTGCATTGCGTCTTGCGGTTATCGTTTCGCCATTCTTCGCCATTCGAGAGACACATTTCCGGCGGGCCGTCCACAGAGCAGTATTCTCATTTATCGGGCTCTCACACGCCGGCATTCCAACAGAGCAACAAACAGCAGCGATAGTGCTTTCGCAAAACATTCGTGTTCCTATATATGCGTGGCTGTCTGTGTTCTTTGTCGTGTGTATTTTCAGTGGGGATCAATCCAATATCTCCAAGCAGGTCCTTCTACTAAACCGCACCGCCGGGGATTTCTTTCTCTCTCTCTCTCTCTCTCTCTCTCTCTCTCTCTCTCTCTCTCTCGGATTTGTCCCGTGGAATCTTACCTAATCTTGTCGCTTTTGACATGGCATTATATGCTCTCCCTTTCCTGCCCGGCGCTTTAGCTTCCTGCACAAACGCAACACGTTCACACTACTATCTTCGTGTCCCCGTTGGGGTGTATACACGACGCACTGGGCTTTTCAGCAGAGCAAGGCACACCAGCGATAGTGCTCTCTGAAACATCCGTGTTCCAATATATACGTGGCTGTCAGTATTCTCTGTTGTGTGTATTAGCCGGGGAGGAACGCTCTCTCTCCCTCTCTGCGTGCGCGCTGCTTCGAGACGTGCATACATCTCGCAGAATTGCGCGTCGTATCACACACATGACATGCGGAGTAGAATGTTGGCCTGATCTTCTGTAGTCAGCTCCTCTCGTGCATAATGATGTTTAGTTACGCATCCGTACTCCAAGCTAGCCCAACGCCTCAGACGTTCGCCTGGCCACCAACAACAACCAGAAGCAAAACAAATTTGACGGTAAGCAGCGCACACGGGCGAGTTCGTCAACTCCATGCTCTCTGATCAGAGTTCTCTACACGTTACGTAGGTGTATTTCATACTGCCTATACCTCTTATCCGCACTCGGCACTCCGCACTCCCCAATGACCGTTTACTTGTGGTGCCCTTTAGGTCCTTTTTGAAAGGCACAAAAGCTCAGCGTCCGTGAAGTATTTTGTTGTTAAATGTTTACATTTTTGTACGGGGGGTTAGGTAGGACTACGTCAGTAGTTTCCGTTATTCGCGTTCTCTCTCTCTCTCCTCTTGTGCTACATTGTAGTTTAAAGTTCGAAGAATATTGTACTCTTCGATGCTCACCTACGATATTTTCTCGTGGTGGTGACGTACGCAGTTGCTTCGGTAAAAAAGAATCTTTTATCGTCTCACGACGGGGACGCAGAGGGAGACGCAGAGGATGACATTGCGTCTACCTGGTGTCCCGGGCCAGCGGCTCTATTGGCTCGCAATGAAGTCCTGGCACAGGACCCTGACATGGCCGGAAAGCGTTTCGAGGTCCCGGACTCGCATGCAAAGTCTGTTCCCGTCAGTACGTGTCTGGGGAGGCTTCTGCCTACTTTGGACGGGAAATCGTTGGGAGAGATGCCGGCCCCCCATACGACGGTGTTCAATGCCATAGTGCAGGCGTTTTGCGCCGCACCTGCGTTCGCCCTTCTCGCCCCCGCTGTAGCAAGGATGTGGCTGCTCGTTCTCCTGGAGGCCCTGGTTGTTGAAGACATCGGCATGTGCATCTTGCCCAAAACTAGGGCGTCTCGTATCTTCACCATCGTAGGGCACTTCGTAAGGGTGAGTTAGTTCATGATTTCTGGCCTAGGGTTAGGGGTACAGCCACCTAACAGCTCTGCTGTCTAATTTTCTGTTTTGTTCTGTTGCCGAATGAACCCAGTCTTGAGGCGGGCCTGGTGCTACATAGGTTCGCATGCCCACTGAAAGATAGGTGTTTTAGTAGTTGCATCGACCGCGCTCACAGGCTAACCGACGAAAAACATGGGGTTAGTCTCTGTGCAGTCGACAACACAATAGCTGTTGACCAAAGGCCTTGGCATCTAGGACCCCGCGAGCGGACATCATGACGTCATGGCGGAGTCTAAGCTACCCTCTTGATTAAATAACAGAAACAGTAGGTAATAATACTAGGTCGCTGTTTTGTACGCGCTTTCGTTTGTGGGCGCCTTCGTTCTCCTCCTTGCCATTACCACCACTCTCATGGCCAACATTACAGCTACCAAGTATGGCAGATCCTCTTGGGCCCCTGCGGCGTTTGTTCTGAGGAAAGGTCGTCTGCCTCGAAGCTCTTTCTCTCTTCTGCGCCATGTTTTCGTACTCCGTCGCCGCTTGCACGTTATGTTATCCTACCGTTCCTTTTCGTCATGCTTTACCAGTCTGTGCATGTGTGTCAACACTTTGGTTGCGGTTTTCGTATTTTGTAGGTAAACAACACGCCCGCCACCCGCGTGAACAACACCTTTCGGGCAACCCATGGGGCGGACCCTACTCCACAAGATCCGCCTGGCCTCGTTGGGGCTCTCGTCGCGTGCTTTAGGAAAGCCGCTAGGAGTAGAAACGCCTCGAAGTTTGTCCCTGATCGGAAGGGAGGAAGTACGCCGGGCCTTGAGCTTCTCTCGCCCGCGCCGATCGCGAGCAGCAATGCTCCGAACATGATCACTGGAAGTGCCCAGAGTCTAGGACTCCTTCCTCCTGCGCCGATTGCATCCAGCAGTTCTCCGAGCATTCCCTTTGTGTTCCAAGATGAAGCACCATTGTCGTTGGGGGAGCCAGTAGTGGAGTGTCCGGACATCGAGGGATTCTCCTGGGCTCCGCTTCATCGCCACAACGTCAACGGCGTCGTCACGTTTCCGGTTCAATTGCTGGCTTACCATGTGTTCGCCA
>FN648812.1:2102-38435 GCA_000310025.1 Ectocarpus siliculosus | reverse complement strand
ACCATCTGGACGAGGTCCAGGGGCTTCATCAACGACAAGCTCGCCACTGCACACGCCCCAGGCTCGTTGCACAAGGGCATGGGACTCGTCTGCTCTATTTCCTGTAGGACGTGATGGCATCGGGGGAACATAGCGAATGGGGGTGTTAGAGCAATAAACACACGCCACTCGTGTCAACCGTATCTCCCCATTCACTAGCAGCAGCAGCAGTAGCATGAGCAGCATGGGCAGCATCAATAGCGTAAGCGGGAGATTTCCGCAAAGTAAACGCCACAGCGAATCGAATCGATAGGTGTGCGACACATGAGCTGCTGGCAGTACACACATATTTGACAAAAACAACAACAACAACAACAATATACAAAAGCGCTTGCTCACCGCCACGCCCAAGAACGGGGGCCATACGCACAAGGCGCCACCGTCATCGAAGGGTGCCACGGTAGCCGGCGAGGTCGGGTGGCGAGCGGTACCGACGCTTGCAGGTTCCAGGTCCTGCTGTTGCAGACAGACATAGCATAGTAGGTAGGTGCGTGCACCGTCATGGGGGGAGAGGGGTAGACTATGCGAGCCAACACTGTTTCGTCGGTGTCACTCATAGCTAGCCGATCATTCGTGAGACACTTGGCAGCAGCACCACCTGCATGAGCACCAGCGGCGTCGGGAAATGTCTGCAACGCACCGCATTTGAATCGATTCATACCAATCAAGGTGTCTGGCACATATGTGCGTTGTTTTCGTCCCGTTTATTATGGCGACAGTCCCCCATTTTTCATGGTGAGGCGTGTACTACTCTTTTCAGTGTGTGCACCGTACTACACATATTGTTCGTACAACTACAACCATCCAGGGCCACACAGGAGGGGGTAAACACAAGGGCTCTTTTCTTCTTTTCATGTATTTTCGTGCTCCACCTTTCTCCTGCGGTGCGGGCTGAAATATATATTTATCGCGAGAAGGGTCCAGCCGTCCCTTTCCCTCGTCAACGGTGCTAACTAACGTCGAAGTTTGGTACTCACGAGAGCTTTTCCACCTGTATTTCGCTTTCACCTGCAAATGTTGTACATGTTTTCACCCCAAGGGGATTCAAACTCACGACCATTACGACTAACGGTTTTCGGGTACCACAATAACGGACCACCGGGGCGACCATATACAACAGAAAAAAACATTTGGAGCAAACACGTTTCACAAGATAGAAAAAAACATTTCCCACGCTTACCGGAAAGCCCAAGGACGGAGACCAAGGGCACGATGGAACATGATCCACGCGGAATGCGGCCACGTCGAGCGGTGCCACAGACGACAAGGTCGCAACCGCGCACGCTCCAGGCTCCTGACAAACGGGCGTGCCGTCTGTCACAACAACGGTCTCGTCCACAACCTGTAGCACGTCACGGGAAGTGTGTTCGTGGGCGGGGGGTAGCGAAGGGGGTGTAAGACGGACAAGACTGTTTTGACCGTGTCAGGCATAGCTGATGATTCATCAGACGCGTGGCAGCAGCAGCAGCAGCAGAAATCGTTTGTAAAGCACCACAATGGATCGATTCATCATGTGTGGCAAACGTGCAAGAGAAAAAAGAGCATATTTTCCAAACGGAACACTGCTGCCGTTGGTAAAAAAACATTTAAAAAAACCCCGCCAAGCCCAAGAACGGATGCCAAATGCACGATGAAAGATTGCCGCTACGTCCGAGGTGGACGTCGCGGAAGCCGGAAGGGTCGCGTGGGGTGTGGTACCGAGCTTGAAACTTCGAAGGGTCGGCACCACTCGCCACCTGACCCTGCCGGCTACCGCGATGTCCACAACGGACGTAGCGACGATCTTCCATCGTGCCTTTGGCCTCCGTTCCCGGGCTTCAGAGGTGTTTTTTTTTTCGTTGTTGTGAAATGCTATTGTTGCCAACAGCAGCAGTGTTCCGTTTGGGAAAAAGTATTTCAGCTCTCGTACCCGTCGCTTAAGAAACCACACAGCAGTGCTCTCGTTGCTGAACTGTTCCCTCGTCCGCCTTACTCGAAAAAATCTGTCCGCAACGCTTCGCCGATTTGACCACGTGCTCCGCTTCCATGACTGCTCCTCTCATTCTCCCTCACCACGAGCACGCACCTACCTACCTATATCTGTCGTCTGCAACAGCTGGACCCCACGCGGTCAAATCGGCCAAGTGTTGCGGACACTTGTTCGAGTAAGGCGGACAAGGGAGCAGTTCAGCAAAACGAGACCACTTCTGTGCGGTTCGGTATACTGTAGGGGTGCGATATGCAACCGATCGTAACGTGCATGACACAAACCAGCGACGGTGTACGCCATTTCTAGCCCAAAAGGGACTATCAACATGAGAACCATGGCCATGAACACACGCATCAGCTCTGCCTCATCAATCTGCTACACATTGGCGACCGCACTTCGGCAAAAAATGCAGCAACACTTTTGATCCCCGCTCGGGACGCGCTACACTCAGGAAATTCCAGGAAATTCAACGTGCAAAACGCTCCAACCACACAAGACGCTGCCAGCGCAACACCACCATTACAAGATGTCGATCGTACCGGCCAATCGCCGAAGACCACCGGAGACCAGTGCACGGCTTCCGGCACGATTGGTTGAGGAGGCGCTTCCACCGCCATCGCCGCTCGGGAGCGGACGACACGCTGCCGGGAGCCGGGGCGGCGGGGCGGGAAAAGTGTGCACAAATAGGCGCGAGAAGAACGACTGGATGTGGCAGTCGAACGGATCGCTGGTGCTTTGATACAAAGCACGGCCATGGGGTTGGGCCCTTTGGCTTGAAATCACAGCGGTGTTGATGTATTGTGGTGGTACTCAAAACGCACCTTTTTTTTCCGCATGCAGGAGACTCTCCCGAAAATATAACGCAGGTAAAAACCTCAGGGGGAAAAGATGAGAAACACTTGTCATCCATGCCGCCCCCTCCCCACGCAGAGGCAGTCAACCACATGAAATACCAGTTTCCTCGCTCCGTATCCATTTTCGAACCCGCCATTCCCCCCCTTTGCCAATCGATAATGACGTGCGTGTGCATATTTGTAGTACCTCCAAAACCGGCTCTTTTTCAGGCTGGGTTGCCGTCCAAAACACCTCGGGGGCGGGCTCTGCGGTGCTCTCCTCGAGGATCACCCGGACATCGATGTCGTTAACGATGATCCGCAGCGCGGCGGGGATGCCCTTGACTACGGTCTTGGCTCGCCGCAGCATCCCCTGGCCCTTGAAGGCGTCCGCCAAAGGCAGCAGCGTGATAGCCACCAGTAGAAGCAGCATCGGCCACGCCGGAAACCACCTCATTATTCTCTCGCCTGTGTAGGGCATGAAAGCGGTAGGAGGCGCGGCTTTAGTGGCTGGCCAATGCACATTTCTTCGTTGCCCACATGTCCCCAACGGAGTTGCCCCACAATCGGCAGCTATGCCGCTTGTTGGAAGCTCTTGGCTAGAGGGAAAACCACAGAGTGCCGTGGCGCAAATCCTGTGTCTGGGTCTTGAATAATCTGACTCACACGATCCAAGGAGGGGAAATCGGGTCGGGCAATAAAGCTGTCCCTTGGAGGCCAAGAGCTTTCACGGCTCACGCGGCGATCGATCTATCTATCTCTCTTTCGCGTGTGACCAGCCTGAGCAGCAGCTGCATGGAGCAAGGGATATTCATCTGTGCGTGTACCGTAGCCACAACGAGAGAGAATCCGAGGGTCGACTTGGCTCCAGATCAAACAGCAAGCATACTTTGTGGGATGATCATGCTCTTTCCGCCAGCGGCCTTGTGTGCGAGCAGAGCGCATCCACGGCGTGGCCCGTCGCCGAACATGTTGATAGGCATGCACTGCGCACACCGGCAAACTCCAAACGCCCGGGCGCGCTCCTCCCCATCGAGTCTATCTGTTGGGTGTGTGCACTTCCCTCCTACCCTCACAACAGCACAAACAAACACGCACTCCCGTACCTGCTTCTTGCCCCTCTCGCTTTCGCTCCTCTCTCGCGCACGATCTTGCTTCTTGTCCTCTCAGTCAACAGCAGGATCGATCGGCGGCCGTTCTCCGAAAAGAGCCAGCAGCCGAGGTACGATCCGTTTGTGCCCTCTTCCAAAACCACCAGCTTTCCCTCTCTCCGCTCAACTTGCGACTCCAGCAAAAAAAGGCGGGAAGAGATGGGAGTGACACGGGTTCAGTCCTCTACAGGATGCGTCCCGGCTTTCTCTTAACGCTTCCAAGGGGTTTCGAATCTGTTACGCTTCGGCAGCCGGTAGCATGAAAAGGCACGCCCACAACGAGCAACTTGAGAAGACATGTATCCATCCGCACGACCATATCTCCGATCAGATGAGGTCCGGCATTCTGCATTCATTCCGTTGTCGATTCTCCCTTCCAGCATGCTGTCGTTGGCGGGGCGTATCCCGTGATCTGGTTCCATCGCTCCCACCAGCACGGGCGCTACGATGTGGTGATGGTGGAGGTCGTGCGTCTTTTGGCAAGCTTGACCGGACGGGGCCCTGCGGAAGCTATCGATGTTTTGACCTGTTGTACCCCCGCCGTCTTGTACCCCCCCCGTCTGCCCGCACCATCTGAGGGCCCCTGCCTGATCTCCGCAATCTCCGAAGATTTCAAAACACCCAGCTCGTTCGTATATGTGTGTGTTGTGGTTGCTGACAGCGCCGCGACCCTACTGCTGTGTACAGCGTTCGTATTTGTGTTGTGCGGTGTACCTGTCGTCATCTTCCCTGATTTATGACTCAACGTCCCTCTCCGGGAAACTATCAATTGTTCCGCAGCTTCATCCGCGCTGCTGCAGCGCTGCAAGAGAGCCAGGCGTTGCTGATCGACGCGAGCTGTGAAGCACCCCGGGGACGACCATGAGCCAGGCCGAGTCAGGTGAGCTGGCCACGGGGGTTGATCACCTTTGCTGTCGATATATTTTATGGGTCATACACTGTCTACAGGAGCAAGGTTCTTCGTTACTCTAGACCGACGAGGCAATTCTAAGGCAGGTCCCCGTCCATCAACGCCACTTCCAAAGTTGCAGGTTAAAATCTTATCTAACGGACTAGCAAATTGTCACAAAGACACTGCGCCGTGTTTCCTGTGAAGGTTGAAGGTTACATTTTACAACGCGCGACATGACGGAGGGTTTCTCCCCGATACCTTTGTCGTTGACCCAGTGTAGAGAACTACAGGGGATGTAGTATATCATAATCATCTGTGTATAGACATAGCTCGACTCGAAATGCGTCCAGTACCCAGCCGGTTTTCCCCCCACTCACTGCAAAGACTCCACCACATCCCGTTCGACTGTGGGTGTATCTCGAATGGGCATGTTAGTGCACTGCCGCCCTCAGCGGTCTGTGGTGTTGAGACTGGGGACTATGTTATCCCAGGAACAGCTGATAAAAAAGGACCATGTATTGTATATATTCGTCACGCAAGCCCCTCAGGCAAGCTGGTATTCGACACGCAAGCCCCTCAGGCAAGCTGGTATTCAACACGCAAGCCCCTCAGGCAAGTGCCGGGAGCACACCGCTGTGTACATACCCTCACACCCATACTTCCCATCCGCGTATCCCCCACAGAGGATGCACAGATCGGACTCATATCCAAGTACCACAAACAGGGTAGCTTTTCTGTCTGTATATTTATTTTCCCTAAGGTTTGAGTTACATAGAGCTGGCTCACGGTTGGGGCATCGTGAGAGTTACTCTTCTCTCTGGGGGGAGACATTGCCATCTGTGACGCAATTACGAAACTATACCCCAAAGAGGACAACCCATGTACTGCTTTGCAGAGTATAAGGGCTAGAAGACTACAGTACAGCAGTAGTCTTCTTCTGAAAGTCCAATGTACTTGTGTTGTCGATTTGTTCTTGATTTGTGTTCGTGAAAGATAGCATCGCATCACATTGATTTCCGGTGATCATCACAACAGCTGGTCATGCACGAAAGTCTCCCAAGGGTTCAGAATAATCGAACAAAACCTCATTGGTAAGGATACCAAGATCTGACAACGGTGGCATGTTCACGGCCATTGCCATTCATATCGGCGTGGGTTTGATTCATGGGAATCAGCCAAAAGCAGGCGCAGAGTTGCTTGACATAAGCACCACTCCACACTGCTGCAGTCCCAGTAAACATGGCGTTTACACCCGCTGGCCTGAATATTGGTTCGGTGATGGGTCAACAACAAGTGCAATTTTTCCCAATAAAATGCTTTGCCTATGCCACTGCAGGTGGAACTGGCTTTGACAACGCAGCACTTGGTCGCCTCCGTGAACCATGAGACCATTTACGCTACGCTCTTACCGCTGTTTATCGACAATCACACGACCGGAAGCATGTTTTGAGGGTGTGTATATTTTTATCCCGCCTCCTCTTCTGTCTACACCTTTCGACGTGCTTCTTGATATTTTCGCGACCAGGCTGCGGAGTCGCACGCGAGGCAGGGCCGATTTCCGCATGGCTCTCCGTATGCCTGCCGCTCGTTTTGCTCTCTTTCCTGCCTGCATTATCGGTCGAACGCCCCCAGGGAACTTGTCGTTGGTTGGTTTGTGTCTGCCTTCCCTGCTAAACTCACTCACTCACAGATGCCACACCCGCTCATGTCCCGCTCCAGCTGCTGCTGCCGGTGCTGCCGCTGCCATTGCTCAACCCCCGTTTGCTACCGCTGTGCGACAGTCTACATCTCCACCATGGTCACCCCTTGAGCTTTCCCTATTACGAACCAGCAGCACTGCTACTTGGGGGATATTTGCACCACAGCGCTACGGAACTATTGTACGTAGCAGGAGAGCCGCTGCTGTGAATCCTGTGCTCCTCCATTCACTTGTTCACACTTCCGCTTGCTGCTGCTGCTGCTGCTGCTGCTGCTGCTGCTGCTGCAGATCCTTTGGATGGTACCTGGCAGGGACGAAGGAGGCGGGGGTCGTCAATCTGCCGGGGGGTGGGCGCCTCATGCTGATGCCCACAGCAGCGGATCCAGGTGAGAGCATCGTTAGGTTGGCACAACATCAACAACAACAGGGTGGAGGTGGCTCGGTCCTCGCTGGGTATCCTGTTGCTGCCGTAAGCTATTTAGCCGAGTTACGCTGGCGTGTTTATGTTTGGGGCACGTTGCGGGTGTGTGTGTGTGTTTTGTTTTTTTTCTGTGGCCGGTTGGCTGGGGGCCTGATCGCGTTCTTCTCCCGCTTCTTGTCATCTTTCACTCACAAGAGTGTTGTCTTTGTCGAGATGTTGCTTGAGGGCATTGCATGCACCGGTGGTGTATATCCAGGTAATTTACTGGTACGCCTCCCGGGCACTAAAGATTGGTCAGGCATCGACTCGGGCTTTTAAGTCCCGACTCACTGCTATACTAGCCTCCATGTTGTCGGCCTCCGGGTGATGGCACTACACTAGTTTAGTTTCAGCGCCACTTCTTGAGCGCAATGCCTCTGTCCCTTCGTCGCCTCAATGCGGTTCATCGGTTCATTCGGACCAATGGATCATGCAAGCGTACGGTACGGTACAGTACGGTACAGTACAGTACAGTACGCTGTTCTTCACTGTTGTATTGTCGTATTTTAGGATCTTTGGCCTCGATCCTCCATTTGCCTTTTCCATTTGTCGGGTGCCTCCGGACACAGGTACCGCCGCCGCTGCCGCCGCAGTCTTATATTCTTCGGCATGCAGCAATACTTCGGATGTGCCAACGCCTCCACGGCCACGCCCTGCGTAGAGGAGTGAAATCAGGTTTTGTAATAGTGATGGTGGTGGTGGTGGTGGCGGCGGAGAAGAGGAGGCAGCGGCATCGCTAGGAGGATTCTTAGGGTCGCTGACGGGCAGCATGGACCAGACTAACAAATGCGTGGCCGGCACGGCAGTGGGTGAGCACCAGCAGCACCATTTTGTTGTCATTTGTCACTCTTCAGCTCTCCAGTCGAGCAAGCCCTGGCCGTTCACATTTGTTCATCGTCACCCTGAGGTCGAACTACGTATGCCTCGTAACCTACGTTACAAAATAGCCGTCGGAGGCCGTACACCCCAAATACCGCATGAAAGTGTGTACCCACCCTTTTGTGGGATAGGAGGCCTGTGACCACAGGAGGGTTGGATCGGTACTGGTGTCAGAAGGTACGGAGCAGAGAGAGACCCGCTTGCTTTTGTGTGAAGGTTTCGATTACGGCAACAAGGACAACGATGAAAACAAGAAGACTGTTTCTGCGAGAAATGACCGGGGAATACCTTGAGGCACAGACCACCATCTGCCCGAATATGTCGAAGCTAACCTTCTTTGTTTCTCTCTGCGCGTGCTCGTTGTCTGCGCACCGCCGCGCACGCAGTCTGCCGGTGACCTGTTTGATTGTCTGGCACCTGGCCAGGATTGAGCAGAGTTTGGCTCGAAGAAGGCGGGAGTGGGCGCACGTATGGTGGCTTGGGGCATGGATACGATGGAACAATGTGAGAGTTTGTCTCTCACGAACCGGTTGGCGGCAAGAATCATCGAAGATCAGGATTCGATGCTTGTCTGTGTCGCGCACAAACCCAAGAGTTCACATTGGTTCTACCATGGCATGTTTATTGGTTTGGTTCGGTTCTCATGACCGCATTCATACGACTACGGCCCGGAGACGTGTACAGCATATGCCGGCGTTGAGCGATCTAGCCCCCTACCCCTGGTCTCCCGTGATCGTATCCTCTCGACACACTGTGCTATCCTTCGGTGCATAGGTATCTAGTTGTCTTGTTTATGTCACGGGGTCACTGCCTTCCTCTCTCTCGCGCGCCACCTTTGCAATCTTTTTCTTGTCTCGCGGGGGGGCTTGGCGTGTTGGGCTCGAAGCTGAAGTTCGAAAGGTTCCCCCACGTTCTCGTATTCTTGCGTAAAGGTGTAACGTTGTCGTTTGCTTGCACGTGCCCACCGATCCCTGTTGCTTATGATGGACCGTCCACAGTCCAGGTCCCATAGGCGTAGGCGCACGTTGTCCCCACCGCACCTCCGTTCCTTGCACAACCTACCAAGCAACAACGTCCCCGCGGCCCTGAGATGATGTTGATGCCCCTCAATGGTCAACACCCCCCCCCTCCCCCAGACTGCGCTTGGCTTTCCGTCCCAAAAGCAGGCGAGAAAACGAAGAGGAACCAAGCTTCAAGCCCAGCTGCAACGGACCAAGAGCATCGTGTTCCGCTGGTGTGTGTGCTGGGGAAGCTGTCGGAGGTGCGGTGCCTGCAGTTTCAGCAAGGCCCTCGGCACGACCCTAGACGCGAGCCAGGGTCCCCGACGCCCCCCGGAACGCCGCCGAGGAAGAGAGGGCGTCGGTCCGGCAGCTGTGCTCCGATCTGAGGAGAGACATGTGGGCCGGAGTCGGGGGTGGTATCCTTCCTCTTCCACCTCGCGCGCCGGCGGCGGGGGCGGCGCTTTGGGCGGAGGCGTTCTGCACGTCGTCGTTCGCGGAAGCGGCGGTTATTTCGCCAGCCCGTCGTCGGCCAGCTCCGTCTCCAGGGGGCAGGGCGAGGCGCGCGCGAGAGCTCAAGAAGGTCGTGCTCGCGGAGGAGAGGGGAGGCACCGCCGCTGGAACGCGCACCGTCGGCGGGCAGGGGTGGCAGAAGGTGGAGGCTTCCGATGCGTTCCTGCTGGGGAGGGTGTCGGTGCTCTCGGCGCGGGAGTTCGACTCGCGGAGGGGGTACTGCGGCCGGGATCCCGACGTGTACGCTCAGCATTGCAAGTTCAGCTGCCACGGCCCAGGGATCCCCCAACTTGCGGACGGAAACGTAGGAAGGCAGAGACTGGTTGCTGTTTGCCGTGCTCAATCTAGGTCTGGAGTATTCCGCTGCTAGGAACGTGCTTCCTTCTCGGGGTGTTGATGTTCGTGTGTAGGTATTGCGGCGTTCGTTTCGGCGTGCATGTTCGTGTGGTCGCCTACGGGGCGTAGATAAGCCTGGAGGAGGTGGGTGATTTGACAGAGTCATTTCGGCAGTGATACCAGTAACTGATCCGGCGCGATCTTTGAAGGGTAATCATATACCATGGTATGTATTTTTCAGTCTACCGTTGCAGGGATATGTTTGCCGAAGGCTTCAGGACCGCCCTTTTGTTTTTTTCATTCTTCCGGTGTCATTTTGCGCTTGCGGTGCCTGCCTGTGGTGGCCTCGTTGAAAGTGTAATGGAAAGAGCAAACTAAAACTGGTCCAAATGTAACCAACCTGTCGTGATTAGCGCAAGGGACTGGGAGGGAGACAAACTCGAAGTATCAGCACTTATGTTTTCCTCGGGGTCACCTCATTGTACCATCATGAGACAGGTCAAGGACAACCTTGGGATCACACGACAGTCACCATTCTTGGCACACAGCGATCATGAATCACCGGCGCCACAACGGTGAAGCCCAGGTCTAGTGGGCGACAGCACGCACGCCCTGCAGAGGCAGCACGGACATTGCACGCCAGTTCCATCGCAAGCTTGGTCCGTGAGTACTGTCCACTCAATCTTCGAGCCGCTCGCTTGAAGTATGTACATGCATTTATTTGGCCTGGATGATTACTTTGGTCATCATTCTTGTTTCCTTGAATGTTTCATGAGACACACTTAGATTGTATTCCTTGTCACACTGCCGACCAAGGGCCGGAGCAAAAAACAATTACCACAAAATTCTGGCAGCACAACAATCGGGTAGACTACCTCTGCTAAAACCCATGCGTGCAAGCAAAAAGCAAGCCAACACCACGTGACCCCTGCGGTTTGGCACGAAATGCAGCATCAACGAGGCACACAAGAAGGAGCCCGCAGGCACGCCTCCCCACAATTAAATTGTTGAGATCGACTCATAGACGCACGCTGGAACCGCAATGCTCCTCTCGCCGCTACACCCTTCAGCGAGAAGCGAGGCATGAAAAAAATATATGCATTTGCCCGATTGGCCCGATTTGCCCGAGAAAAAAAACGCAAACCGGGCAACGAGGAAAAAAAGTCGTTGATCGTGGAAACAATCTAGTTGTACATGGGCTCGAGTTTTTGCCGTTCATGGGAATGCACCATCGGGGATAGGCACCAAGGACATCTAAAGTACGAAGTACATAGTAATCCGTGCCACATCCGTCGAAAGCAAACCCATTAGTGGACCCGAGCCATAGCTGTACAACTGTTTCGTTTCCACGGCTTGACAGTAAACCGCATCACCTCAGGCGGGCAAAGGGTCGGATGAACCGACACATCGCTCAACGCCTTCGAGAGCAAGATTACTGCCAAGAACAAAAAAAAAAACAACAACAACAACAACCCGCTGCCGCTCTAGGTGCCCGCGGAGAAGCCCTGTCCCCCCTCCCCTCCCCCGGACATCCCGTCACTGCTGTCATCTCCCTCTCCCTCTCCCACCGGCTTCTTTTCCTTCTTTGCCTTGACCCCGCGTTTTCCCCTCCTGGTCTTCCTGCGCTCCCCCCCCCCCTCCTCCTCTTGCGGCGGCCCTGAGGGTTGGCCGCCCGCCTCCTCCTTCTGCTCCCCCTCCTGCTGGGACGGCCCCGAGAGGTTTCCGCCCGCCTCCTCCTCGCGCCCGTCGTCGTCGCCACCCCCGCCTGCCTTGGGTAGCTGCTTGCCGACCTTCCAATGGGCGAAGTGTGGGCCTAGCTCGGACTCTTTGCCCCACACCCTGGCGGACTCCTCCGCCCTCTCGTTCATCTTGTGCAGGACTTTCGGCAACTGGCGGTCAGCCAAGGTCTTGTTCTGGACCTTCAAGAGGCCAGCTCCGAGGGCGTCCGCGTTGTTCTTGAGGTCGTTGAGCTTGGCCGTGAGACCCTCCTGGATGTCCTGGATATCCTGCTGCACTGTTGCCATCTCGTCAGCCAGCTTGACTTGCCCCATTTCGAGCTGTTCGGTGCCGAGGCGGAATATCTCGTCCATCACCGCCTTCTCCATGGCAGTAGGCATGTCGGCAGCTTGCTTCTTCAGCTGGAGGACGCCTGCGCGGAGGGAGGCGATGGTGGAAGGCGTGTCACCAAGCTCGTGCTCCACGCGACCGAGAAGCCTGGCCTCAACGCCGTCGAGCATATTTTTTCACTTGCCGTCCTTTGCCTCCCTGTTGTCCTGGACCATCTTCCCGATGGCCAGAACCGCCTCCTTTTGGGAGTCCGCGATGACGCTCTCGAACAACTGCTTGGCCTTTCCCCTCTCCTCGTCGAGCTGGCTCTGGAAGACGAGCTTCATCTTCTCCTCTGACGCGGCGATGGCGGCGGCGGTGGC
Source organism: Ectocarpus siliculosus (assembly GCA_000310025.1). Classification (NCBI taxonomy): domain Eukaryota; class Phaeophyceae; order Ectocarpales; family Ectocarpaceae; genus Ectocarpus; species Ectocarpus siliculosus. The sequence continues at coordinate 26,237 of FN648812.1, read as the reverse complement.
AATATCGGCCTCTGTCTGCCACCTCCTCCTCTCCTCCTCGAGCTGGCTCTGGACGACCAGCTGCATCTTCTTTTCCATCTTCTCCCCGGACGCGGCGGCGGCGGCGGTGGTGGCAATATCGGCCTCAGTCTGCCACCTCCCCATCTCCTCCTCGAGCTGGCTCTGGAAGACCAGCTGCATCTTGTCCTCCATCTTCTTCCCTGACGCGGCGACGGCGGCGGCGGTGGCAATATCGGCCTCAGTCTGCCACCTCCTCCTCTCCTCCTCGTGGTTGGACACAGCTCCGGCGAACAGCCGCGAACGCCGGCAGAGGGTCATCACCAGCCAGCAGCAGCTCAGCCCGCTGCACAGCGCCGTCATCGACCAGTTCCTGGATCAGCCGTCATGAATGTTGAAACAATACGCACACCGGTGGCAGCAGAATCAAGTCTACAGTAGTCACGGTCGAATATGTAAATGCGCATCGATGAGAGCTCCATAAACAAACGGCGAAACTCATACCGAAACAGCGTTCGTCCGTACCCAGTTTACGAACACGCTGTGCCACACGTCAACCCACAGAAGGTCATGAGGACATATTTGGCAGCGACGCTGAGAATGAATCAAGCAATCGCTCATCTGCAGAACAGAAAATACTGTTGAAACGGAACTCCTGTGATGGCAGGTAATCTTCTCCCTGAATGATGGCTGAGCACCGATTTTTCCAAAATCGCGGGTAACGTCAACACCAATGGCATGGCTCTCGCCATCCACCCAACCGTTGGGCAAACGCGATGAACTCTGAGCTGACGGGGAAACGTATCGTCCGAAGAAACGACCTTCCGAAGAAGAACACTGCCATGCACAAAGAACATGACCGAAGCATACCTGACAGGCATGGCAACAGGCACGCTGTAGTTCCACGAACGCCACCCTGCCTTCTGGACCAAGAACATGAGGCTCCAGAACCCGAACTGGTATCAAAAAAGGGTGGGGTCGGAGGGGCAGGGAGGGGAAGGGTTAGCTGAGCGAAAACGCTGCAAAGGAGTGGTGCAGTTCTCGTCTGTCTCTGTCACGAGACGATGCGTGTTCGACAGCAGTTCTGGGCAACATCAACCGTGCCTATGATGCTCCGGAAATTTCGCCAACGAATAGCACCGCCTATGCCGTTCAACAAACTCGAATCGCCGGGGGGGGTTGTTGTTGTTGTTGTTGTTGATGTTGTTGTTGTTGTTGTTGTTGATGTTGTTGTGGTTGTTTGCCTTCGCATGAAAAACCGTCCCGGTTTCCGCTCATTACCTTCTAGCATCCGTACTGGGCCAACTAACGCGAACGCCTTCCGTGTTCACAGCCCAACTACCTCCCAAAAGGGGATGCACCTTTCTAGAAAAACAAAATGTACACCGCGGATATTCCGGCTCTCACGTGCTTCTTGTCGTCCGCAACGTCCACTATCGAAGCCTGCTCGGCTTCCCACTCGCGCACGATGCGGTGCAGTTGGGATACCTGCCGGACCATGTTAGTCTCGGCCAGAAAAGCGCGATCGACCATCTGGGTGAGGTCGACGGGGGTCACGGACGACAAGGTCGCCACCACGCATGCTCCAGGCTCGTCGCACAAGGGCATGGGACTCGCCTCGTCGATTGCCTGTAGCACGCAATGGGAAGGTGACGCAGCGGGCGAACATGGCGAAGGCGGTGTAAGAGAGCAAAACAATGGGTAGTCCGCGCCAACCATCGTTGATCACCCACGAGAAACTGGCAGACACAGGATTTGCGCCACGGCACTCTGTGGTTTTCCCTCTAGCCAAGAGCTTCCAACAAGCGGCACAGCTGCCGATTGTGGGGCAACTCCGGTGGGGACATGTGGGCAACGAAGAAATGTACATTGCCCAGCCACTAAAGCCGCAGCATCCCGTGGCCCTTGAAGGCGTCCGCAAAAGGCAGCAGCGTGATAGCCACCAGTAGAAGCAGCATCGGCCACGCCGGAAACCACCTCATTATTCTCTCGCCTGTGTAGGGCATGAAAGCGGTAGGAGGCGCGGCTTTAGTGGCTGGCCAATGCACATTTCTTCGTTGCCCACATGTCCCCAACGGAGTTGCCCCACAATCGGCAGCTATGCCGCTGTTGGAAGCTCTTGGCTAGAGGGAAAACCACAGAGTGCCGTGGCGCAAATCCTGTGTCTGGGTCTTGAATAATCTGACTCACACGACCCAAGGAGGGAAAATCGGGTCGGGCAATAAAGCTGTCCCTTGGAGGCCAAGAGCTTTCATGGCTCACGCGGTGATCTATCTATCTACCTCTCTTTCGCGTGTGACCAGCCTGAGCAGCAGCTGCATGGAGCAAGGGATACTCATCTGTGCGTGTACCGTAGCCACAACGAGAGAGAATCCGAGGGTCGACTTGGCTCCAGATCAAACAGCAACCATGCTTTGTGGGATGATCATGCTCTTTCCGCCAGCGGCCTTGTGTGCGAGCAGAGCGCATCCACGGCGTGGCCCGTCGCCGAACATGTTGATAGACATGCACTGCGCACACCGGCAAACTCCAAACGCCCGGGCGCGCTCCTCCCCATCGAGTCTATCTGTTGGGTGTGTGCACTTCCCTCCTCCCCTCACAACAGCACAAACAAACACGCACTCCCGTACCTGCTTCTTGCCCCTCTCGCTTTCGCTCCTCTCTCGCGCACGATCTTGCTTCTTGTCCTCTCAGTCAACAGCAGGATCGATCGGCGGCCGTTCTCCGAAAAGAGCCAGCAGCCGAGGTACGATCCGTTTGTGCCCTCTTCCAAAACCACCAGCTTTCCCTCTCTCCGCTCAACTTGCGACTCCAGCAAAAAAAGGCGGGAAGAGATGGGAGTGACACGGGTTCAGTCCTCTACAGGATCCGTCCCGGCTTTCTCTTAACGCTTCCAAGGGGTTTCGAATCTGTTACGCTTCGGCAGCCGGTAGCATGAAAAGATGAAAAGGCACGCCCACAACGAGCAACTTTAGAAGACATGTATCCGTCCGCACGACCATATCTCCGATCAGATTAGGTCCGGCATTCTGCATTCATTCCGTTGTCGATTCTCCCTTCCAGCATGCTGTCGTTGGCGGGACGTATCCCGTGATCTGGTTCCATCGCTCCCACCAGCACGGGCGCTACGATGTGGTGATGGTGGAGGTCGTGCGTCTTGGCAAGCTTGACCGAACGGGGCCCTGCGGAAGCTATCGATGTTTTGACCTGTTGTACCCCCGCCGTCTTGTACCCCCCCCGTCTGCCCTCACCATCTGAGGGCCCCTGCCTGATCTCCGCAATCTCCGAAGATTTCAAAACACCCAGCTCGTTCGTGTATGTGTGTGTTGTGATTGCTGACAGCACCGCGACCCTACTGCTGTGTACAGCGTTCGTATTTGTGTTGTGCGGTGTACCTGTCGCCATCTTCCCTGATTTTCGACTCAACGTCCCTCTCCGGGAAACTATCAATTGTTCCGCAGCTTCATCCGCGCTGCTGCAGCGCTGCAAGAGAGCCATCAGGCGTTGCTCATCCACGCGAGCTGTGAAGCACCCCGGGGACGACCATGAGCCAGGCCGAGTCAGGTGAGTTGGCCACGGGGGTTGATCACCTTTGCTGTCGATATATTTTATGGGTCATACACTGTCTACAGGAGCAAGGTTCTTCGTTACTCTAGACCGACGAGGCAATTCTAAGGCAGGTCCCCGTCCATCAACGCCACTTCCAAAGTTGCAGGTTAAAATCTTATCTAACGGACTATTAGCAAGTTGTCACAAAGACACTGCGCCGTGTTCCCTGTGAAGGTTGAAGGTTACATTTTACAACACGCGACATGACGGAGGGTTTCTCCCCGATACCTTTGTCGTTGACCCAGTGTAGAGAACTACAGGGGATGTATTGCAAGATGTAGGCTAGCTTACAGATGTTTTTGTACTTGGCACCAGCTGGTATCACTGATATAAATCATCTGTGTATAGACATAGCTCGACTCGAAATGCGTCCAGTACCCAGCCGGTTTTCCCCCCACTCACTGCAAAGACTCCACCACATCCCGTTCGACTGTGGGTGTATCTCGAATGGGTATGTTAGTGCACTGCCGCCCTCAGCGGTCTGTGGTGTTGAGACTGGGGACTACGTTATCCCAGGAACAGCTGATAAAAAAGGACCATGCATGGTATATATTCGTCACGCAAGCCCCTCAGGCAAGCTGGTATTGGTCACGCAAGCCCCTCAGGCAAGCTGGTATTCGACACGCAATCCCCTCAGGCAAGTGCCGGGAGCACACCGCTGTGTGCTCCCGGGGGCCCCGCACTTGGACCACAACCGCGTACATACCCTCACACCCATACTTCCCATACGCGTATCCCCCACAGAGGATGCACAGATCGGACTCATATCCAAGTACCACAAACAGGGTAGCTTTTCTGTTTGTATATTTATTTTCCCTAAGGTTTGAGTTACATAGAGCTGGCTCACGGTTGGGGCATCGTGAGAGTTACTCTTCTCTCTGGGGGGAGACATTGCCATCTGTGACGCAATTACGAAACTATACCCAAAGAGGACAACCCATGTACTGCTTTGCAGAGTATAAGGGCTAGAAGACTACAGTACAGCAGTAGTCTTCTTCTGAAAGTCCAATGTACTTGTGTTGTCGATTTGTTCTTGATTTGTGTTCGTGAAAGACAGCATCGCATCACATTGATTTCCGGTGATCATCACAACAGCTGGTCATGCACGAAAGTCTCCCAAGGGTTCAGAATAATCGAACAAAACCTCATTGGTAAGGATACCAAGATCTGACAACGGTGGCATGTTCACGGCCATTGCCATTCATATCGGCGTGGGTTTGATTCATGGGAATCAGCCAAAAGCATGCGCAGAGTTGCTTGACATGAGCACCACTCCACACTGCTGCAGTCCCAGTAAACATGGCGTTTACACCCGCTGGCCTGAATATTGGTTCGGTGATGGGGTCAACAACAAGTGCAATTTTTCCCAGTATATTGCTTTGCCTATGCCACTGCAGGTGGAGCTGGCTTTGACAACGCAGCACTTGGTCGCCTCCGTGAACCATGAGACCATTTACGCTACGCTCTTACCGCTGTTTATCGACAATCACACGACCGGAAGCATGTTTTGAGGGTGTGTATATTTTTATCCCCCCTCCTCTTCTGTCTACACCTTTCGACATGCTTCTTGATATTTTCGCGACCAGGCTGCGGAGTCGCACGCGAGGCAGGGCCGATTTCCGCATGGCTCTCCGTATGCCTGCCGCTCGTTTTGCTCTCTTTCCTGCCTGCATTATCTGTCGAACGCCCCCAGGGAACTTGTCGTTGGTTGGTTTGTGTCTGCCTTCCCTGCTAAACTCACTCACTCACAGATGCCACACCCGCTCATGTCCCGCTCCAGCTGCTGCTGCCGGTGCTGCCGCTGCCATTGCTCAACCCCCGTTTGCTACCGCTGTGCGACAGTCTATATCTCCACCATGGTCACCCCTTGAGCTTTCCCTATTACGAACCAGCAGCACTGCTACTTGGGGGATATTTGCACCACAGCGCTACGGAACTATTGTACGTAGCAGGAGAGCCGCTGCTGTGAATCCTGTGCCTCCTCCATTCACTTGTTCACACTTCCGCTTGCTGCTGCTGCTGCTGCTGCTGCTGCTGCTGCTGCTGCTGCAGATCCTTTGGATGGTACCTGGCAGGGACGAAGGAGGCGGGGGTCGTCAATCTGCCGGGGGGTGGGCGCCTCATGCTGATGCCCACAGCAGCGGATCCAGGTGAGAGCATCGTTAGGTTGGCACAACATCAACAACAACAGGGTGGAGGTGGCTCGGTCCTCGCTGGGTATCCTGTTGCTGCCGTAAGCTATTTAGCCGAGTTACGCTAGCGTGTTTATGTTTGGGGCACGTTGCGGGTGTGTGTGTGTGTTTTGTTTTTTTTCTGTGGCCGGTTGGCTGGGGGCCTGATCGCTTCCTTCTCCCGCTTCTTGTCATCTTTCACTCACAAGAGTGTTGTCTTTGTCGAGATGTTGCTTGAGGGCATTGCATGCACCGGTGGTGTATATCCAGGTAATTTACTGGTACGCCTCCCGGGCACTAAAGATTGGTCAGGCATCGACTCGGGCTTTTAAGTCCCGACTCACTGCTATACTAGCCTCCATGTTGTCGGCCTCCGGGTGATGGCACTACACTAGTTTAGTTTCAGCGCCACTTCTTGAGCGCAATGCCTCTGTCCCTTCGTCGCCTCAATGCGGTTCATCGGTTCATTCGGACCAATGGATCATGCAAGCGTACGGTACGGTACAGTACGGTACAGTACAGTACAGTACGCTGTTCTTCACTGTTGTATTGTCGTATTTTAGGATCTTTGGCCTCGATCCTCCATTTGCCTTTTCCATTTGTCGGGTGCCTCCGGACACAGGTACCGCCGCCGCTGCCGCCGCAGTCTTATATTCTTCGGCATGCAGCAATACTTCGGATGTGCCAACGCCTCCACGGCCACGCCCTGCGTAGAGGAGTGAAATCAGGTTTTGTAATAGTGATGGTGGTGGTGGTGGTGGCGGCGGAGAAGAGGAGGCAACGGCATCGCTAGGAGGATTCTTAGGGTCGCTGACGGGCAGCATGGACCAGACTAACAAATGCGTGGCCGGCACGGCAGCGGGTGAGCACCAGCAGCACCATTTTGTTGTCATTTGTCACTCTTCAGCTCTCCAGTCGAGCAAGCCCTGGCCGTTCACATTTGTTCATCGTCACCCTGAGGTCGAACTACGTATGCCTCGTAACCTACGTTACAAAATAGCCGTCGGAGGCCGTACACCCCAAATACCGCATGAAAGTGTGTACCCACCCTTTTGTGGGATAGGAGGCCTGTGACCACAGGAGGGTTGGATCGGTACTGGTGTCAGAAGGTACGGAGCAGAGAGAGACCCGTTTGCTTTTGTGTGAAGGTTTCGATTACGGCAACAAGGACAACGATGAAAACAAGAAGACTGTTTCTGCGAGAAATGACCGGGGAATACCTTGAGGCACAGACCACCATCTGCCCGAATATGTCGAAGCTAACCTTCTTTGTTTCTCTCTGCGCGTGCTCGTTGTCTGCGCACCGCCGCGCACGCAGTCTGCCGGTGACCTGTTTGATTGTCTGGCACCTGGCCAGGATTGAGCAGAGTTTGGCTCGAAGAAGGCGGGAGTGGGCGCACGCATGGTGGCTTGGGGCATGGATACGATGGAAAAATGTGAGAGTTTGTCTCTCACGAACCGGTTGGCCGCAAGAATCATCGAAGATCAGGATTCGATGCTTGTCTGTGTCGCGCACAAACCCAAGAGTGCACATTGGTTCTACCGTGGCATGTTTATTGGTTTGGTTCGGTCCTCATGACCGCATTCATACGACTACGGCCCGGAGACGTGTACAGCATATGCCGGCGTTGAGCGATCTAGCCCCCTACCCCTGGTCTCCCGTGATCGTATCCTCTCGACACACTGTGCTATCCTTCGGCGCATAGGTATCTAGTTGTCTTGTTTATGTCACGGGGTCACTGCCTTCCTCTCTCTCGCGCGCCACCTTTGCCATATTTTTCTTGTCCCGCGGGGGGGCTTGGCGTGTTGGGCTCGAAGCTGAAGTTCGAAAGGTTCCCCCACGTTCTCGTATTCTTGCGTAAAGGTGTAACGTTGTCGTTTGCTTGCACGTGCCCACCGATCCCTGTTGCTTATGATGGTGACCATGGACCCAGGTCCCAGAGACGTAGGCGCACGTTGTCCCCGCCGCACCCCCGTTCCTTGCACCACCTACCAAGCAACAACGTCCCCGCGGCCCTGAGATGATGTTGATGCCCCTCAATGGTCAACACCACCCCACCCCCCATACTGCGCTTGGCTTTCCGTCCCAACAGCAGGCGAGAAAACGAAGAGGACCCAAGCTTCAAGCCCAGCTGCAACGGACCAAGAGCATCGTGTTCCGCTGGTGTGTGTGCTGCGGAAGCTGTCGGAGGTGCGGTGCCTGCAGTTTCAGCAAGGCCCTCGGCACGACCCCAGACGCAAGCCAGGGTCCCCGACGCCTCCCGGAACGCCGCCGAGGAGGAGCGGGCGTCGGTCGGGCAGCTGTGCTCCGATCTGAGGAGAGACATGTGGGCCGGAGTCTGAAGTGGTAGTGAGGCTACTCCTTCCTCTTCCACCTCGCGCGCCGGCGGCGGGGGCGGCGCTTTGGGCGGAGGCGTTCTGCACGTCGTCGTTCGCGGAAGCGGCGGTTATTTCACGAGCCTGTCGTCGGCCAGCTCCGTCTCCAGGGGGCAGGGCGAGGCGCGCGCGAGAGCTCAAGAAGGTCGCGCTCGCGGAGGAGAGGGGAGGCACCGCCGCTGGGACGCGCACCGTCGGCGGGCAGGGGTGGCAGGAGGTGGAGGCCGCCGATGCGTTCCTGCTGGGGAGGGTGTCGGTGCTCTCGGCGCGGGAGTTCGGCTCGCGGAGGGGGTACTGCGGCCGGGATCCCGACGTGTACGCTCAGCATTGCAAGTTCAGCTGCCACGGCCCAGGGATCCCCCAACTTGCGGACGGAAAAGTAGGAAGGCAGAGACTGGTTGCTGTTTGCCGTGCTCAATCTAGGTCTGGAGTATTCCGCTGCTAGGAACGTGCTTCCTTCTCGGGGTGTTGATGTTCGTGTGTAGGTATTGCGGCGTTCGTTTCGGCGTGCATGTTCGTGTGGTCGCCTACGGGGCGTAGATAAGCCTGGAGGAGGTGGGTGATTTGACAGAGTCATTTCGGCAGTGATACCAGTAACTGATCCGGCGCGATCTTTGAAGGGTAATATATACCATGGTATGTATTTTTCAGTCTACCGTTGCAGGGATATGTTTGCCGAAGGCTTCAGGACCGCCCTTTTGTTTTTTTCATTCTTCCGGTGTCATTTTGCGCTTGCGGTGCCTGCCTGTGGTGGCCTCGTTGAAAGTGTAATGGAAAGAGCAAACTAAAACTGGTCCAAATGTAACCAACCTGTCGTGATTAGCGCAAGGGACTGGGAGGGAGACAAACTCAAAGTATCAGCACTTATGTTTTTCTCGGGGTCACCTCATCGTACCATCATGAGACAGGTCAAGGACAACCTTGGGATCACACGACAGTCGCCATTCTTGGCACACAGCGGTCATGAATCACCGGCGCCACAACGGTGAAGCCCAGGTCTAGTGGGCGACAGCACGCACGCCCTGCAGAGGCAGCACGGACATTGCACGCCAGTTCCATCGCAAGCTTGGTCCGTGAGTACTGTCCACTCAATCTTCGAGCCGCTCGCTTGAAGTATGTACATGCATTTATTTGGCCTGGATGATTACTTTGGTCATCATTCTTGTTTCCTTGAATGTTTCATGAGACACACTCAGATTGCATTCCTTGTCACACTGCCGACCAAGGGCCGGAGCAAAAAACAATTACCACAAAATTCTGGCAGCACAACAGTCGGGTAGACTACCTCTGCTACAATCCATGCGCGCAAGCAAAAAGCAAGCCAACACCACGTGACCCCTGCGGTTTGGCACGAAATGCAGCATCAACCAGGCACACAAGAAGGAGCCCGCAGGCACGCCTCCCCACAATTAAATTGTTGAGATCGAGTCAAGAACAGACGCAAGCTGGAACCGCAATGCTCCTCTCGCCGCTACGCCCTTCAGCGAGAAGCGAAGCATGAAAAAAAATACACATTTGCCCGATTGGCCCGATTGGCCCAAAAAAAAAGCGCAAACCGGGCAACGAGGGAAACAGCCGTTGATCGTGGAAATAATCTAGCTGTACATGGGCTCGAGTTTTTGCCGTTCATGGGAATACACCATCGGGGATAGGCAACAAGGACCACTAAAGTACGAAGTACATAGTAATCCGTGCCACATCCGTCGAAAGCAAACCCATTAGTGGACCCGAGCCATAGCTGTACAACTGTTTCGTTTCCACGGCTTGACAGTACACCGCAACACCTCAGGCGGGCAAAGGGTCGGATGAACCGACACCTCGCTCAACGCCTTTGAGAGCAAGATGACTGCCAAGAACAAAAAAAACAACAACAACAATAACCCGCTGCCGCTCTAGGTGCCGGCGGAGAAGCCCTGTCCCCCCTCCCCTCCCCCGGACATCCCGTCACTGCTGTCATCTCCCTCTCCCTCTCCCACCGGCTTCTTCTCCTTCTTTGCCTTGCCCCCGCGTTTTCCCCTCCTGGTCTTCCTGCGCTTCCCCCCCCCCTCCTCCTCTTGCGGCGGCCCTGAGGGTTGGCCGCCCGCCTCCTCCTTCTGCTCCCCCTCCTGCTGGGACGGCCCCGAGAGGTTTCCGCCCGCCTCCTCCTCGCGCCCGTCGTCGTCGCCACCCCCGCCTGCCTTGGGTAGATTCTTGCCGGCCTTCCAATGGGCGAAGTGTGAGCCTAGCTCGGACTCTTTGCCCCACACCCTGGCGGACTCCTCCGCCCTCTCGTTCATCTTGTGCAGGACTTTCGTCAACTGGCGGTCAGGCAAGTTCTTGCTCTGGACATTCAAGAGGCCAGCTCCGAGGGCGCCCGCGTTGTTCTTGAGGTCGTTGAGCTTGCCCGTGAGGCCCTCCTGGATGCCCTGGATCTCCTGCTGCACTGTTGCCATCTCGTCAGCCAGCTTGGCTTGCCCCATTTCGAGCTGGCTGTGGAAGACGAGCTTCATCTTCTCCTCTGACGCGGCGATGGCGGCGGCGGTGGCGATCTCGGCCTCAGTCTGCCACCTCGCCCTCTCCTCCTCGAGCTGGCTCTGGAAGACCAGCTGCATCTTCTTTTCCATCTTCTCCCCGGACGCGGCGACGGCGGCGGCGGTGGCAATATCGGCCTCAGTCTGCCACCTCCTCCTCTCCTCCTCGTGGTTGGACACAGCTCCGGCGAACAGCCGCGAACGTCGGCAGAGGGTCATCACCAGCCAGCAGCAGCTCAGCCCGCTGCACAGCGCCGTCATCGACCAGTCCCTGGATCAGCCGTCATGAATGTTGAAACAATACGCACACCGGTGGCAGCAGTATCAAGTCTACAGCAGTAGTCACGGTCGAATATGTAAATGCGCATCGATGAGAGCTCCATAAACAAACGGCGAAACTCATACCGAAACAGCATTCGTCCGTACCCAGTTTACGAACACGCTGTGCCACACGTCAACCCACAGAAGGTCATGAGGACATTTTTGGCAGCAGCGCTGAGAATGAATCAAGCAATCGCTCATCTGCAGAACAGAAAATACTGTTGAAACGGAACTCCTGTGATGGCAGGTAATCTTCTCCCTGAATGATGGCTGAGCACCGATTTTTCCAAAATCGCGGGTAACGTCAACACCAATGGCATGGCTCTCGCCATCCACCCAACAGTTGGGCAAACGCGATGAACTCTGAGCTGACGGGGAAACGTATCGTCCGAAGAAACGACCTTCCGAAGAAGAACACTGCCATGCACAAAGCACATGACCGAAGCATACCTGACAGGCATGGCAGCAGGCACGCTGTAGTTCCACGAACGCCACCCTGCCTTCTGGACCAAGAACATGAGGCTCCAGAACCCGAACTGGTATAAAAAAAGGGTGGGGTCGGAGGGGCAGGGAGGGGAAGGTTCAGCTGAGCGAAAACGCTGCAAAGGAGTGGTGCAGTCCTCGTCTGTTTTTGTCACGAGACGATGCGTGAGTGTGTGTTCGACACCAGTGAGTCCCGGATATGGGCAACGTCAACCGTGTTTCCCATGCTCCAGGAATGTCGCCAAGGGCCCCCCCCCCCACGCCCACCTACCCCAGCCGTTTAAGACACTGGATATCGCCCCCGATCGATACTTCTCCCGAACCGCTGAAAGGAATCGCCGAGGAGGGGGGGGGAGACAAGACGCTAGTTATGACTCTCACGTGCTGCGTGCTGTTGCGACCGGCGAAACAGACCATCGAGAGGTCCCAGTCGCGCAACATGCGTTGCGTCTGCGACACTCTGATGAGCTGCTGGAGGGCCGCCCGGCCAGTCTCCGCCAGCAGAGCTCGTTGAACCATCTGGACGAGGTCCAGAGGCTTCATCAACGACAAGCTCGCCACTGCACACGCCCCAGGCTCGTTGCACAAGGGCATGGGACTCGTCTGCTCTATTTCCTGTAGCACGTGATGGCATCGGGGGAAAATAGCGAATGGGGGTGTTAGAGCAATAAACACAGGCCACTCGTGTCAACCGTATCTCCCCATTCACTAGCAGCAGCAGCAGTAGCATGAGCAGCATGGGCAGCATCAATAGCGTAAGCGGGAGATTTCCGCAAAGTAAACGCCACAGCGAATCAAATCGATAGGTGTGCGACACATGAGCTGCTGGCCGTACACACATATTTGACAACAACAACAACAACAATATACAAAAAGCGCTTGCTCACCGCCACGCCCAAGAACGGGGGCCATACGCACAAGGCGCCACCGTCATCGAAGGGTGCCATGGTAGCCGGCGAGGTCGGGTGGCGAGCGGTACCGACGCTTGCAGGTTCCAGGTCCTGCTGTTGCAGACAGACACAGCATAGTAGGTAGGTGCGTGCACCGTCATGGGGGGAGAGGGGTAGACTATGTGAGCCAACACTGTTTCGTCGGTGTCACTCATAGCTAGCCGATCATTCGTGAGACACTTGGCAGCAGCACCACCTGCATGAGCACCGGCAGCGTCGGGAAATGTCTGCAACGCACCGCATTTGAATCGATTCATACCAATCAAGGTGTCTGGCACATATGTGTGTTGTTTTCGTCCCGTTTATTATGGCGACAGTCCCCCATTTTTCATGGTGAGACGTGTACTACTCTTTTCAGTGTGTGTACCGTACTACACATATTTTCGTACAACTACAACCATCCAGGGCCACACAGGAGGGGGTAAACACAAGGGCTCTTTTCTTCTTTTCATGTATTTTCGTGCTCCACCTTTCTCCTGCGGTGCGGGCTGAAATATATATTTATCGCGAGAAGGGTCCAGCCGTCCCTTTCCCTCGTCAACGGTGCTAACTAACGTCGAAGTTTGGTACTCACGAGAGCTTTTCCACCTGTATTTCGCTTTCACCTGCAAATGTTGTACATGTTTTCACCCCAAGGGGATTCAAACTCACGACCATTACGACTAACGGTTTTCGGGTACCACAATAACGGACCACCGGGGCGACCATATACAACAGAAAAAAATATTTGGAGCAAACGCGTTTCACAAGATAGAAAAAAAACATTTCCCACGCTTACCGGAAAGCCCAAGGACGGAGACCAAGGGCACGATAGAACATGATCCACGCGGAATGCGGCCACGTCGAGCGGTGCCACAGACGACAAGGTCGCAACCGCGCACGCTCCAGGCTCCTGACAAACGGGCGTGCCGTCTGTCACAACAACGGTCTCGTCCACAACCTGCAGCACGTTACGGGAAGTGTGTTTGTGGGCGGGGGGTAGCGAAGGGGGTGTAAGACGGACAAGACTGTTTTGACCGTGTCAGGCATAGCTGATGATTCATCAGACGCGTGGCAGCAGCAGCAGCAGCAGCAGCAGCAGCAGCAGCAGCAGCAGAAATCGTTTCTAAAAGCACCACAATGGATCGATTCACCATGTGTGGCAAACGTGCAAGAGACAAAAGAGCATATTTTCCAAACGGAGCACCGCTGCCGTTGGCAAAAAAACATTTAAAAAAAAAACGCCAAGCCCAAGAACGGATGCCAAATGCACGATGAAAGAATGCCGCTACGTCCGTGGTGGACGTCGCGGAAGCCGGCAGGGTCGCGTGGGGTGTGGTACCGAGCTTGAAACTTCGAAGGGTCGGCACCACTCGCCACCTGACCCTGCCGGCTACCGCGATGTCCACAACGGACGTAGCGACGATCTTCCATCGTGCCTTTGGCCTCCGTTCCCGGGCTTCAGAGGTGTTTTTTTTTTCGTTGTTGTGAAATGCTAATTGTTGCCAACAGCAGCAGTGTTCCGTTTGGGAAAAAGTATTTCAGCTCTCGTACCCGTCGCTTAAGAAACCACACAGCAGTGCTCTCGTTGCTGAACTGTTCCCTCGTCCGCCTTACTCGAAAAAATCTGTCCGCAACGCTTCGCCGATTTGACCACGTGCTCCGCTTTCATGACTGCTCCTCTCATTCTCCCTCACCACGAGCACGCACCTACCTACCTATATCTGTCGTCTGCAACAGCTGGACCCCACGCGGTCAAATCGGCCAAGTGTTGCGGACACTTGTTCGAGTAAGGCGGACAAGGGGAGCAGTTCAGCAAAAACGAGACCACTTCTGTGTGGTTCGGTATACTGTAGGGGTGCGATATGCAACCGATCGTAACGTGCATGCCACAAATCAGCAACGGTGTACGCCATTTCTAGCCCAAAAGGGACTATCAACATGAGAACCATGGCCATGCACACACGCATCAGCTCTGCCTCATCAATCTGCTACACATTGGCGACCGCACTTCGGCAAAAAATGCAGCAACACTTTTGATCCCCGCTCGGGACGCGCTACACTCAGGAAATTCCAGGAAATTCAACGTGCAAAACGCTCCAACCACACAAGACGCTGCCAGCGCAATACCACCATTACAAGATGTCGATCGTACCGGCCAATCGCCGAAGACCACCGGAGACCAGTGCACGGCTTCCGGCACGATTGGTTGAGGAGGCGCTTCCACCGCCATCGCCGCTCGGGAGCGGACGACACGCTGCCGGGAGCCGGGGCGGCGGGGCGGGAAAAGTGTGCACAAATAGGCGCGAGAAGAACGACTGGATGTGGCAGTCGAACGGATCGCTGGTGCTTTGATACAAAGCACGGCCATGGGGTTGGGCCCTTTGGCTTGAAATCACAGCGGTGTTGATGTATTGTGGTGGTACTCAAAACGCACCTTTTTTTTCCGCATGCCGGAGACTCTCCCGAAAATATAACGCAGGTAAAAACCTCAGGGGGAAAAGATGAGAAACACTTGTCATCCATGCCGCCCCCTCCCCACGCAGAGGCAGTCAACCACATGAAATACCAGTTTCCTCGCTCCGTATCCATTTTCGAACCCGCCATTCCCCCCCTTTGCCAATCGATAATGACGTGCGTGTGCATATTTGTAGTACCTCCAAAACCGGCTCTTTTTCAGGCTGGGTTGCCGTCCAAAACACCTCGGGGGCGGGCTCTGCGGTGCTCTCCTCGAGGATCACCCGGACATCGATGTCGTTAACGATGATCCGCAGCGCGGCGGGGATGCCCTTGACTACGGTCTTGGCTCGCCGCAGCATCCCCTGGCCCTTGAAGGCGTCCGCCAAAGGCAGCAGCGTGATAGCCACCAGTAGAAGCAGCATCGGCCACGCCGGAAACCACCTCATTATTCTCTCGCCTGTGTAGGGCATGAAAGCGGTAGGAGGCGCGGCTTTAGTGACTGGCCAATGCACATTTCTTCGTTGCCCACATGTCCCCAACGGAGTTGCCCCACAATCGGCAGCTATGCTGCTTGTTGGAAGCTCTTGGCTAGAGGGAAAACCACAGAGTGCCGTGGCGCAAATCCTGTGTCTGGGTCTTGAATAATTTGACTCACACGATCCAAGGAGGGAAAATCGGGTCGGGCAATAAAGCTGTCCCTTGGAGGCCAAGAGCTTTCACGGCTCACGCGGCGATCGATCTGTCTATCTCTCTTTCGAGTGTGACCAGCCTGAGCAGCAGCTGCATGGAGCAAGGGATACTCATCTGTGCGTGTACCGTAGCCACAACGAGAGAGAATCCGAGGGTCGACTTGGCTCCAGATCAAACAGCAAGCATGCTTTGTGGGATGATCATGCTCTTTCCGCCAGCGGCCTTGTGTGCGAGCAGAGCGCATCCACGGCGTGGCCCGTCGCCGTACATGTTGATGGACAAGCACTGCGTATACCGGCAAACTCCAAACGCCCGGGCGCGCTCCTCTCCATCGAGTCTATCTGTTGGGTGTGTGCACTTCCCTCCTCCCCTCACAACAGCACACTTCTCTGTCCACACAAACAAACACACACTCCCGTACCTGCTTCTTGCCCCTCTCGCTGTGCTCCGCTTTCGCTCCTCTCTCGCGCACGATCTTGCTTCTTGTCCTCTCACTCAACAGCAGGATCGATCGGCGGCCGTTCTCCGAAAAGAGCCAGCAGCCGAGGTACGATCCGGTTGTGCCCTCTTCCAAAACCACCAGCTTTCCCTCTCTCCGCTCAACTTGCGACTCCAGCAAAAAAAGGCGGGAAGAGATGGGAGTGACACGGGTTCAGTCCTCTACAGGATGCGTCCCGGCTTTCTCTTAACGCTTCCAAGGGGTTTCGAATCTGTTACGCTTCGGCAGCCGGTAGCATGAAAAGGCACGCCCACAACGAGCAACTTGAGAAGACATGTATCCATCCGCACGACCATATCTCCGATCAGATGAGGTCCGGCATTCTGCATTCATTCCGTTGTCGATTCTCCCTTCCAGCATGCTGTCGTTGGCGGGGCGTATCCCGTGATCTGGTTCCATCGCTCCCACCAGCACGGGCGCTACGATGTGGTGATGGTGGAGGTCGTGCGTCTTTTGGCAAGCTTGACCGGACGGGGCCCTGCGGAAGCTATCGATGTTTTGACCTGTTGTACCCCCGCCGTCTTGTACCCCCCCCGTCTGCCCGCACCATCTGAGGGCCCCTGCCTGATCTCCGCAATCTCCGAAGATTTCAAAACACCCAGCTCGTTCGTATGTGGGTGTGTTGTGATTGCTGACTGCTGACAGCACCGCGACCCTACTGCTGTGTACAGCGTTCGTATTTGTGTTGTTCGGTGTACCTGTCGTCATCTTCCCTGATTTATGACTCAACGTCCCTCTCCGGGAAACTATCAATTGTTCCGCAGCTTCATCCGCGCTGCTGCAGCGCGGCAAGAGAGCCAGGCGTTGCTGATCGACGCGAGCTGTGAAGCACCCCGGGGACGACCATGAGCCAGGCCGAGTCAGGTGAGCTGGCCACGGGGGTTGATCACCTTTGCTGTCGATATATTTTATGGGTCATACACTGTCTACAGGAGCAAGGTTCTTCGTTACTCTAGACCGACGAGGCAATTCTAAGGCAGGTCCCCGTCCATCAACTCCACTTCCAAAGTTGCAGGTTAAAATCTTATCGTATCTAACGGAGTAGCAAGTTGTCACAAAGACACTGCGCCGTGTTCCCTGTGAAGGTTGAAGGTTACATTTTACAACACGCGACATGACGGAGGGTTTCTCCCCGATACCTTTGTCGTTGACCCAGTGTAGAGAACTACAGGGGATGTATTGCAAGATGTAGGCTACCTTTACAGATGTCTTTGTACTTGGCACCAGCTGGTATCACTGATATAAATCATTTGTAAATTTTAGACATAACTCGGCTCGAAATGCCTCCAGTACCCAGCCGGTTTTCCCCCCACTCGCTGCAAAGACTCCACCACATCCCGTTCGACTGTGGGTGTATCTCGAATGGGTAGCTTTTCTGTTTGTATATTTATTTTCCCTAAGGTTTGAGTTACTTAGAGTTGGCTCACGGTTGGGGCATCGTGAGAGTTACTCTTCTCTCTGGGGGGAGACATTGTCATCTGTGACGCAATCACGAAACTATACCCCAAAGAGGACAAGCCATGTACTGCTTTTCAGAGTATAAGGGCTAGAAGAATACAGTACAGCAAGAGTCTTCTTCTGAAAGTCCAATGCACTTGTGTTGTCGATTTGTTCTTGATTTGTGTTCGTGAAAGACAGCATCGCATCACATTGATTTCCGGTGACCATCACAACAGCTGGTCATGCACGAAAGTCTCCCAAGGGTTCAACAGAATAATCGAACAAAACCTCATTGGTAAGGATACCAAGATCTGACAACGGTGGCATGTTCACGGCCATTGCCATTCATATCGGCGTGGGTTTGATTCATGGGAATCAGCCAAAAGCATGCGCAGAGTTGCTTGACATGAGCACCACTCCACACTGCTGCAGTCCCAGTAAACATGGCGTTTACACCCGCTGGCCTGAATATTGGTTCGGTGATGGGTCAACAACAAGTGCAATTTTTCCCAATAAAATGCTTTGCCTATGCCACTGCAGGTGGAACTGGCTTTGACAACGCAGCACTTGGTCGCCTCCGCGAACCATGAGACCATGTACGCTACGCTCATATCGCTGTTTATCGAGAATCACACGACCGGGAGCATGTTTTGAGGGTGTGTATATTTTTATCCCACCTCCTCTTCTGTCTACACCTTTCGACATGCTTCTTGATATTTTCGCGATCAGGCTGCGGAGTCACACGCGAGGCAGGGCCGATTTCCGCATGGCTCTCCGTATGCCTGCCGCTCGTTTTGCTCTTTTTCCTGCCTGCATCATCTGTCAAACGCCCCCAGGGAACTTGTCGTTGGTTGGTTTGTGTCTGCCTTCCCTGCTAAATTCACTCAATCACAGATGCCACACCCGCTTATGTTGCGCTCCAGCTGCTGCTGCCGGTGCTGCCGCTGCCATTGCTCAACCCCCGTTTGCTACCGCTGTGCCACAGTCTACATCTCCACGATGGTCACCCCTTCAGCTTCCCCTATTACGAACCAGCAGCGCTGCTACTTGGGGGATATTTGCACCACAGCGCTACGGAACTAATGTGTGTATGTAGCAGGAGAGCCGCTGCTGTGAATCCTGTGCCTCCTCCATTCACTTGTTCACACTTCCGCTTGCTGCTGCTGCTGCTGCTGCTGCAGATCCTTTGGATGGTACCTGGCAGGGACGAAGGAGGCGGGGGTCGTCAATCTGCCGGGGGGTGGGCGCCTCATGCTGATGCCCACAGCAGCGGATCCCGAGGGTGAGAGCATCGTTAGGTTGGCACAACATCAACAACAACAGGGTGGAGGTGGCTCGGTCCTCGCTGGGTATCCTGCTGCTGCCGTACGCTATTTAGCCGAGTTACCCTGGCGTGTTTATGTTTGGGGCACGTTGCGGGTGTGTGTGTTTTGTTTTTGTTTCTGTGGCCGGTTGGCTGGGGGACTAATCGCTTTCTTCTCCCGCTTCTTGTCATCTTTCACTCACAAGAGTGTTGTCTTTGTCGAGATGTTGCTTGAGGGCATCGCATTCACCGGTAGTGTATGTTCAGGTAACTCGCTCGTGCGCCTCCCGGGCACTAAAGATTGGTCAGGCATCCATTCGGGCTTTTAACTCCCGACTCACTGCTATACTAGCCTCCATGTTGTCTGCCTCCGGGTGATGGCACTACACTAGTTTAGTTATAGCGCCACTTCTTCAGTGCAATGCCTCTGTCCCTTCGTCGCCTCAATGTGGTTCATCTGTTTATTCGTACCAATGCATCATGCAAGCGTACGGTACGGTACAGTACAGTACAGTACGGTATGCCGTTCATCACTGTTGTATTGTAGTATTTTAGGATCTTTGGCCTCGACCTTCCATTTGCCCGCCACTACGCTCATTGCCACGGCGCTGCAATGTTCGTTGGGTGCCTCCGGACACAGGTACCGCCGCCGCTGCCGCCGCAGTCTTATATTCTTCAGCATGCAGCAATACTTCGGATGTGCCAACGCCTCCACGGCCACGCCCTGCGTAGAGGAGTGAAATCAGGTTTTGTAATAATGATGGTGGTGGTGGCGGTGGCGGCGGAGAAGAGGAGGCAGCGGCATCGCTAGGAGGATTCTTAGGGTCGCTGATGGGCAGCATGGACCAGCCTAACAAATGCATGGCCGGCACGGCAGCGGGTGAGCACCAGCAGCGCCATTTTGTTGTCATTTGTCACTCTTCAACTCTCCAGTCGAGCAAGCCCTGGCCGTTCATTTTTGTTCATCGTCACCCTGAGGTCGAACTACGTATGCCTCGTAACGTACGTTACAAAATAGCCGTCGGAGGCCGTACACCCCAAATACCGCATGGAAGTGTGTATCCACCCTTTTGTGGGATAGGAGGCCTGTGACCACAGAAGGGTTGGATCGGTACTAGTGTCAGAAGGTACGGAGCAGAGAGAGACCCGTTTGCTTTTGTGTGAAGGTTTCGATTACGGCAACAAGGACAACGATGAAAACAAGAAGACTGTTTCTGCGAGAAATGACCGTGCTTCGCGGATTTGACTTGCCCTGGCGACCGCCCGCCGTCGTGTCCCGGGAAAACTTTGAGGCACAGACCACCATCTGCCCGAATATGTCGAAGCTAGCCTTCTTTGTTTCTCTCTGCGCGTGCTCGTTGTCTGCGCACCGCCGCGCACGCAGTCTGCCGGTGACCTGTTTGATCGTCTGGCACCTGGCCAGGATTGAGCAGAGTTTGGCTCGAAGAAGGCGGGAGTGGGCGCACGCATGTTGGCTTGGGGCATGGGTGCGATGGAACAATGTGAGCGTTTGTCTCTCACGAACCGGTTGGCAGCAAGAAATCATCGAAGATCAACATTTGATGCTTGTCTGTGTCGCGCACAAACCCAAGAGTGCATATTGGTTCTACCGTGGTATGTTTATTGGTTTGGTTCGGTTCTCATGACCGCATTCATACGACTACGGCCCGGAGACGTGTACAGCATATGCCGGCGTTGAGCGATCTAGCCCCCTACCCCTGGTCTCCCGTGATTGCATCCTCTCGACACACTGTGCTATCCTTCGGCGCATAGGTCTTGTATCATTCACGGGGTCACTGCCTATCTCACTCTCTCGCGCCACCTTTGCCATTTTTTTCTTGTCCCGCGGGGGGGCTTGGCGTGTTGGGCTCGAAGCTGAAGTTCGAAAGGTTCCCCCACGTTCTCGTATTATTGCGTAAAGGTGTAACGTTGTCGTTTGCTTGCACGTGCCCACCGATCCCTGTTGCTTATGATAGTGACCATGGACCCAGGTCTCATAGGCGTAGGCGCACGTTGTCCCCGCCGCACCCCCGTTCCTTGCACCACCTACCAAGCAACAACGTCCCCGCGGCCCTGAGATGATGTTGATGCCCCTCAATGGTCAGCACCCCCCCCCCTCCCCATACTGCGCTTGGCTTTACGTCCCAACAGCAGGCGAGAAAACGAAAAGGACCCAAGCTTCAAGCCCAGCTGCAACGGACCAAGAGCATCGTGTTCCGCTGGTGTGTGTGCTGCGGAAGCTGTCGGAGGTGCGGTGCCTGCAGTTTCAGCAAGGCCCTCGGCACGACCCCAGCCGCAAGCCAGGGTCCCCGACGCCTCCCGGAACGCCGCCGAGGAGGAGAGGGCGTCGGTCCGGCAGCTGTGCTCCGATCTGAGGAGAGACATGTGGGCCGGAGTCTGAAGTGGTCGTGAGGCTACTCCTTCCTCTTCCACCTCGCGCGCCGGCGGCGGGAGCGGCGCTTTGGGCGGAGGCGTTCTGCACGTCGTCGTTCGCGGAAGCGGCGGTTATTTCGCCAGCCCGTCGTCGGCCAGCTCCGTCTCCAGGGGGCAGGGCGAGGCGCGCGCGAGAGCTCAAGAAGGTCGCGCTCGCGGAGGAAAGGGGAGGCGCCGCCGCTGGAACGCGCACCGTCGGCGGGCAGGGGTGGCAGGAGGTGGAGGCCGCCGATGCGTTCCTGCTGGGGAGGATGTCGGTGCTCTCGGCGCGGGAGTTCGACTCGCGGAGGGGGTACTGCGGCCGGGATCCCGACGTGTACGCTCAGCATTGCAAGTTCAGCTGCCACGGCCCAGGGATCCCCCAACTTGCGGACGGAAAAGTAGGAAGGCAGAGACTGGTTGCTGTTTGCCGTGCTCAATCTAGGTCTGGAGTATTCCGCTGCTAGGAACGTGCTTCCTTCTCGGGGTGTTGATGTTCGTGTGTAGCTGTTGTGGCGTTCGTTTCGGCGTGCATGTTCGTGTGGTCGCCTACGGGGCGTAGATAAGCCTGGAGGAGGTGGGCGATTTGACAGAGTCATTTCGGCAGTGATACCAGTAACTGATCCGGCACGATCTTTGAAGAGTAGCCACGTATGAATTGTTTCAGTCTACCGTTGCAGGGGTATGTTTGCCGAAGGCTTCAGGGCCGCCCTGTCTTTTTTTTTTTTTTTGTTCTTCCGGTGTCATTTTGCGCTTGCGGTGCCTGCCCGTGGTGGCCTCGTTGAAAGTGTAATGGAAAGGGTGAACTAATCGCGACAGGGACTGGGAGGGAGACAAACTCGAAGTATCAGCACTTATGTTTTCCTCGGGGTCACCTCATCGTACCATCATGAGACAGGTCAAGGACAACCTTGGGATCACACGACAGTCACCATTCTTGGCACACAGCGGTCATGAATCACCGGCGCCACAACGGTGAAGCCCAGGTCTAGTGGGCGACAGCACGCACGCCCTGCAGAGGCAGCACGGACATTGCACGCCAGTTCCATCGCAAGCTTGGTCCGTGAGTACTGTCCACTCAATCTTCGAGCAGCTCGCTTGAAGTATGTACATGCATTTATTTGGCCTGGATGATTACTTTGGTCGTCATTCTTGTTTCCTTGAATGTTTCATGCGACACACTCAGATTGCATTCCTTGTCACACTGCCGACCAAGGGCCGGAGCAAAACGAAATTACCACAAAATTCTGGCAGCACAACAGTCGGGTAGACTACCTCTGCTACAATCCATGCGCGCAAGCAAAAAGCAAGCCAACGCCACGTGACCCCTGCGGTTTGGCACGAAATGCAGCATCAACCAGGCACACAAGAAGGAGCCCGCAGGCACGCCTCCCCACAATTAAATTGTTGAGATCGAGTCAAGAACAGACGCAAGCTGGAACCGCAATGCTCCTCTCGCCGCTACGCCCTTCAGCGAGAAGCGAGGCATGAAAAAAAAAAACACGTTTGCCCGATTGGCCCGATTTGCCCACAAAAAAAAGCGCAAACCGGGCAACGAGGGAAACAGCCGTTGATCGTGGAAATAATCTAGCTGTACATGGGCTCGAGTTTTTGCCGTTCATGGGAATACACCATCGGGGATAGGCAACAAGGACCACTAAAGTACGAAGTACATAGGAATCCGTGCCACATCCGTCGAAAGCAAACCCACTAGTGGACCCGTGCCATAGCTGTACAACTGTTTCGTTTCCACGGCTTGACAGTACACCGCATCACCTCAGGCGGGCAAAGGGTCGGATGAACCGACACCTCGCTCAACGCCTTCGAGAGCAAGATGACTGCCAAGAACAAAAAAAACAACAACAACAATAACCCGCTGCCACTCTAGGTGCCGGCGGAGAAGCCCTGTCCCCCCTCCCCTCCCCCGGACATCCCGTCACTGCTGTCACCTCCCTCTCCCTCTCCCACCGGCTTCTTCTCCTTCTTTGCCTTGCCCCCGCGTTTTCCCCTCCTGTTCTTCCTGCCCTTCCCCCCCCCCTCCCCCTCTTGCGGCGGCCCTGAGGGTTGGCCGCCCGCCTCCTCCTTCTGCTCCCCCTCCTGCTGGGACGGCCCCGAGAGTTTTCCGCCCGCCTCCTCCTCGCGCTCGTCGTCGTCGCCACCCCCGCCTGCCTTGGGTAGATTCTTGCCGACCTTCCAATGGGCGAAGTGTGAGCCTAGCTCGGACTCTTTGCCCCACACCCTGGCGGACTCCTCCGCCCTCTCGTTCATCTTGTGCAGGACTTTCGTCAACTGGCGGTCAGGCAAGTTCTCGCTCTGGACATTCAAGAGGCCAGCTCCGAGGGCGTCCGCGTTGTTCTTGAGGTCGTTGAGCTTGCCCGTGAGGCCCTCCTGGATGTCCTGGATCTCCTGCTGCACTGTTGCCATCTCGTCAGCCAGCTTGGCTTGCCCCATTTCGAGCTGGCTGTGGAAGACGAGCTTCATCTTCTCCTCTGACGCGGCGATGGCGGCGGCGGTGGCGATCTCGGCCTCAGTCTGCCACCTCGCCCTCTCCTCCTCGAGCTGGCTCTGGAAGACCAGCTGCATCTTCTTTTCCATCTTCTCCCCGGACGCGGCGACGGCGGCGGCGGTGGCAATATCGGCCTCAGTCTGCCACCTCCTCCTCTCCTCCTCGTGGTTGGACACAGCTCCGGCGAACAGCCGCGAACGTCGGCAGAGGGTCATCACCAGCCAGCAGCAGCTCAGCCCGCTGCACAGCGCCGTCATCGACCAGTCCCTGGATCAGCCGTCATGAATGTTGAAACAATACGCACACCGGTGGCAGCAGTATCAAGTCTACAGCAGTAGTCACGGTCGAATATGTAAATGCGCATCGATGAGAGCTCCATAAACAAACGGCGAAACTCATACCGAAACAGAGTTCGTCCGTACCCAGTTT
>FN648811.1:1451-39992 GCA_000310025.1 Ectocarpus siliculosus | reverse complement strand
CTGCGCGCTCGTCGAGTGCCGAAATTCTTCAGCACTTGCTTGCCTCTCCCAACATCGTCCCTTCTACCCGCCCCTACCAATCCTCTCCCCTTCTTCTTCTTTCCTTCCTCCCAGACACTCACCACCATCCGTCCTGGATGTTGGCCCCCAGCCCCATTGGGGGGCGGGGGGGAAATCCTTAACCCTAGTAAATATAACCCTTTATTGTTTTCTTTCGAATTGCATTTATTAATATTTTCTACCGCCCGAGGGAAGAGAGAGATACCAAACTGGCAGAGAGCACATTTCCCGCAGACACGTTTCTGCGGCCTTTCTATCGTGCCTCTGCCTCTCTCCCAATAAAGACTGTCTCTCTCTTCCCTCCAAACAGCAACTGAGGGTGCCCTCTCCTGCGGTGGAGGGAACCAATCTCACTGCACACGGTAGTCTCAGATGACCAAGTCCCTAAAATGGTACCCTACCATTTTCTTCGCCAACATCGAGGTCATCATGACACTACTCGTGCAGTGGGATTAGCTCCTGTTACTGCCTACCTACCGCACACAGTGCTTTCCCCCGATTGCCTCCCGACTCGCTATGTCGTACCGAACGGGACACCCCTTGCGAGTCCTCTCCTGTGGGCGGCTCCTACACATTCCTCTGACTTCATCTTCCCGCCCTTCGGGATACTCGTTCCAATGTGTTGCCCCCAACAGCCATATACAGCAAATTCCCAAATCCTTAGCTAAATGGTGCAGCGCGCGTTAGTTGCTGGGATTCACCCCCTATTTCGTAACTATTTGCCTCGAAGCTCCGCGGGCTTGGGCATACTTCATAACTTGCACTGCACAACCTTTAACTACGACAGGATGTTAACGGCGCGTCATCGGGCAACGTTGCACAACATGACAACGACGCCACCACCAGAGCAACTGCTCCGCCGTCTGCTCTATATCCCGATCATGGGTCGTTAACCTCATTCCGATTCTTGGATCGCCTGATGCGATGCACTAGGAGAACCCCGACAACTCCGGCGTGACGACGGCAGGAATAATCGGCACCCGGCGGTGATACGGGTGGCTTCCTACACACCGCCGCCGCATCGACCAGCTGCCCCGCTCCGCGATTGAGGACCCGATGAGGTCGTCCATCAGGTCTGAGTTCGCTTGTGCCTTAAATCTCGCTGCAGCCCTTGTTGCCATGCCGTCGGGCCGCCCTCATTCGGCCGTGTGTTTTAATTCACTCAGCTCTCGGCGACCCCTTCAATAACATCCTTTTGATTCCACCGCCACCCCCGGGCCGCGGTCTGCGGTCCGCGGAGAAGACCGTGCACGGCACGGGCGCCTTGCTGCTCCCCGAGCGGGCGTAAGCCCTGGCTCCCATGAAGACGGTCGCGGCGTGGTCGCGGCGTGGGGCACCCGGCGGACATATCCGCCGTCATGGCTTCTGAAAGGAAACACCTGGCGTTGCCGGCCACGATCCCCACGCACCAGTCCGCCCGCGTCCTGCCGCCCTGCCCAGGCGTGACCTCGATTCAATCGCCATCTGCGAGTGTGCAAGCGCTCCCTTTCACAACAAGCAACAGAGCAAAACGAAACCGAGTTGATGCGTTTCGTCCACGCGAATAGCGGAAAAATTGGCATTTAAATATTTCGTGCGTACATCGCACGAATGCCGACTGTGTAAATGTGGGTAGTGCTGTTGAAATAAGCTCCCCCAAACCAGGCCACCAAAACACGATTGATGTGTTTCGCCCCGGTACATACCGATTGCACATCATCTGCACGATATACATGACCAACCGCGTAACCGCACAAACTCGGCGGCCGCAGGAACGGCACTACTGTATGAAACAGGCGGCCCTACCACAGAACCAACAACGAATGTTGGTTGTTTTGTCCTGGCGGATACTGACAAATCCACACCATGTTCATGATTCTACTGGATAGCGAGAATCGCTCGAATGCGACAACCGCGGGAAGCACTGTTGTTGCTAGGAACACGCCCACACCCACGGCCGCCATTCACGACTCATGTGTTTGTTTGTCGGTATAATATATCCGCGTGAATCGCCCACTGCGAAAACCCTGTCAGCACTCTTCGAAACCAAGCCTACAAATCATGGTCGCCAATCACAAATTCAGGTGATTCGCAGTGGCAATGTGGAAGACATATTGTGATTGCCATGATTGCCGGATGCTTTGCGAATGCGCTGGCCGCATTAGACAGCGTGTTGCAACCGGAGCTCCATCACCACTCGCGGAAATCACCATGATATGACTGCGACACGTTAGATTGGGTGGTCTAAGCAGATACTGGCAACCAAGTTCTGATCGACATGTCTGCAGGAATCACACGAATGCCACGGCCTCGGTAGGCAACATCGTTGCAACAACTACCGCACCACCGCCAGCCACGATTGATGTGTCTTGTTCCGGTAGACACTGACCGAGCACAATATGAATGGATGGTAAGACTGCGTGAATCGTCAAAGCGCGACCATCGCAGTTGGCATCGCTTCGAAAACCTAACGCTCCCACCCCATCTGCAACACATTGTAGACGTGTTTAGTTCCGTCGCCTACTTAGATTGTATTCATTCCTCGTGATGCATTCTTGGCTGCGTGAACCGTGCAAAGCGACATCTGTGATATGCCGCAAACTTCATGACCGCCAAGCACAAGTGGTATTTGTGGTCCTCGCAAAAGAATGGGCTGCGTAGACCGCACGATGCGACACTCTGGTATGTACTGCTGCGAAAACAACAAGCCTACCAACCACGGTCGCCAATCACGATCCCGGCAGAAATATATCTGCTTGAGTCGCCCACTCCGGAACCCCTGCTAGTTAGCACTGGTCAATACGAAGCACCGACCTGGACCGTCAAACACGATTGATGCGTCCGGTGCCGGCATACACAACTCTGCGTCAATCTGCGACAATTCTCGTACGTAGCACTGTTCCGGTCAAGCTCACCGACCACGGCCCCTAGACACGAGTCATGTGTTTGGTCCCGGCAAAAACTGATCTGCGTGAATCGACCAATGCAACGACCCTGGTAGATTATCCATGTTCAGAAACAAGAAGCTACCAACCACGGTCGCCAAACACGATTTATGTGCTTGGTTCCGGCATGAACAAATGTGTCTGAATCGCCCGATGCGACAATCCTGACAAGTAGCACTGTTCCAAAATGAAGTTCACCAGCCACCGCCGCCAAATACGATTGGTGTGTTTGGTCCCGGCATACACAAACCGGCGAGAATCGCCCCATGCGGCAACCCTGGCAAAATCTCCCCATGCCACAACCTTGGTAGGAAACACTGTACAAAGTGAAGCTCACCAGCTACGGCCGCCAAACACGATTGATGTGTTTGGTTCCGGCATAAACTGATCTGAAGAACCGCCTCATGCGACAACCCTGGTAGGTTGCTACAACGGACCACGAGTGACAACATCGAATATCGACATCCCTTGTCGGGGACCATAGATTTTGAGAGGTTTGTCCCGATATCCATTGTCCAAAACAGTGGATTTTGAAAGTTCCTTTCAACCTCCCTTGTCAAGGACAACAAATTATTCAAAAGGTTCTGTCGATATCTGTTGTCAACCGTAACAGATTTCGATGGTGCCTATTGATATGAATTGTGCATAGCAACAGACGTTGAACGGTTTTCTCTGAAGCCATTGCCACTGGGTTCATGACATGTCATCGATATACATCGTTTACAGTAGATTCTTGAGCGGGCTACCGATATATATCGAAACGCAACATCGATAGTCGTTATCTCGAGCAATCTGTCCTCAAGGTCGTAAAGGATATCCACTTGCACGAGAACATGTTCGAAGGCTTCTTCTAATACTGCCCGCAATGTCTATCGGAAGGAAGCCTTCGAAGTCTGTTGTTGCCAACGATGTCTATCGTGACATTCGACAGGCATTTCAATTTGCAATAGATTGCACAAGTCATCTGTCAATAGGCTCGGTCTTTGGCAATAGTGCGAGAAATCCAGCGACCGATCACCCTTACCGACGGCAATATACTCGTCTATGTAGCAGCAGAAATAGAAGCCTACCTGGTACACGGTCTATTTCGTGGTGTGGTAGGTAGCATCAGCTCACCAACCACGGCCGTCACACACGATCGGTACCAGCATAAAAAACAAATCTCATGGGGCCCTGGACGGTGGCACTGTTCAAAACCAAGCTCACCAGCCACGGCCGCCAAACACGATTGATGTGTTTGGTCCCGGCATAACCTAATCTGCGTGAATCGCTCCATGCGACAACCGGGGTTAAGTAGCGCTCAAACATAAAGCTCACCACCACGGCCGCCAAACACGATTGATGTGTTACGTTCCGGCATAAACTGATCTGAAGAACCGCCTCATGCGACAACCCTGGTAGGTTGCTACAATGGACCACGAGTGACAACATCGAATATCGACATCCCTTGTCGGGGACCATAGATTTTGAGAGGTTTGTCCCGATATCCATTGTCCAAAACAGTGGATTTTGAAAGTTCCTTTCAACCTCCCTTGTCAAGGACAACAAATTATTCAAAAGGTTCTGTCGATATCTGTTGTCA
The DNA here is from genome assembly GCA_000310025.1 of Ectocarpus siliculosus. Classification (NCBI taxonomy): domain Eukaryota; class Phaeophyceae; order Ectocarpales; family Ectocarpaceae; genus Ectocarpus; species Ectocarpus siliculosus. Next base: position 35,426 of record FN648811.1, on the reverse strand, counting down.
ACCGTAACAGATTTCGATGGTGCCTATTGATATGAATTGTGCATAGCAACAGACGTTGAACGGTTTTCTCTGAAGCCATTGCCACTGGGTTCATGACATGTCATCGATATACATCGTTTACTGCAGTAGATTCTTGAGCGGGCTACCGATATATATCGAAACGCAACATCTGTTGGAATATTTGGCACTACCGTAGCTTCAGCATTAGGTAGTCTGGTTGACTAGTTCAAATATTGTCAATGTCGCTATGTCATGTAGTAGGTAAAATTCCGTCTGGTCTGTCATACTCGGAATATGAGACATGGTTGATGTTCTGTGTTTCATATCCAGAAATAATCTGCATAGCCTAGATTTCCAGAAATATGTCATAGTGCAAGTAGCTCAGACTTGCGTGCTTGAATGAACAAATATTTGTCTGCGCTCAGCAGTCGAATTTGGAAAGTACATTATTAGTTCAATTGTTGAAGCTGTATTCTGCGGTTTGTCGTACGTCAGTGCAAGTAATCACTTGTGCGTGCAAGTACAATACTTGATGTGCATACGTGGCACAAGTTCGAGAGCATGGTGTTGAAGTAATCTTTCCAGAAACGTATCGTAGCTTACCAGTACCGTATTCTGAACACGTGTGATTGGTCGACGTTGTCGGATAGGTGTGATTCCATGATTTCGAGGATGACCGCGTACTCGCCCCATCCTCTCACTCTGCTTCTCTGGGGGTTTCTCCAACCCTCTGCTTATTTGGGGTTTCTCAACCTCTCTACTTCTACGGGGTTCACTACCCCTCTGTTTCTCTACATTCTTTCTGGTCTCCACTGATCAAGTAATTACATTTCCACCACACCATCTTCTTCTCCTTCGGACCTTCCTGCGTACTCAGAGCCAAGCCTCTCGTACGAAAGGGTCCAGCGGCACAACAAGTGAGTTGGCACCCCGCGCTGCAGCCGTACAGGACACGTACAGGCTTACACGCAGCACTTGAGTTTTTGCCTTTGACCTGTGACTATAAGATGGCACAATCGGGTGCTCTGCTTATGTACATCAGTGGTCATTGCTGCATACGCACGTTCTACTTGCGCGACACACTGCGGAGAGAGCACGCACCAACTCAAGAGTAAATTAGGACTACCCTTTTTGACGACAAACAACAACACCTTTTCGAGAGCCGATACGGGTCGTCAACACCCACAAGCCTACATCCCCAAGAACATCGATAGTCGTTATCTCGAGCAATCTGTCCTCAAGGTCGTAAAGGATATCCACTTGCACGAGAACATGTTCGAAGGCTTCTTCTAATACTGCCCGCAATGTCTATGGGAAGGAAGCCTTCGAAGTCTGTTGTTGCCAACGATGTCTATCGTGACATTCGACAGGCATTTCAATTTGCAATAGATTGCACAAGTCATCTGTCAATAGGCTCGGTCTTTGGCAATAGTGCGAGAAATCCAGCGACCGATCACCCTTACCGACGGCAATATACTCGTCTATGTAGCAGCAGAAATAGAAGCCTACCTGGTACACCGTCTATTTCGTGGTGTGGTAGGTAGCATAAACTCACCAACCACGGCCGTCACACACGATCGGTACCAGCATAAAAAACAAATCTGCGTGAATCGCCCCATGCGACAACCCTGGCAGGTGGGACTGTTCAAAACGAAGCTCACCAGCCACGGCCGCCAAACACGATTGATGTGTTTGGTCCCGGCATAACCTAATCTGCGTGAATCGCTCCATGCGACAACCGGGATTAAGTAGCGGTCAAACGTAAAGCTCACCACTACGGCCGCCAAACACGATTGATGTGTTACGTTCCGGCGAAACTGATCTGCGCGAATCGCCCCACGCGACAACCCTGGTAGATAGCCATGTTCAGAAACGACAAGCTCACCAACCACGGCCGCCAAACACGATTTGTGTGCTTGGTTCTGGCATAAACAGACTGCGTGAATCGCCCAAGGCGACAACTCGAGGAGGTATGTAGCGCTGTTGCAAAAACAAGTCCATCAACTCCGGCCGCCACTCTCTACTCATGCGTGTGGTTCCGGCTGTTACGCTCTCTATGTCTGTGCGTGAATCGCCCCCGGCGACAACTCTCGTAGTTAGCGCTTGATGAAATCAAAACAAGTACACCAACCACGGCCGCCACACACTGTTCATGTGTATGGTTCTGGCAGTACTCTCTGTACCTGTGCGTGAATCGCCCCACAGGCAACAACTCTCGTAGGTAGCACTTGTTGAAAACAAATATATCCACCGACTCCGACCGCCACCCCTACTCATGCGTGGGTTTCGGCAGTTACATTCTCTGGAAAGACTCCACTTCCTGTCAGCTCCATAGGCTGGCACACCGCTAGAAGCCTTCTATGTGACCACCTCGCTAGTTGTCTCTACAATACTCTCTCTCTGGCACGCTAAGACTCTGTGGACACAAGGCTTGAACAGAATGGTAACCTATGCGACTCCTCCTCTCGACCGAGGGGGGCCCGCAGTACGCAATGCGTTCCGGGTACCCCAATATAAACAGTATGGGAATTCGAGTTGTTTCAATAAACCTCGGTTTGTTTTGTCTACGCCTTTGTCTACGCCTTAAACAAACCTGCCCTAGTAAATATATATACAAGGGTCCCCTGCGGGAGGTAGGTGATTTGCCTCCCGGGGGCGACGAAAGAGGAAATGGCCAACCAATGCCATCGCGGTCGCATGGTTGGTCGACATAACGTCCGGTAGTGCCGGGTTGCGTGCAACCTGCATACTAATAAGTTGCCCGGAATTTGCATCATATGTGCGGGGTATTTTGTTTTCTCCCGCCGTGACTTTCCCTTGAGCACCGAGTGAGTGGTTTTGGCTAGCGGTTTTCTGCAGGTCGTGCACTGCTGTAATCCGCTGCGTTTGATCACTTTCTCTTCTTGTTGTGTGATCGTGTTTCCCATGGTCTGTGGGACCTTTTCACGCATACACCAACAACAACAGATCAAAGACCTACCGCCGTACCAAACTAGTATGGTTGACTTTTTTTATTCTCGGAATTGAAATGTACAAATTTACCGCTGCTAGAGTTGTGCGAGAAGACTTCTGTGTCGCGTGGAGTGTCCCCATGGGCATCAAGAGTCTTGACCCCCGCTGTGGGTACGCATGCTCTAGTTGCCGTGTGGTGGTTGTGTGCACAACACGCACAGCAGCAGGTGTGTGTGTGTGTGGGTGCGTGGGAGCGTGGCGCGTGGCGCGGGGTAAAAGAAAAGTTCTGTTTTCAGTTTTTGTGCCGGTCGAGGAGGCGTTTATGGTTCGGATTCCCAACCCCTGAAAAAACAGCCCAGTCCCAGCGACTTATAGGCGGCCCTAACTCGCACCACCGGTCGGTGTCTCGCGAGCCCCACACGTAACGGGTATGTACCGACGGGTCCTCTGCGTGCCATGCAGAAGAAAGTGCGAGAAAAATCGCTGATCCAGCGGAGAGAAACGACCGCGAGACCACCAAAAAGGTCCAAATGATACATACATACAAGGGCTCCGGACGCGCGGGGCTACCGCCCCCCCCGTCCTTCGTTTTTGCGGTGGATTATGCGGAGAGTATAGACGTGGAGCTTGTGAGGGAATTGCAGGCGTTGAAACGAATACCAAGTGGGACCGGTCCATGTGGTCAGGAGTGGAGCCGTGAAGGCAGGTCGCAACCTCCCCGTCCTTCGTTTTTGCGGTGGATGATGCGAGTAAAGACGTGGAGCTTGTGAGGGAATTGCAGGCGTTGAAACGCATACCAAGTGGGACCGGTCCATGTGGTCAGAATGCGATGTATTATTTTCCCGAAGGAGTGGAGCCGTGAAGGCAGCTCGTTAAAGACGAAAGGAAAAACATAACAAACTGAAGATTTGACCGGAACTATTCTTCGGCGCTACGCGTGTACAAACACACAATCTCGATATGCGAGATTATCGGACTCGCATGTGATACTCAGGCTCAACTCTAGCCAGGAACTCTCTATAACTCGAATGTGATACTCTATCAGGCTCAAATACTGTTGGCAACGACGGTACAATCTCGATATGCGAGATTTTCGGACTCGAATGTGATTATCAGGCCCAACTCTAATAATGTGATTATCTAGTCTATAAGGTCAATGTGATACTCTAGAAGGCTTAATCTACGCCGGCACTAGTCATGTACAGGTAAACACATGGCAGTGTCAACTCGAATGTGATACTCTATCAGGCTCTTAAAAAGGAAACAACGCAGTGTCAACTCGAATGTGATGATACTCTATGAGGTCAATGTGATGCTTTAGACGAAAGGGCAATCTAGGCCGGAACTGTTCTTCGGCGTACTGTAGCGAAGGCGTCATCCTGGGCAGAACTAAACACGAAATCGAAGGTCAGACACTGAGATGGCGTGCCTGGCGTTTACACGGCTACACACGTAACATGAAATGGCTACATACGTGTTGCAAAGGCAGAGACATGTAACACTGAGAGCAACACCGAAAGACACAGACTGAGAGCAACACCAAAAGACGCAGAAAAACGAAGGTCAGTCTTTAACGCAGCGTGCGTGTCGTTGATGGTGTACTTGCGGGCTGTTGGACAGCGTTTTGCCTTGGTAGGAGGAGCATCGTTGCAGGAAGAAGACCTGAGGTGGTGAACAGTTGGGAAGGTTTGTTGAATGATGGGGTGATGTTAGTGTTTGCAGGAAAAGGTCATGATTGTGGCGGGTGTATAACAGTGAAAGTATCGTAATGCTTTGAGGCAGTGTTGTATTTCAAGAATAACTCGTGATGGTTAGCGACGTGAGGAGGTGGCAGTGTTGATGAGTCGAAATGGACGTTGATTGGGCTACCGTATATGTGGGTGGCGGCGAAAATTTCCGGTTGGCCCATGTACGTTTCGGGAGATATTTTTGTGGAAATATTAGCGCGTCGCATGAGCAGAGGGCAGGTGTGGTTGTACACTGTGTACCAACTCTTTTACGCTTGCCAACTACTGCTGTTGCGCTGCTGCTGAGGATCTATCACACAGACATGGTCCTGCTGTTGGCACGAGGTTGCGCAAGTAAGTGTGAAAAAAGAGAGAAAATAATGAGATGCGAGGATCTATCACACAGACACACATGTCCTGCTGTCATTCGGCACTCACCGGAATAGCCCCGGCTATCAGTTTCGCCGGTGTCCGTTCCCAGCGATGGTGTCCCGCCGACGTCCTTCAGGCACAGACTGCACTCGTGGGGGTGGTCCTGGCTGGGCTTGAGCAGTGAAAGGGACACCTTGCACGAAGTTTCGTCCTTCCAGATATTCTGATCGCAAGTCAAGAAATCCCCTCCGTTCTTTTTCTTGACGACCTTGAGGAGGCCGTCGGTGCTGTTGTCGTCGGGACACGGCCACCCCTCAACGCCGAGCGTCAACAGTGCGCGCGGCTTCACGATCGGCGCGGAGGCTTGTTGTTGCTTGCGCTTGAGTGGGGAGGCCTTGGACAGGGTGTTCATGACTTGAGGCTGCTGTTCGGTTTCTGGGGGTGCGCTGCTGTCGGGGGTGAGATGTGGGCGTCCTAGATCTATCCACACCCTGGACAATAGACCATGAATGTTCTATTGTTGCAACAATAGATCGCGGGGAGAAATATCGACAACCGTTATCAGCTACAATAGATATCAGGAGGCTCCATTGACATACATTATCATCGACAATAGAAATTGCAAAAGTAATGTCAATGTCTATTGCTATCGACAATGGCCTGAAGGAGTTTCTATCGATGTCCATGGCGAGCAACAATGGGCTAGAGGGGTTTCTTTCAATGCCCATTGCGAATAACAATGGGCTAAGGGAGTTCCTATCGATGTCCACTGCAAACGACCATGGACTGGAGGGGTTTCTATCGATGCCCATTGCGAACAACAATGGACTCAAGGAGTTTCTATCGATGTCCACTGCAAACGACAACGGACTCAAGGAGTTTCTATCGATGTCCACTGCAAACGACAATGGACTGGAGGGGTTTCTATCGATGCCCATTGCGAACAACAATGGACTCAAGGAGTTTCTATCGATGTCCACTGCAAACGACAATGGACTGGAGGGGTTTCTATCGATGCCCATTGCGAACAACAATGGACTCAAGGAGTTTCTATCGATGTCCACTGCAAACGACAATGGACTCAAGGAGTTTCTATCGATGTCCACTGCAAACGACAATGGACTGAAGGAGTTTCTATCAATGTCCACTGCAGGCAACAATGGGCTAGAGGGGTTTCTATCGATGCCAGCGACAATGTCGGTTGCGGCATTTAATGGTCTGGAGTATGCCATCGAACAGCAGTGCACAAGCTGGGCTACACAGCAGTAGTTTTCCACACCCTGGACAAGACACCATCATCGACACATGGTTTCGTAACGTACTCTCGCGTGTATTAATCGATTCTCTCGTTGCAACTTAGCCACATGACTTGTGGCTGCTGCTGCTGTACCGACCAAGTACCCTGGTCATTTGGCAACGCGCTTCGCCCCACTCGACGCCGTTCGCAGCAACAAAGAGGTCGAAAAAAATCGTTAATCGCTTTGATCTCTGGGCTACACACTTCTCCGGCTGCCCAACGCATCCCATCTCTGCACCTCTCGGGGGCGGGGGGGGAATCATTTCGCAACCCTGGAGAAATACCCCCCGCACGGTTGTGATGTAGTTGATACTGTTGCCAGCCATAGTTTCTCTACAAGCCGTCGGTCGGCTCGTCGATCACTACGGGCTCCGGGACAAAGTCCATCACGACGACTTCATCCAGCATTCCCTTGTCTGTGAAACGAGTCGGTAGGGCGGCCTCCAACTCGGGCTCGGTCATTTGCGAGATGTCTTTCGGGATGTTGTCGAACTGGCCTCGAAGGTACGTGACCATCTCAAGGTAGACGGGGCCGAGACTGCCGCGCTTGCACGGTTGGTACAGGTCGGCGATGCAGAAGTCGCGCTCCATGATGCCCGCAGAGGAAGGGGCACCGAACACCGCCTGGGCCAGGGCCCGAAGGGCGGACGGCCATTGCTTGCCGTGAGCCCGCCAGTACTCAACGCCGCTCAGCTGCTTGTCGTCCTTGTTGAACTGCAACGCAAAATGGAAAATAGACGTGGGGGAGTACGGCGAGGGTCAAAATTGATGATGAGGTGTCGTTGTGAGAGCGAAGTTGTGTTGCCATGCATGCATCGAGGTGGGGTGATTCATCCTCCCACCAGTGAAAACTTGAAAAACTTGTTGGTATCGTACCTCCTGGCATGTACACGGATGTTGTTCAATACAAACACACCAAATACTGGATCTAGTACACTCCAACCGCGAAACGTTGTGGTGTGTGCGCAGTCAACCCTTTCCGAAGAAAGAACACACTCAGCTACGAGAACAACTGCAATCTAATACAGAAACCCCGCACCTTGAAGACACGCCACTTGGTGAGGATGCCGTCGGCTTCCTGTTCAGGAGTGTTGGTGTGGTCGCTCGCGGGTTCCGCGTCTTCGTCGCTGCTGGAGTCTAGGACTCCCTCTTGCGCGAATTCCGCTTGGCGCGGATCGACGGCGACGCTGCCAGCGGTTTTCAACCGCTTCGCCCTCGGCTCCGGTTCCACCACGATGGGAGTCTTCTTTTCCTGTTCTCTGATGAAGGCGATGCCTTTGGCGAGAAGGTCGCGTGCTTGGTTCTTGATCACCTGCTTGACCTTGTCCGGCTCCTTGAACCCTCCCATCGGTCCGACGGTAGATGCTTCGAGAGTGTCGATGTACTTCATACCTCGCGCCGAGGGACAGAGGAACATCGCCATGTCGAAACGGTGACTGTGGGTCCCAAGCCCGCTGCCGTAGCGCCCCTTCACAAACCGTTTCGCAACGGCCTCTGCAAAAGCCTCGCGAGTAGCCATCGCGACCTTCGTGAGGTCTGTGTGAGGTCCAGTCGAAGCCGCAGGCACTTCGTCCTCCTTCTGCCCGATCGCCCGAACGGGCGTCACCGTCAGCGGGCGCATCGGCTCGAGGGTGGAGGTCGCGAGGACAACGAGTCGTTGTAGCCCACCCTGCGCGGTTGATTCGTAGGTAGTCTGGCTGTAGACGACGACTGCCTTCACGGCGTTGATGATCGTGTACACCTCCTCCACCTGAAATCAGAATAACAGCAGTGGGTGGACGGGCAATACACGTGGTCGTTAGCTAACTCTGGAACAAGACACAACGTTCAAACCACACAGAGGGAGGAGGGAAGGGGACGGGAGCGGGGAGCGTACCGATTTGTTGCACTTATGGTACAATTGTGACCGTTGACCACCCGCACATCAACGAGGAAGGAAACAGCCCGGGATATTCCTATTGGAACACCCTCGCATCGCGTATGTTTGCACCCATTTGCACCTACTTGCGTTCATTTTTCGGAGGCAGACTGACCAGGAGAAACACACATTACGATACACCTTGATAGAAAAATATGTCGAGCTTGGCCAGCTGTCAAACGCACAACAGCAGGATACACAATCCACAGGGCGCATTCGGAGGGCCACTAAAGACCCGCGAGTCAACATGCTTCAGGCACTACGATTTCTGCATTCCAGGGAGCGAGCCAAAAACTTGGTGCAAAAGTACCCCGCTTTGCTCACAACAAAGCATGGTGAGGCATATGCGAACCCTAAGCTAGAACAAACACGGCCGCCAAATGAAGCGTACTAACAGCGCAGGGTTTTGGTCCGGGAGGGGCAGCGCCAGAACGTCGGGTAACATGGATATGGTACAGCATACCAATGATGGCTCTACAGACGTATATATTTAGACCACATACTGATGGCTCTATCGACGTATATCGTTAGGTGTATTTCTTCGTCGTGCATCCCCACACTAACGATAACACAACAAAAAACAGAATGGCGCCCAAGAGGTGATTGACAGCACGGGGGACGTGACGCGCAAAAACGTAGTCAACATACCTCCTTTTTCCTGCTCCTCAAGGGGAACTCCTTGTCGCTGTCGAGGTAGATCTTCTTGAGGGCATCCCACCTCTCCAGGACTCGCAGTAGCATCTTGCAGATGCTGATCCAGCGCTGCGCAACGGCTTGCGACAGCTTTGCGGTTGACCCCTTCCCTTGGGACATCTCGTCGATGATTTCCTCCAGGGCGATCTGCAACCCCGGGATTGAAAACCAAATGGTCAGAGAAGTCAAACGAAGAACATGTTACTACGCATCAATGAATCGCGTGCTCAGCGGATGATACGTCAACTTATATTTGGGCAGTTCATGAACTAACTAATGCGGTTGGTGTGCGCACGACAACGAACGTGTACGGGTGGCAGAAGGCACCAACATGCGAGGTATATAGGAATGGGCGCATTTGGGCGGCATCTCCGCAGGTGGGGAGCTTATTCCCTTATTTCTCTATGAAACACACCAGATTCCAACCCCACGGGAAGATCTGCGAAAGAAACTGTTGACACTCTACGTGTTCGTTGATGTTGCCTGACAGACATGCAGAAGCGATCAAAAGGATAAATCAGGCAGGATGCAAAACACGAAAAGAAAAACCTCGACCATTGCCTGTAATTGCGCTAGTTACAGGAAGAGGGAGACTGCCCGTCCCCTCCGGCTACCTTAGACAGGCAGGGAGGGCGTCATTCTTCGAATTGTTACTTCAGGCGCGCATTTCCCGGCTGCCCCAATGTATTCTCATAGGGTCGAGACTATTCTCGAGGGCGAGGCCTGCCACCTCATAATCTTGGCGATTACTATGCACGCCACACGGAACCATCCGCAAGAGTTGGAATTCGAGTACACAGCAGTTTGGGAAGGATACACGGTAGCTAACCTTGTCGGCGGCGGACTTGTTGAAGTGTCCAACTATCCCCTTGATCAGTTCGAGCAAGTCGCGACAGAGGGGGTTCTTCGACTTTTCCTTGACCTGCGTCATGCCCGTTCCGTCGATAGTAGCACGGTTGAGAGCATGCGGCAGGCACCACTCCCAAGGCCACGCCTGCGACACGCCTTTCCGGACGTCAGATCCGGCATCCGTCACCGCACCGGCGATGTCCTCGTCTCGGATACCATGCTGTCCTAGCACTTGGCGCACCCACTTGCACACCACGTCGCCGGTTTGCGCCCCCGGAGGTCGAAATCCCCTGATAGCGAGGAGATGTGTCTTGACGTTCATCTTCTCGTCGAGGTAGAACACGCGGACACCTGAGGAAATACGATATCGTGTATATCAACCACGATCGCCGTTAGAGCATGATTGCCAATGATGGATGAGAGTCTGAATAACGGCGAAGGCTCGGATCTTGCAACACATTCGTACAACGAGCATGGAACGACCTAAAGCAAACTCCTACAGTCATTCCCGCTTAAAGACACACGGAAAGTTTCTGTAAAATTCCGGGGATGATAACTTACCATCCCCGGGGTCAACGGCGGCGTACCATACTTCAAAAGACGCGCAATTGCAGCAGGGACACTAACACGAAGCGAAAACAACGTGGTGGTGGATTAAAGCTGTGCGTACATAGTTGCAACAGCGCTGTCAATGATTTTGCACGTTGTCATTTTTGTTGTGGTTTTTTTCTCTGTTGCTTTGGCGTCGTCCCCAAGTGCAAAACCTTGCCGATATGCATATAGTCTATATCATCACCAACCCCCCCAAAAAGTAGAAAGGCAACCATCGTTGCAACCCCGATACGATCCTGTACACCGCCTGCGCCACCGGCTACATTCCAAACAGGAAAGGAGCAAAACTGTACCTGAAACGAACTACAATTATTGTCGGAGCACCCACAACGCAATTAAAAAATAATGTAAGAGTAATTTGCGGCAAAAGAGAAGAGTCCATCGCTCCTGCCCAGAGGTCGAAATCAGGAACACGAAGAAAGCATGACAAGCCAAGCATGATTTCACGAAAACGGACCGAATACCCACACACAGCAGTAGCGGCAGCAGCCGCAGCCGCAGCCGCAGCAGCAGATCGCTGTGCCGTACAGTTTGAAAGGTGTTCTGCAGCATCATCTCGGGGGTCCTGCATGCTGAAAAAAGTACCCCCTGTTCTGTATATCTGCAGGGCACCCTGCTAACATTTTGTGTCTTTCAACCGGGGTCGACTACTGTTCCCCCGCCCCTTTCAAAAAAAATTACCGGGTCGCAACTCGGAACTCGAAAACTTTCCACGTCAATGCTGTCAAAAGCCGGGGGGGACGGGTACAAGCTACTGTATGTCGTACTTCAGGCGGTCGGGACGGCAATAAATAGATGAGTCTAACCTCAGCAACCTTACCAATGTACTTGAGGCCGGAGACATGGCTCGTCCACAGGTCGCAGTTCACGTAGAGGATAGGGATAGTGGCGTTGCGCAGAGTCTTCTGCATGGACGCGTTGAACTCCCGGGTCGTAACATGATACATCTTCGCGATCACCTTCTTCACCTGCAACGTGTACGCCAAGTATGTAGAATGGACGAACAAGTGAATATTTGGTTGGTCCATCTCCACGGTGAGGAACATCATGGCCGAATAATAGAACCTAAAGGACTAGAGTGCTAGTGTTCAAGACAAGCATTATATTCCATCCAACGGTCATCGGTACGTTACGCTTGCCCCCGTCGAAGCTTTTCAACTCATAGACTACACTTTGGGGCAAAAAGTAGGTTGGGGTGGACGCTGATGAGCACATTCTAATTTCCTATACTAAGTCAAAGGCCACGGCAATCGCCAGTCGATGGGTTAGGGGAACAAAAAACGAGCGTGGTTGAGATTCAAAGGTCTATTGCCAAGGGGAATAAATAGGCATTGTGGATGAACGAGAACGCCGTTGTAGCCATGAAGGGATCAATCTATGTAATATCTATCGACAGACAGCCTGCACAGTCTATTGTTGTCGACGACAGATTTCAGAAGACCGCCGGGTAACTCAGTGTTGCGTAACAATGTCTATCGAACACGGCCGGCCAATTCTGTTGTTTTCAACAACGTCTATCTACATCTTCGCAGCCGAATATTTTGTCACCAACAATGTCTGTTAGAAGAGAGCCATGAAATATGGCGTAGCGAACGGCATCTATTGGAAGATGGCGGACGAAAAGTGCTATTGCCAACAATGTACATGTCATATGACAAGTCCTTATCTATGGTTGCCAACAATGCCTATCGGAACTATTCCTGCAGAAGATGCTGTTCCCAACAATGCCTATTGAAAGAAATCATTTCAACTTTATTGTAGCGACAAAGTCTATGGGAAGATTCATCGGAATTCTATTGTTGCCAGCGGCATCATACGATAGACAGCCCGGGGACGCTCTTGAAGCTAGCAATTTCTATTGCTACCCACATTTTCGGGGTTCCTGTAACGGCAATGTTCTATTGGTGGTCTATTGTCCAAGGATAAGCAAAGCTTACTGGCACCCGTCGCGCACCCATCCAAAACAGGTGCACACAACGAGTAAACACCCACCACGCGACACGCCTACTACGAAGTGCGTATACAAGCCCCCACATCATGTGCTCACCGCCTTATTGTTGATACCGGTGACGTCGAAGTCCTTGTTCAGGAGTGAGTACAACCGGCGTACGGATGCGCGCTCAGCCCGGTTGAAAGGTTCAGCCGAATCAATGGGGTACGCCTTGACGTACTCCTGGACGATGAAGCCCTGCGGATCGGTCCGAAACAGCTTGCTGTTTCGGGCAGCTTCAAGCTCGTCGTAGGTCTCGACTGCCCTAAGAACCACCACACACACCGGAAAAAAGAAATGGACAAGTGCGCCAACGGTCACAAACATAAATCAAACCGACGTACACGAATTCACATTGGCAACACGAAGATGCCAGTCAAGATGCAAACTAGCACACTAGGGCAAGAAGAGGAGCCTATTTCACTGCTGTTGGTCCATGCACCACTGGTTGGTACTCCGCAAACAACACAACGCAGCGCCATTTCATCCTACAAACTATCGACGAACAGAGAAGAAAAGCTCACGTAAAAAAGAAAAAAACGTATTCCATCCAACAGGCAACGGGTAAAAGACGCTCGTTGAGCCCATCACCATATGTGCCTGTGTCCATGAGGTTTCAGCAGCAGTAGATCACACTCACTTTGCTTCGGCAGTCTTCGTCTTGCCGCTCTTGATACCGTGGGTCTGAGCCAAATGATTCGTGGCGCTTGATGTCTGCTTGTTGTTGATTTTGAGGGTCTTGGACATGTTGCGGCAGTGATCATCGGCCATGCACATGAAGAGCTGGGGCCTCTCCAGCGGTTTTCCCTTGTTGTCCGTGGGCCAATCTTCCTTGGCTACCGTTTCCAACCTCACACCCCAGTGGTTGATGACGCTGGTGTTACGGGGGTGAACCCTTGCTCGGAAATGGCCGTCCTTCGGGGTGTAGTTGTTGATGGCGGTTTGAACGGCACTGGGCACATCCTCCGGAAAATCTATTGTGCTTGCTGTCCTAGGACTACCGCTGCTGCCACCGCTGCCGCTGCCCCTGCCGCTGCCGCTACTCCGAACCTCGAATATCGGCGCGAGTTGTGGTTCTGGAGGAGCACCATCAGCACTATTCTGCTGACCACCGTTTTCGCTCACGAGCGCCAAAGAAAAGTGGTGGTGGTGGTGGTAGAAGAAAATGGCGTGTGTGTGGCCGTGGCCCCACTCATCACAGCAGTTTTCTCCGCTCGGTGGTGTGTGGATTTGATTTTGTAGAACTAGAACACAAATCAATGTGCCTGTGCTTTGGTCCGCCGTCAACTGATTCAAAAACTATGTTGCTGCGGAGGGTCTTTGGTGGCCCCTTCATCCGCATGCGCGTGCACATGCACATGTGATAATTAAATTTTCACACTTTTTCGGTCTCGGAAAATGCCCCGGCCTTTCGAAAATGCCCCGGCCTCTTGAAAAAGCACACCGGGTATATGAAATGAACAACGGATTCTCTGGACCGAGAACAGAGCCGGAGTGTTTTGCTGCCCGCAGCAATGGCCATTGCTTCGGACCATAGAATGTCACCACTGCTGGTCGATAGGCATTGCCTGGAGTAAGAGATTCGCGGATGATCTTTGCATAGGCATTGTATGCAGCAGTAGACTTATTACCCGTCTCTTGATAGACATTGTCATCCGCAATAGACTTCGCACATCACCTATCCATAGACGTTACTGGCAAGAATAGATTGGCCATCTGTCTGCCGATGGACATTGTTGAAAGTAATAGACCATACACACTTGCCATCGATAGACATTGTAGGTTGAAATAGAGAACATCCCTTGCCTGTCGACGTACGTTGCTTACCGCAATGGAGACACAGAATTGACATCACAAACAAACCATGATGGACACAGTAGATTCCTTGCCCCCTATGTCAATAGACACTGCAGGCTGCAATAGATGATACCCACTGTCTGCCGCTACGCTTGGTCTCTGGCAATGTGTGCGAAACTCAACTATCAATATCTATTACCGACGGCAATAGAGTCGTCTATTTAATAGAATTCTATTGCAATAGCAATAGACGTGGTCTATTGTCCAGGGTGTGGCGTCCTGTGTGCTCTGTACACGTCGTGTTGTTGAAATTCCCAAAAAAATGAGACGTTGTACGTTTCAGAAGAAATTCTCACTTTCGTTCCATGATCTCGGAATACATGCCAATGAAACACAAACCACAGCGCGGAATACATGCTGAAACACAAACCACAGCCAGCCGCGCCTTGCTATTATTGCCATCAGTTCAGTTGCTCAATCAAACCCAATGTACTTATTATAACAATACACACCTTCTTGCCGTACACGAGAGAGAACACATCTACAATCCATTGCAGTTGTACAGCAGGGAAAAAATTCCAGTAGTGAGGGTCATTATAGACTATTGTGCATGACGAATACATAAAATTTAAAAAAACGCTCCACAATTAGATGGCTGATTCTTTTTTTAAGCGACACAGTCCCGAGCGGAGGGGTCCGAGGCACAGAGAAAAGTGCGAGCTCGCCGTTTTGGGCCGTCGCGCCGGCGCGGACAGCTCGGCCGTCGCTGGTCGCCCGGAGCCCCGAGCGGCGGCGTCTCGCTGAGAGAGGGCGTCCGGAGGGCTCCGCGGAGCGGGAGGGCGAGCGGCGGCCCGTGCGTCTCAGGCCGAAATCGTCTCGAGTTGAGGGTTGCGATAATTACCCCGCTGCTCGCTGAGGGGCCGAGCGGAGGCTTGAGCTAAAAATACCTACCTCTATGCATGCATATATGTTGCCGTATTCCGTTGAATCATATTATCTACTACATGTGATGTACATACAATCACAGAAAGTCGTCGTCAGTGTGAACCTTTGGGTCAGACCACTACTCCGTCGAAAATCGAAAATCGAAAATGGAAAATCGAAAATCGAAAATGTCACTGATTGAACAGAGCTCCAGTGTTCCGCCGCCGGATTTTCGATCTAGGGGTAAATGTTCCGAATATTCTCCGATAGGGAAGAACCGAAAGCGAGCACGAACAGACTCAAAATCAAAAATCGAAAATGACAACCGAAACATCAAGCTGGCTGTCACACCCTCACAGAGTCGTACATGCCTCCACATCGATACTTGTCTAGCTAGGTGGCTGCTTGGCGATGCAAGCAAGAGCTTGACAGAAAGCTGACATCCAGCAGGGCACGGTGCACTTTTCTTTGGGCGAGATCTGCTCTAAGTTGAGAGAAAGAGAGTCATCACCGTGAAATTATTACTTGTAAAATAAATGCAGTTCAACAGCAGCCTATTTGGCTTTCCTACATCAGCACGCAGCATTCAATCACACATTGGTCGCTGAGTTCGCAGCGTATCGATGTGAGACAAAGACCCCCCAACCCGCCTGATTATGGCCGTTGTTCGGAGCTATCGTTCGCTGTCTTGGATGCGGTGTGGCTCTCATGGTCGGTCATAGTTTCAATGATCGCAACTGGCATGTATGGGCCTTGTTCGCCTCCTGGTTGATTTTCGATTTCGATTCAGCATTTGTTTGACAAGGTCCACCCTGGGAATCAGACTACATCTTAGCGTACACCGACAATGGGATGCTAATTTTCCTTTTGCGGGCCACACTTGGCCACACGTATGCGTCGAGAAATACCACTTTAGCGTTGCGACTCACGCACACCGTGCAGCAGCGACGACGTGTACCGAACCTTTACGTGCCATCGTCACACGCAACCACGACTGACTGTAATTTTCCCCTTACCACGTTTGCTTTTGGTGTTGTTTTTATGTTGTAGCGACCACGTGTTGCGTGCAGCAGCTATGTATCACGAACGAACGTGTATTTCGTATTTCGTTAATACGTCATGTCGCTGTGCAACTCGACTACGTCACGCTTGCTTCCTGTCAAACTCCTAACAGCTACTGCTGTACGATCAACTGTCCGGCAAAAACGCGCAGTTTGGAATTCGGCGTACCGGTGTTGCCGGCGGCTTCGACCGCTCACACATTTGCTTGTGGTGTTGTTTTGATGTTGTGGTGTCGTGGCGCCCGCTTTTCCAGCACCGCAGCCACACGTCACGTAGCTGGTCGGCAGTGCATCCATCCCCGTGCAATCGAAGGTGTGTTGCACCCCTCCCTGTATTTACTGGTAGGCCGGTTCAACTTTCAGTACAGCAGGCGAAATTTACTGGTGCGGAAATCTAGATTGACAGCAGTGTCTAGCAGTACTGTGCTGTAGCACGGCATTAAACTCGCGGCGGGCACGGCTTGGACTCTCTTCCATAATGTCGTATTTTTTTAATTTTCGTTTCTCCTCTGTGATGTGCACTCGATCACAATTTTTTCGAGGACTGTACTACTGCTGTACGGAAGGCCTTCTTGCGTGCAATCGGCTCGTGTTTTTGTTTGTGCTCTTTAGTGCTGCCGGAATGCGAGTGCCAGACTTGTTGATTCCCTAGCTCCATCGTAGCAGCAGTGGTTTGTTTTGTTTTGTTTTTTGCGTTGACATGCCCTTGTACTGCTCCTCGCACGGCAGTCGTATGCATACCACAGCTTTATTGTTCTCTTCTCTTTCGCGTTTATTATTATTTTCTTAAGCCCGAGGGAAGAGTTACCAAACTGGTAGAGAGGACGTGTGTTTCCCGACGACACCTTTTTGCGGCCTTTCTTTTCATGCTTCTGCCTTTCTCCCAACAAAATCTGTCCCTCTCTCTCCCCTCCAAACAGCAACCGAGGGTGCTCTTTCATGCGGTGGAGGGAACCAATCTTACTGCGCACAGTATAGTCTCACATGACCAACTCCCAATTTCTTCGCCAAATTTGAGGTCACCATGACACTACTCAATGGGATTAGCTCCTGCTCTTGACTACCCCCACACCGTACCTTCCCCCGATTGCCCCCCGACTTGCTATTTCGTACCGTGCTGGACACCATTGTACACGGCTCCTTCTCATTCGTCTAGCTTCTTCTTCCTGCCCTCCGGGATACTTGCTCGATTTGTTGCCCCCAACCGCCATATGCCAGTGCCCCAACCTTTAGCAAGTGCAGCACGCATTGGTTTCTGGGATTCACGGCTATTTCTCCACTGTTTGCCTCGAAGCTCCGTGAGCTTGGTCATATTTCAGAGCTTGCACTACCCAACCTTTAACATATAATAGTTATTCGTCAACCCTAGGTGGTATGCCCTTGTTGTCTTTGTAGTGACTGTAGTGCTTGATGTTTTAAAACTTGTTATCACTCACACCCGATTGGAAGGAAAAAGAGCAGGGAGTGCCACGAGCACCACAGCTGACGCGGGGGCTCCGCACACCCATTCTCTGGCCGTACCACCCAACGCATACCTCTGTGCAGGGCACCTGAAACAGCCATCTCGTCTACAAATCCGACTACACACGCACTCACACCAACAGAAGTTGTCAGGGATAGTTGTTACGTGTCCTTGTAGACGGAAGCCAAGTTTTATCCCTTCTGTGTTCGCTGCAGGCAACATAGACGAAAGTCGTCGTACCCAAGCTATGACGACAAGATTGTGTGTGCACGCTAGGTCTGTAGGGTGCTGCAGAATGGTACCGGTGTCAGCAGCCAGCAGTCGCTAACGTTGTGCAGTTATAGTAGAGCAGATACCACATGCTGTGTGAACCAGACCTCGGCCATAAAACACCATTGATGTGTTTAGTCAGTGAATCACGTGCAACATGGTGCATATGGACGCTGGTAGGCAACACTGATGAAAAACCAATCTACCAACCACGGCCGCCACACCTTATTCATGTGTGTGGTTCCTGCATTTACACTCTATATGCATGCGTGAATCGCCCGAAGGCAAAATCCTGCGGTAGGTAGCGCTGATAGAAAAAACAAGCCTACAACGACGGGCGCCAAACACTACTCATGTGTTTATGGTTCCGGCTTTTCCGCTCTTCGTGTTTGTGCGTGAATCGTCCCCAAGGTTACAACCCTGGTAAGTAGCGTTGTTGAAAAACAGATCCACCAACCACGGCCGCCAGACACTATTCATGTGTATGACTCCGGAATTTAGACTTTCTGTATTCAAGCGTGAATCGCCCCCAAGAGAATACCCCTGGTAGGTATCGCTGTTGAAAGAAAAACCACCAACGATAGCCGCCACACACTATTCATGCGTGTGGTTCCGGCAGTCATTCTCTCTTTATCGTTGCGTTAATCGCTCATGGCGACAACCCTAGTAGATGATGTTTTTGAAAAACAAGACCACCGACCACGGACGCTGCGTACTACATTTATGCGTGTGGTCCCGGCATGTACCCTCTCTTGCTGCGTGAATCGCCTCAAAGGTGACAACCTTTTTGGATGTCGCTAGTAAAAAACAAGCCCACCAACCACCGCCGCCAAGCACTATTATATATATATGTTGTGGTTCCGGCGGTTGTACTCTTTCTCGTGAATCGCCCAAAGGCGACAACCCTAATAGGTAACACTGGTCCTGTTGACAAACAGGACCATCAACTCAATAGCAGTTGGTTTTCTCTCTCCTCTACAGACCGATCCATCGGGGTTCTCTCTCCTCCACACGGGTGTGGTTTTGTACTCTTTCTACTTCACCTCTGTCCTCATTGCCGTCACGTCGCCACACGTACCGCTCAGTGCTGCGCCCTAGATGCCACACCTGCTGGCGCCTGGCGTCCTTGCTCTCTTCTCCGCTCGGCACTCCCGACCAGGACCCCAGTTTCTCCGTAACTACCCCATTTCTCAAGCGCAAGAGGAGGGCTGCCAGAAAAGGCTCAACTTGTGGTCGGCTCCTGAGGTAGGCACTTCACTATTGTAGAAGCCTTCCTTGTGTCCACCTCGCTCGTTTCCTTTGCCCTACTCTCTTTCTCTCGCTCTCTTGCACGCTGAAACTCTGTGAACACAGGACTTAAACAGAGTGGTAACATGTGCGCCTCCTCTCGTTCGAGGGGGGGGCGTAGTACGCAATATGTTCCGGGTACCCCAAAGCGTCGAGACTGGGTTACATTCACGCGATTCAGGTGGCCAGGTAATTCTATAACGACGATGAGCGTACTTATTTCTCTTCAGGTATGGGTGATTTTTTTACGACCGGTTTGCTCTGAATACTGTACGAAGATGACCCCCTTCAACACATATTATATACGCCTTGCCTGAATACCGCCCCACATCGTATGCATATACCAATCTACGCTCCCACACACGAACGCGCAAAAAAACACAGATCACAAAAAACAGTAAATGTGTAGGTTCGTCGCGCTTGCTCCCAGCAGTTTACGTACCGTACGTCCACCAAGACGTACACCCCCTCTTTCGGTTGACTAAGCCCTGGCGTCAGCTCGACAAACAAAAAACAACTTCGACCCATTTTAGGTGTGCGGTTCATGTGAAACGTCAATCAAAGGAGCATCACAACCTGTTCCAACAACCTTCTTTGACAACCTGGCAGCATATATCTCGTGGAAGAGTGATGCCCACATGGACTCAGGTTATTTTCAACTGTTCGTAAAAGAGCTCTCGACCGGCACATAATTCGTGACGAAGACTGCACGATAGCCGCCCTAAAGGTGTTCGTTGCGAGTTGGTGAGGATGACACCCAGCCAGAGACTTGTCGTGCCATGCGCACGTGTAGATCCTTGTGTTGGATTCGAACGGTTTAAGCCTTAACCTCCTAGCGAACTGGTGGCCAGGAGTGTGCAGTGGCGCCATGGAGTTGGTGGTGGTGGGGGTGTACTAATAGTCGTGCATGCCGTAGTCGTTGGACCATTGACCTCGCATCCCTACAAAGCCGGGACGGAGCACGCCGGGTTCTCACCGGACCAGGCTCTCACATCACCAAGCGCGAAGCGCCGTGAGATATTCGGCGAGTCGCATGAAGGGTGCGCTGCACCCTGCTAAGGGTGTTCGGCATCTTGTGCTTACCTCCTTGCGTACGAATGACAGCTGCGTATGACTTCATTTTTTTTCTGGCGCTGTCACTTCCAGAGACAGTTTGAAGCGCTGTGTAACTGCCTCGAGGGTGCTTGACCAATTTAACACAACGTGCGATTTTCCCCTTTGCGCGGAGTGAGGGTTCTCGACCCCGCACAACATGATCTACTCGACCACCATTCATGGTTACCGCAAAACAAAAAAGAAAAAGGCAAAACATAAAGTGGTAATTGTGCTTCGCTTTTTCAGTCTCACCCGAGCACGGAAACAGATTCTCATCAGCTTTCCACCTTCGCTGTCTTCTTATTTTCTCCCTTCACCGTCGTCCATTACTTTCGCTTGCGATGCGGGCCCCCGTGGCCGTTCAGTACCCTTGTATAGCTTTACAGGGTAGGAAGACAGGGGTATAGCAAGGTCTTCCTCGATCTTATGTGCTGCTCGTTGGCGTCAGGCGGCGTCTACTTTGGTTTTGGCTTGTTTTCGTACATCTTGTGTTTTCATACATCTCGTGCAGGAAGGAGTTGGGGTGGGAGGACTCTCTCACGAAAAATCATGAATGATATTATGCCCTGCTTGTTGAACGACGTTTCGTAGCGAAGAAATCCTGCCATTCCGGAGGGGCTGGCGTCTTGTACTTGAAAAGACCCATACGATCCCTTCAACGTGTATGCACACGTCACCACAAACAGTCGCTGTGTCTTCAATTTCGCTCGGATACGGTTCGTGTCCAAGCGAAGTTGGTGTGGGTGGGTTGGGCACGTTGCATGTTGGCAGACCCGCATAAATAACGAGTCTGCTATGATCTGATGGATAGCGACTCGTTTCTTTCGGTCGAGTACCGAGGGGTCCCGGCGTAGCAACCATTGGTTTTGATAATGTGAAACCCTCGCTACACCAGTATGTAGTAAAGGTACAACTACTAGACATACTTCGTACAATACCTGTTCCCAGGCCATTTTTCCACTCATTCCGCAAACGTGGTCGAAAATGAGGATGGTTAAGTCCTTCAGGCGTGCGTGTGCGCTTGATGCATCACCTCCTCTCAGTTAAGGAGATGGTGCGCAGAGCTGAACAACTTGATTCCTGTTTTTTTGTTGGAAACAGCATCCCCTTCCATGCCATCCACGCGACGAAACCAGGACCATCAGGCATACACCGACTCTGGTTTGAGGGGCTCTAAAAGGCGTCGCCACACTCGAATAAAATCCCAAAGTGCCTAAACGGCAACAAGGAACCAAGGCAAAGTGAGTAAGGGTCGCGTTTCCCGCGACAAGTTGCCCCAAAGCTGCGCTGCACTCCTGAAAACCGTCGGGTCGCCTGCCGTAGTCCTATCCGCGACCCCCAGCTTTATCGACGGGCCCGGACCTCCACTTCACCGCCATGAGGTACAGCTTGCGTTGGATACCATATTGTGTCTTGACATGAGGACAGCACGGAACGAATCGCCCTAACTAAATACTCGCAGAACGTCGTCGTCGACCGTCGGTCATTTTTCTTGAAAATAAACTACGGTATGAAGAGACAAATCTGCTGTGTTGTTCCTAACCCTAACCCTAACCCTAACCCTAAGGAAACGTCTCCAACACCTACCGATTGTTCATGGGTGACGGATAGAGCATTGCTCGATACCTTGCCCAACTCACAAACAATATAAAAAACGTTGTGTGCTTCCTACATTCCTATCGTTTGAGTCATTTTAGCCCATCCATGCTTTCATGTCTTCTATCTCCTGCTCGGCGAGCACAATTTCTGGCCGTATTGTGATCCGTCATCCACACCAGCGGAAACATCAACAATTACTCCGAGGAATTTTCTCCGTGTCTTCCCACCACTCGGGTCTGCCAACCATGGATCATCATTTATTCATGGTGCGCCCTTGCGCTCTCGGATCGTCGCCAGTCCATGAGCCAAGCCCAAGCGCCCATATTCTACGGCCTACGGCAAGCCGTCACCATCAACGCGTTCGCCAAGCCACGTCGTCTGTGCCCCATTCCGGTATGAATGAGTACCATTCCAGTTCCATGCCACTGGACGCGGAGCCTTATCTACCGCGAAATCCCGCAAGATCAAGCGCAAACCTTCGCCAAAACCCAACGGCAAGGGCAACAAAAGCAAGGTCACTACCCCCCGCCCTTCTGCATTCGCCGACGCCGACGCTAACGCTGACGGCAACGGCAACGGCAACGGCAACGACGCCAATGACCCTGAACAACAACAAGATGACTCGGAACATGGAGGGGAAAAGGAGGAGGAGGAGGAGGAGGAGGAGAGAAGGAGAAGGACGAGGAGGAGGAGAACCACCGGGCGCACGAGGACGCGCAATACGACGACGAACATCAACGACCAGTATAATGACGCTCAAGAACCTGTCCTAGATTTAACTTTCGTCTACATTGATTGCCAGTGCGTATCTTCTTTGCCCTGCTGTATTCCTGTCCTTTCGGTACCCTTCATGGAGTACGTCGCCTCTTTTCATCGTGCGGGCTCCTCCTTTGGCGTTCCTTCTGAGCCATTCGATCCATCCTGTACCTCCCGGGTGTACGACGGCTTGTGGCCTCTTCTGTGCACTTACTTGCGATTTCACTTCGTGGTGGGACGTACCTTTATCGTATCCACCGTCTGCTTCCTTCCTCTTTTCGTCGTTACCGTCTGCTTCTTGTTGGTTACCTATTGGTCGTTTTACGTTTTGAGATGTGACAGGAACGGGGGCTGTTTGCATGTTCATTTTCGTCTCTTGGACAACAGCACCGCGCAACTTCTCACACGCGCACTGATTTGACTTCGCCCTTGGGCACTGTTTCGGATGAATATTTCAATATGCCTTCTCATAATTGATTGGAGCCTTTGCGCTTTCGGGATGCTCGCTTATTGCAAGCCGAAAACTCGATACGTTCATGTTATATATCAATATTTACTTTTCGTCAAATCACGTACGTCTCCGGGGCTCATGGTACCCGCTCTCGAGCCGTCCTCATTTTGTGTTCATTTGTGCTGAAAGTATTCCAATAATATGTTTGTTCTGTGTCCGTAAATTTATCTATCACATCTCTTCAACGGTAGCCTGTGGTGTTACAGTAGTGTGGATATAATGTTTCCGATTACCTCCGTTCCATTCAAGATCCCACGTCGTTTTAAACTGGGGGCTTATGTATTACCCCTTCACTTCTAGGTCAGATCTCTGTATTTCATCTGGGACTTGCGTGTGTACCGTGCGTCGTGGGACGAAGCGACAGAGAGCTCATTTATGCTTCACGGTCGTCCTGTCCACCTGATTATTTCGACTACTTCTGACACGTTCTTGATCCATCATTCCGGCCATAACGTATGCCACATGCTGTACACCTACCCTACCAGGACGAAATGATCGCCATGTCTGTCTCGGCGGACTTACCCTCTTTCGCCGGTACCAACCTTGCCACGTGCGGAGGTCGTATCCATATATTCTCTTCATACCTTCATCATCCACAAAATATGTCTGTGTCAATCAGGTCCTTCATACAGAGCCGCGGACCGCCAACCGCCATATTTCCTTTCCTTAATATCAGGCTCTTCCAATCATCGCGATGTAGAGTCGCCGTATCGCAAAACCCCTCCAATTTCGTATTTATTGTTTTTCTTTCGAATTGCCTTGATTCACTTTTTCTGTGGCCTACGGAGGGAGACTTCCCCCGTTCCACACGTCCCGCACGGCACAATGCCTCAGCGGCATCCTACTGTGTCTCTGCTAAAAAACACAGGTCTCCCTCCGAATACCACTAGACGGGACGAAATTGTTGTAGAGTAGCATTCTCGGACGATTGAGCCTCCCATTCATTCATAGAACACCCACTTCGAAGTCGTGCGATAACTGCTTCGGGAGACAACAGTAGAACCCGTCGGGTGGTCCGATGTCGTACAATACGCTTATATTATCAGTACCGAACTGGTACGATACACATCCTGCCTGCAATTTGACCGCTAAACGGAATGACACAGCTCAACCGTTGGGCTTCGTGCGGCCCCGCCCGCCTAGAACACCCCAAACCGAAGGAAGCAAAGGGTTCCTCTACCAAGGAGCACATCGGCGAGCGCTACCTTGGAGAGACCCCAGTCTGTCTCTCGGCGGTGGCGTGCAGTACCGATTGACGATGACCAGCTGTGTAGGAAGCGCCGAGTGCCGTTTTGTCATGCCCTTGTTGATCCCCATGGGCCCGCGCCGTATGTTGGTTTCATGGACTTGCTTGATTCCCTCTTGCATCTTCGAGGTCTTCATGAAATGATCCGCCTGGTGCCTGGGATATCTCACTACGCAGAGAAACGTGACACAAAGACACGAGAAAATTGACAGGGATACGCTATCGTGCATCCGGGTCATCAAATCTCGTGGGCATTCGGACATAGCCAGGACGGGTCGACATGGGGTCAGGCGACGTGCGAGGCATGGTATTTTTTTGTTTTTTTCTGGGGGTGGGAATTCACGGCGCCATGTCGAATTCCTTGTGGCGGTTCAGCTTACGGCGAGGCCTATGGTAAAAAAACAATGGGACCGTACAGCATGTGGCTTTATCACGGGAACGAATACGATTGCTTGACCGTGGTCGTCTCTGCTGGTATTATTGAGCGTCACTTGATTAGCGCGCATGTAGTTCGAACTCGACGCTACGCTTTCACAGCTATGCATCGTTCGAGACATGACCAAGATTCGTGCGGACATTCCCCGGTATCTTGCACCTACAGTAGATCGATTCGAAACATGCGACCGAAATTATTTAGGTGGCGAATACCGCTACGCCATCAAATCATCTTCACGACCGATACTTGACGGAGTAAATGTTTGTGTCAAATAAGCAATCAAGCGGACGTGCATGTGAACACACATAACGATCAACAACACGTGCGTGGCGGAAAATGTTGCGTCGTTGAATGTAACCGTTCTGAAATAGATCATGCTGGGAGAATACTCTTTCTACCGGTGGAGCCGTTGGTTCCCCCAAACCTAGGCCCTGATAACGTGGTATTCGACAACCGAGAAATTAACCCCGAGTTCGTCGCCAAGTTAGAGTGGTGTGGCGAGGAACTGCCCTCGAAACCTCTGTGCGGAAATACCAACTAACGTGCAGATGCATGAGGCGCGACCCGTATCTGTCGCCCAACAAAAATAAACATACAATCGGCAAGGATATCAACGTCGGGCGCAGGGGGCGTTTCCCCCTCGACACAGCGTGTCGTGTGGGCAAGGCAATAAAAAAATCTCTGGTTGTCTTCGGGACGTCGTACTCCATTTTAGCCGGTGATAACTGGTAGCAAACGAGGGGGGTCCCGCAATGATAAACAGCTAATACCAGCCGGGTGAGGTGACCACGACTGCAAACGTACGAGTCCCGAAACTGACCAAGCCCCAAATGGTACACACCATTCTACAACACCCCAACTAGAACCCGAGTATTCCCGAGGTTATTCCCCCACTTTCGAAAGAAAAGGGATGGGAGGGTGGGATTTTTGCTCTACTGCCGCTCCCTACGTTGCGTCGCCACTGCGGTCCTTCCTTCCCTTCGCGCGCTCTGCAGCTTCCGCTCGGTACTCGGCATGCTTCACCACTTCGCGCTCTCTTCTCAAAGTAATGGCAGGGAAGGGGGTTCGAATTTCTTCCCCTCGTGACCCCAGGTTTCCGAACACTTAATGAAGCTACAATCCGAAACTGTTCTACCAATAAATGCCATTTAATTCTGTCTGTTCTGTCTGTTCGACGAATAAACTTCCCTTTTCGAACGTGTTTTCTTTCAAATTGCTTCACTATTAATGTTCGGTTTCTAGGAGACACGTTGGGGAGTGAGACACACGAAACGCCCGTCGTCTCGCCAGCCACGTTAACTACGAGGCGCGGCGTTGACTCTTTCAAACCTGTCTCACTCCCCGCAAATAACACCAGCCGGGTGACTACGACTGCAAACGTACGAGTCCCGAAACTGACCAAGCCCCAAATGGTACACACACCATTCAACAACACCCACATCGAGCATATTTTCTGGACAACTACGGCAGAAGTCGACTAATTTTGTACCCCGCAGTTCGATCTCCCGTCTGACTCGTTGCTGCTGCCGTCCGTGAGTTCCAACACATACGCCCCGAAACCCCAACGATATTTTGATTGCACAACTTGTACGCATCCGCCTTCATTGTTCCTCTCTCTGAATTTCATGTACTGCAATGTCTCCGCCTGAAGCTAAAGCCTTCGCTCCTCCAGTGTGCCGAAGGAATCCCACTTGAACCCCTGGTTCGCGATCGTACCCCTAGCGGCACGGGGGCAGCCCTAGCTTTCAGAACTCTCACTGCTCTGCCAAGACCCCACCAAGTCAACGGTCCGAGCCAGGCGAACTCCGCATGACACTACAAGTCCACCGCAAGAGCAACTGCAGAGTTGTTTGCTCTCGCGCCTGACTGTCCAGTGACTTCGTCTCTGCTTATCGATAGCAGCTCAACCTTGTCTGGCTCGGTCTTCTGGCGGTCCCGTTGTCCGTGCTCTCTCTCTCTGCTGCCCAACATAGCAGACGGGCACCCCTATTTGCCGGTTCCATGGGTGAAGAAATAGGCAGCCTTGGGGAGTCGTACCGTCCGCTCCTTCCGAGCGCGTCCCGCCACCGGCCCCATTCCCCGTGGCCGTATCCGGCGGTGTCACTACCATCCCTGTCTCCGGTGGAGACCCCCGAAGCGAGACGTCTTCGTCCGCTCGATGGTGAACACCGGCGGGAAGTCCGCCGTCACGGCTAGCGTCGCGAAGTGGGTGAGTTTGAAGCTGATAACGGCGTCGAACCACTTCGACGCGAAAGCTGTGCAGTTGTCGGTGATGAATGTCGTGGACCAGGATCTGTGTTCAGGCGTGATTCGCCCACAGGCGATAATCCTGAGAGGTAGCGCTGTTGCGAAAACACGTCTACGACCACGGCCGCCTCACAGTTTTTGTGTGTGGTTTTGGCATTCACACGTCTGTAATCATGCGTGACTCGCCCATAGGCAACAACCCTGGTAAGTAGCGCTGTGGCCAAAACAAGACCACCACCACGGCCGCCACACACTATATATGTATGTGGTATCGGCATGTTCCCTTCTGCGCTCATGCGTGGCTCGCCCACAGGCAACAACCCTGGCAAGTAGCGCTGTTGTGAAAACAAGCCCACCACCACGGCCACAACCCACACACAAATTATGTGTGTGGTTTTGGCAATTATACGCCTGTATTCATGCGTCACTCGCCCACAGGCAAAAACCCTCGTAACTAGCGCTGTGGCCAAAACAAGACCACCACCACGGCCGCCACACTCAGTTTATGTGTGTGGTTTCGGCATTGACACCTCTGTGTTCAGGCGTGAATCGCCCACAGGCAAAAACCCTCGTAACTAGCGCTGTGGCGAAAAAAAGCCCACCACCACGGCCGCCACACGCAGTTTTTGTGTGTGGTTTTGGCATTCACACGTCTGTATTCATGCGTGACTCGCCCACAGGCAACAACCCTGGTAAGTAGCGCTGGTACCATAACAAGACCACCACCACGGCCGCCACACGCAGTTTTTGTGTGTGGTTTTGGCATTCACACGTCTGTATTCATGCGTGACTCGCCCACAGGCAACAACCCTGGTAAGTAGCGCTGGTACCATAACAAGACCACCACCACGGCCGCCACACGCAGTTTTTGTGTGTGGTTTTGGCATTCACACGTCTGTATTCATGCGTGACTCGCCCACAGGCAACAACCCTGGTAAGTAGCGCTGGTACCATAACAAGACCACCACCACGGCCGTGACACACAGTATATGTGTGTGGTGTTGGCATTCACACTTCTGAAATCATGCGTGATTCGCGCACAGGCGACAATTCTGGTAGGTAGCGCTGTTGCGAAAACACGTCTACGACCACGGCCGCCTTACACAGTTTTTGTGTGTGGTTTTGGCATTCACACGTCTGTAATCATGCGTGACTCGCCCACAGGCAACAACCCTGGTAAGTAGCGCTGTGGCCAAAACAAGACCACCACCAAGGCCGCCACACACTATATATGTATGTGGTTTCGGCATGTTCCCTTCTGCGCTCATGCGTTACTCGCCCACAGGCAAGAACCCTGGCAAGTAGCGCTGTTGTGAAAACAAGACCACCACCACGGCCACAACCCACACACAAATTATGTGTGTGGTTTTGGCAATTATACGCCTGTATTCATGCGTCACTCGCCCACAGGCAAAAACCCTCGTAACTAGCGCTGTGGCCAAAACAAGACCACCACCACGGCCGCCACACGCAGTATATGTGTGTGGTTTCGGCATTGACACCTCTGTGTTCAGGCGTGATTCGCCCACAGGCGATAATCCTGAGAGGTAACGCTGTTGCGAAAACACGTCTACGACCACGGCCGCCTCACACAATTTTTGTGTGTGGTTTTGGCATTCACACGTCTGTAATCATGCGTGACTCGCCCACAGGCAACAACCCTGGTAAGTAGCGCTGTGGCCAAAACAAGACCACCACCACGGCCGCCACACACTATATATGTATGTGGTATCGGCATGTTCCCTTCTGCGCTCATGCGTGGCTCGCCCACAGGCAACAACCCTGGCAAGTAGCGCTCTTGTGAAAACAAGCCCACCACCACGGCCACAACCCACACACAAATTATGTGTGTGGTTTTGGCAATTATTCGCCTGTATTCATGCGTCACTCGCCCACAGGCAAAAACACTCGTAACTAGCGCTGTGGCCAAAACAAGACCACCACCACGGCCGCCACACTCAGTTTATGTGTGTGGTTTCGGCATTGACACCTCTGTGTTCAGGCGTGAATCGCCCACAGGCAAAAACCCTCGTAACTAGCGCTGTTGCGAAAACAAGCCCACCACCACGGCCGCCACACGCAGTTTATGTGTGTGGTTTTGGCATTGACACCTCTGTGTTCAGGCGTGACTCGCTTACAGCCGACAATCCTGAGAGGTAGCGCTGGTGCGAAAACCAGCCCACCACCTCGGCCGCCTTACACAGTTTTTGTGTGTGGTTTTGGCATTCACATCGTCTGTGATCATGCGTGACTCGTCCACAGGCAACAACCCTGGTAAGTAGCGCTGTTGTGAAAACAAGCCCACCACCACGGCCGCCACACACTATATATGTATGTGGTTTCGGCATGTTCCCTTCTGCGCTCATGCGTGGCTCGCCCACAGGCAACAACCCTGGCAAGTAGCGGTGTGGCGAAAGCAAGCCCACCACCACGGCCACAACCCACACACAAATTATGTGTGTGGTTTTGGCAATTATACTCCTGTATTCATGCGTGACTCGCCCACAGGCAACAACCCTGGTAAGTAGCGCTGTTGTGAAAACAAGCCCACCGCCACGGCCACAACCCACACACAAATTGTGTGTGTGGTTTTGGCAATTTTACTCCTGTATTCATGCGTGGCTCGCCCACAGGCAACAACCCTGGTAAGTAGCGCTGTGGCCAAAACAAGACCACCACCACGGCCGCCACACACTATATATGTATGTGGTTTCGGCATGTTCCCTTCTGCACTCATGCGTGGCTCGCCCACAGGCAACAACCCTGGCAAGTAGCGCTGTGGCCAAAACAAGACCACCACCACGGCCGCCACACACTATATATGTATGTGGTTTCGGCATGTTCCCTTCTGCACTCATGCGTGGCTCGCCCACAGGCAAGAACCCTCGCTAGTAGCGCTGTTGTGAAAACAAGCCCACCACCACGGCCACAACCCACACACAAATTATGTGTGTGGTTTTGGCAATTTTACTCCTGTATTCAGGCGTGACTCGCCCACAGGCAAAAACCCTGGTAAGTAGCGCTGTGGCCAAAACAAGACCACCACCACGGCCGCCACACACAATATATGTATGTGGTTTCGGCATGCTCCCTTCTGCACTCATGCGTGCCTCGCCCACAGGCAACAACCCTGGCAAGTAGCGCTGTTGTGAAAACAAGCCCACCACCACGGCCACAACCCACACACAATTTATGTGTGTGGTTTTGGCATTGACACGTCTGTGTTCAGGCGTGAATCGCCCACAGGCAAAAACCCTCGTAAGTAGCGCTGTTGCGAAAACAAGACCACCACCACGGCCGCCACACGCAGTTTATGTGTGTGGTTTTGGCATTGACACCTCTGTGTTCAGGCGTGACTCGCTCACAGCCGACAATCCTGATGGGTAGCGCTGTTGCGAAAACCAGCCCACCACCACGGCCGCCTTACACAGTTTTTGTGTGTGGTTTTGGCATTCACACGTCTGTGATCATGCGTGACTCGTCCACAGGCAACAACCCTGGTAAGTAGCGCTGTTGTGAAAACAAGCCCACCACCACGGCCGCCACACACTATATATGTATGTGGTTTCGGCATGTTACTTTCTGCACTCATGCGTGGCTCGCCCACAGGCAGGAACCCTCGCAAGTAGCGCTGTTGTGAAAACAAGCCCACCACCACCGCCACAACCCACACACAAATTATGTGTGTGGTTTTGGCAATTATACGCCTGTATTCATGCGTCACTCGCCCACAGGCAAAAACCCTCGTAACTAGCGCTGTGGCCAAAACAAGACCACCACCACGGCCGCCACACACTATATATGTATGTGGTATCGGCATGTTCCCTTCTGCGCTCATGCGTGGCTCGCACACAGGCAACAACCCTGGCAAGTAGCGCTGTTGTGAAAACAAGCCCACCACCACGGCCACAACCCACACACAAATTATGTGTGTGGTTTCGGCAATTATACGCCTGTATTCATGCGTCACTCGCCCACAGGCAAAAACCCTCGTAACTAGCGCTGTGGCCAAAACAAGACCACCACCACGGCCGCCAACTCAGTTTATGTGTGTGGTTTCGGCATTGACACCTCTGTGTTCAGGCGTGAATCGCCCACAGGCAAAAACCCTCGTATGTAGCGGTGTGGCGAAAAAAAGCCCACCACCACGGCCGCCACACGCCGTTTTTCTGTGTGGTTTTGGCATTCACACGTCTGTATTCATGCGTGACTCGCCCACAGGCAACAACCCTGGTAAGTAGCGCTGGTACCATAACAAGACCACCACCACGGCCGCCACACGCAGTTTTTGTGTGTGGTTTTGGCATTCACACGTCTGTATTCATGCGTGACTCGCCCACAGGCAACAACCCTGGTAAGTAGCGCTGGTACCATAACAAGACCACCACCACGGCCGCGACACACAGTATATGTGTGTGGTGTTGGCATTCACACTTCTGAAATCATGCGTGATTCGCGCACAGGCGACAATTCTGGTAGGTAGCGCTGTTGCGAAAACACGTCTACCACCACGGCCGCCTCACACAGTTTTTGTGTGTGGTTTTGGCATTCACACGTCTGTAATCATGCGTGACTCGCCCACAGGCGACAACCCTGGTAAGTAGCGCTGTTGTCAAAACAAGACCACCACCACGGCCGCCACACACAATATATGTATGTGGTTTCGGCATGTTCCCTTCTGCGCTCATGCGTCACTCGCCCACAGGCAAGAACCCTGGCAAGTAGCGCTGTTGTGAAAAACAAGCCCACCACCACGGCCACAACCCACACACAAATTATGTGTGTGGTTTTGGCAATTATACGCCTGTATTCATGCGTCACTCGCCCACAGGCAAAAACCCTCGTAACTAGCGCTGTGGCCAAAACAAGACCGCCACCACGGCCGCCACACGCAGTTTATGTGTGTGGTTTCGGCATTCACACTTCCGTTATAATGCGTGCCTCGCCCACAGGCAACAACCCTGGTAAATAGCGCTGTGGCCAAAACAGGACCACCACCACGCTTATGTATGTGTGTCGTTTCGGCATTTATACTCCTGTATTCATGCGTGACTCGCCCACAGGCAACAACCCTGGTAAGTAGCGCTGTTACCATAACAAGACCACCACCACGGCCGTGACACACAGTATATGTGTGTGGTGTTGGCATTCACACTTCTGAAATCATGCGTGATTCGCGCACAGGCGACAATTCTGGTAGGTAGCGCTGTTGCGAAAACACGTCTACGACCACGGCCGCCTTACACAAGTTTTTGTGTGTGGTTTTGGCATTCACACGTCTGTAATCATGCGTGACTCGCCCACAGGCAACAACCCTGGTAAGTAGCGCTGTGGCCAAAACAAGACCACCACCAAGGCCGCCACACACTATATATGTATGTGGTTTCGGCATGTTCCCTTCTGCGCTCATGCGTTACTCGCCCACAGGCAAGAACCCTGGCAAGTAGCGCTGTTGTGAAAACAAGACCACCACCACGGCCACAACCCACACACAAATTATGTGTGTGGTTTTGGCAATTTTACGCCTGTATTCATGCGTCACTCGCCCACAGGCAAAAACCCTCGTAACTAGCGCTGTGGCCAAAACAAGACCACCACCACGGCCGCCACACGCAGTATATGTGTGTGGTTTCGGCATTGACACCTCTGTGTTCAGGCGTGATTCGCCCACAGGCGATAATCCTGAGAGGTAACGCTGTTGCGAAAACACGTCTACGACCACGGCCGCCTCACACAATTTTTGTGTGTGGTTTTGGCATTCACACGTCTGTAATCATGCGTGGCTCGCCCACAGGCAACAACCCTGGTAAGTAGCGCTGGTACCATAACAAGACCACCACCACGGCCGTGACACACAGTATATGTGTGTGGTGTTGGCATTCACACTTCTGAAATCATGCGTGATTCGCGCACAGGCAGACAATTCTGGTAGGTAGCGCTGTTGCGAAAACACGTCTACGACCACGGCCGCCTCACACAGTTTTTGTGTGTGGTTTTGGCATTCACACGTCTGTAATCATGCGTGACTCGCCCACAGGCAACAACCCTGGTAAGTAGCGCTGTGGCCAAAACAAGACCACCACCACGGCCGCCACACACTATATATGTATGTGGTTTCGGCATGTTCCCTTCTGCGCTCATGCGTGGCTCGCCCACAGGCAACAACCCTGGCAAGTAGCGCTGTGGTGAAAACAAGCCCACCACCACGGCCACAACCCACACACAAAATTATGTGTGTGGTTTTGGCAATTATACGCCTGTATTCATGCGTCACTCGCCCACAGGCAAAAACACCTCGTAACTAGACGCTGTGGCCAAAACAAGACCACCACCACGGCCGCCACACGCAGTATATGTGTGTGGTTTCGGCATTGACACCTCTGTGTTCAGGCGTGATTCGCCCACAGGCGATAATCCTGAGAGGTAGCGCTGTTGCGAAAACACGTCTACGACCACGGCCGCCTCACACAGTTTTTGTGTGTGGTTTTGGCATTCACACGTCTGTAATCATGCGTGACTCGCCCACAGGCAACAACCCTGGTAAGTAGCGCTGTGGCCAAAACAAGACCACCACCACGGCCGCCACACACTATATATGTATGTGGTTTCGGCATGTTCCCTTCTGCACTCATGCGTGGCTCGCCCACAGGCAAGAACCCTCGCAAGTAGCGCTGTTGTGAAAACAAGCCCACCACCACGGCCACAACCCACACACTATATATGTATGTGGTTTCGGCATGTTCCCTTCTGCACTCATGCGTGGCTCGCCCACAGGCAAGAACCCTCGCAAGTAGCGCTGTTGTGAAAACAAGCCCACCACCACGGCCACAACCCACACACAAATTATGTGTGTTGTTTTGGCAATTTTACTCCT
>FN648810.1:9805-35030 GCA_000310025.1 Ectocarpus siliculosus | reverse complement strand
GTCACTTTTCTCTGCATGAAATTATGTCACTATTGTCAAAACAGCAACGCCTGGCGAGGGGTCCGTCCCCGGAGATCTCTACGCTCAATCCCAAAGATTAACCTTCTAACAGCCTCAAGCCCATGTGATCCGGCCGGGTGCTAACGAGCTCAGCGCATATCTTTTATTAGATAAAATTAGACCGCATATCTTTTATTAGATAAAATTAGACCATCTGATCAGTCAGTCTAATTTTATCTAATAGGTACAAGATGTGAAACATCTGGTTGAACAAGCCCGCCACTTCACATGTATGAAGACACTGCCGACACGCGAACAGGAAATGAGAGCTAACTGCCACATCGTGCAGGATTGCAGATGTACAACACCAACACCCACCACAAACACGACAACCCAAACACGGAGGGATAAACAGATAAATCAAAACCATGGAATCACGTATGAAATTGCACTCAATATTCTACGGGTACACGGATAGAACGAACCCATATCTGAGATACATATCCCTCTACCCCATGCAACAAAGTACACAGTCACATACACAAAAGATGACAACCAAAATGTCTTGTTGAGCCTGTTACCCATCACTACTTTCACGGCAGTTCTTCTCCTCAGATAGTATGGGATCAAACAGTGGCATTACCTTCCACGGTCGGTGTATCCACTCCTCGTGAATAGAGGAAGAGAAATGAGTGTCCACTACTTAGCGATTGACACTCATTTCCAAACTCCTCACGATAAGTTTGTTGGAGAACAACTGAGCCAAGATAGAGACGACCTTGCCGATTTCTTCGACACTGGAGGGTGGTGTGGCCGTGGCCATGGTGATGTTGGGGGCACTTATCACTGGTGGATGGTGTGTGGATATGCCGAAGAGAGAAAAACAGGGAAGGTATAGTGCTAGGCTATTGTGAAGCTGCCACCGCAGGCGATCCTGAAATACGACGACTGGGATGGGGGCTTCTACCAAGTCGATTCAGCTGCAAAGCCCCAGGGCCAGTGGACAGGGGCGTGCTGGCTGACGACTGAACGGTCTCAACAGAGCACTCTCTTATCTGTTTTCCTGTGGGAACAGGGTTGGCGCATCTGGCTTTCTCAAATATTGTCTCTTTATTGCGTGACAGAGCCGGGCACGATTTTATCATTTCCCATCTCCGTTCCTCACAATACACCGGGAATATCAACATCATGAATGCAGGGTCTCCCACGCTTTCTGCAGCTTTGCTAAAACGCCCATGGGTACCACCCGTCCGTGGGTACTTTGATGCCCATGGTTGACCCATGGGCATGCCCATGGGTAGCCCGTGGTAAGCCCATGGCAACCCATGGGAAGCCCATGGGCGGCCAATGAGAGCCCTTCAACCGGAACCAGTGTACTCCTAAACAATAGAGTATCTGCTTTGGAACGGGCTTGATAGCGGCTAGAATCCAACGCTAACCCTAACCCTGACCCCAAGCCCATACGATACGTGCTAGGTTGGTGCTGGTGGCTAACTTCTAGATGGATGTGCAGGTGGCTAAGTTCTAGGTTGGCCGGTGACGAAGTTCTAGGTTGAAGAGCGTGGGCACTTCATGGGCCGCCCATGGGTCACCCATGGATGGGCGGTTTAGCAAAACTGTCAGTAGTGTGAGAGATTGTGAATGCACCGCTAATTTATCTTGGACCATTATCCACTGATAGCGATGGGTTTGGTTGTATTTCCTTCCAAAAAATAAAGCAACTCTTGTCTCAACCTCACGTTTTTTTCACATGTCTTGCATGCAATAGAGGGCCGGCAGAATTCCACAGGGTCCGTAGGGTTCATGGGCCGCCACCAAGCCTGTCCACCCAACACTGCAACTTGGACACGCACGCAACCAAAGATATTTTTCAACCGGCCAAACTCACAGAAAACAGCAGCCCGGCAAGCGACTGCTACTGCTGTAGTACTGCTGCCGTGGCAGCACATATGCTGACGCTGTGTTGGTCGGCTGGTACAATAGCTACCACTAGAGATAGTTGGTCTGCTCGTTGGGCCACCGCGTACATTTAATCCTGTTCAGTCGTTTTTCAGGTCTGGATACATGAACTCCGCAGCAGTGAGTGACGACGTTTAGCAGTGCGGTCGGATTTGAGATAACATCGCAGGATCAAAATAAAACACAGGTTGGATCAACAGGTGCCCATCGGGGTGACACGGTCAAATCCGGTGTTTGAAAAAAGACGACCAATCCTTTCGAGGTGCTATCATAAGACATAACTAACGGCGCATAACTAAACATCACAAGTGTTCTCGAAAGTGCGTTTTCTGGACCTCTTAAACTTACCAAACCATATCTCTTGCGCCCAGTCGATGCGCCTGAAACAGAGCTTTCCAACGACGACGTAGTCTATCCCATGCCCTGTACCATACGAGTCCCAAAATAACACGAATGTGGATCTGTCAATCCCCTTCATTGCATGCACCATTTCATACGACGGCAGCAGTAGCAACGACCCGTGCACACCCTATTACGCACGAAAGGTGCTCAAACCTGAGAACGGCACAAACTGTTATGCGTTCGCCGTACATGGCCGCCATTTCCGCATTTGTATCAAATACACTACCTGTTACGCTCAGCTATTGGTACAGAGTGTAAATGTAGATGGACGCTCAATGAACAATCTTCTGTAGTGCTAATGCTAAGTCATGACCCACCGTTTCTCCTTGTACGTATTCATGTATGTATGTGTCCCTGCAGAGCCAACCATGCGTGTTGTTAGCTCAAGCATCGATCCGCATCGCAAAGAAAGCGACGTGAGTGGTGAGCACACGGTTCTCTACCCTACCACGTGTGCCGAGGTGCACGCGGCGCTGAACTACAAACCCGACGCCCCGGCGCTGGTACGCAGCGGTCGGCATGCTGCTGACAGTGGACGCGTCGATGGCACGGCCGCTGTAGTGGTGAACCTTCGCAAATTCGCCGCTGTGGAGATCGACGGGGAAAAAGTGTCTGTCGGTGCAGGGGCTACTACGTATGACCTGGCCGTCAAGCTCATGGAAAAAGGGCTCTTCCTGCCCCTGGATGGGAATCCGGACAAAAGCGTCCTCTCCAACGCCCTGTCCACCGTAAACGACCTCGTTCATCATGACCTCCTGAGCGCGTTCGTGGAGAGCTGCACGTATGTCGCGAAGGAGAGTGCTCAGCCCATCGAAACGAAGGACGTGACCGAGGCGAAGAATCACGTCATCACCAATGTGGTGTTCAATGCACTGCTGTCTACGGAAGCCGCTAAACACTACAAGATGACGCGCTTGACCTTCGTGTACACCACAGACCACTTCAGGCGTGTGGTGGACCACCTAGTTTCTCACAAACCTGGGCACTCGACCCGATGCGCCGTTCTCGTCTTCAGCGGCGCATACGGTATGGCCATGTTCACGGTGACGACGATGTGCAAGGAGGGCTCTTCAGAGTATACCGACAAGATGATACAAAAGCTGAAGGAGAAAGAACAGTACGTGGAGGAGCTCATGTTGGACAAGGCCTCGGCGGAAGGGGTGGAAATCGTGCAGGCTGTCGCGGAGGAGGGCCAGACAAGCAGTACTTCTATGAAGAGCACCGCACGCATTACGCCGGCATAGTCACGACACCCGACCAATACTCCGACTACTTCACTGCCGTCGATAGGGTCTTCGGCTCCAGCCCCACCCAAGCACTCAGCGTGAAGGTGTCATCTTCCCTGCGTGTCGAGGAAGAGGGTAGCCTCACGGTCTCTGTTTCGCTGCACGGACCATCCCCCTCCTTCCAGACACCGGACGACAAAAAACTCCATCGAGACTTCGATGCCATACTTCCCTCTGTGCCCGAGCCCTCTCTACAGCTTGAAGATTTGCCTGCGGTTCCGCCCTCTGTCGACAAGGGAAAGACCGTCTGTTGCGATATCCCGGGCTTCGGTGGGGAAGTATTCGATAAGACGGAGAAGGAGTACGAGAACAAGGCGACTCAGTACGCCACCACATCGTACACTGAGGAGAAAGATCGTGAGCGCATGCACCCCTTCGTCATTGGCTATCCCGAGAACAAGGCCGACGTGGTCGCGTTTGTGAAGTATGCTATCGACAAAGGGAAGAAGGTCGTCGCTCGCAGCGGTGGCCATCAGTACTGCGGGCTGTCGTCCGGCGGTGAAGACACCATGCTGTTGAGCATGGACCTCCTCCATGACGTCACTGTCTTCAATGCCCCGCAGCAGAAAGTGATGGCTCGGCTGGGCCCCGGCGCTCGCCTTACTAACCTGGCAGCAGAGTTGAAGAAGAACGGGGTCACCATCCCACACGGCGAGTGTCCTGAAGTTTGCATCGGTGGTCATGTCCAGTCCGGTGGTTTCGGTCATCTCCTGCGCAGCTACGGCCTCGCCCTCGACCACGTCAATTCGTTCGAGATTGTGCTTGACCTGAACGGCCACGTGTCGACCTACACCATCAAGCGACCCTCCAAGAAAGTGGACGAGAAATCAAGCATCGAGGACCGCATCTACTGGGGCGTTCTGGGCGGTGGACCGGGAAGCTTTGGCGTCATCACCGAGATTGAGTTCGAGTGTATTAAGGATGCGGCCCACCGGTTTTCACGGGGATACAATGGCGTGTATCGGTACTCGAAGGGTCGTTTCGAGGAGGCCATGGGGGTGGTGCAGAGGCGGACCCAGCAGGTTGTACAAGACCGCACAGGTCCGTTGACTAAGGGGGCACTGTCTAAAGACTGCGATCTGATGATCACAGCCATGTCGAACAGTGGCGACCTTTCGGGAGGAACTTTCAAACCCGCGGTTATCCTGGTGGAGATGGTGCACGGTAACGTCCACGATACTCCGTTGCCGACCAGTGATATTGAACGAATGGAGGACGAAATCACGAAGATCAAGAACGCCAAGCCCTGGATGTTGTTGTCGAAAATTCCTACGTCCAACGACTTCGATCTAGGATCCCCCCGCACACTGTCATTTATGAGCAACGCTTTCGTGCGGAACACTGGGATGACAAGGGACGGGCGCGAGTACAAGTTCCCCTATGTGAAGCGCCTGAACTGCACAACCGATACACTGACCGACGAGTTCGTCCAGAAATTCATCGACCTCGTTCATGAAGCCATCACAACACGCGAGGTCAAGCTGGTGTTCCAGATGGTGATGGGAGGCGGCGCCTACGAAGGAAACGGCACGAAAGGCATCACGTCAATCCCCCACCGCAACAACGTCATCGGCATCGTGTTCGATGTCTTCTACGAGAAAGATGGCAAGGATATCGCGAACAAACTTCACAAGAAATTCGGAGCGCTGCTTCCGTCCTTCAGCAAAGGCAAAGATATTCGGATGACGTGGGGCTCCTTCGGCGAAATCAAAATGGAGAAAATGTGGGAGAGTTACTACGGCGATAGCGGACTGTACCAGCGTCTGCAGAAGCTCAAGGGAGACGTGGACCCAAAAGACGTCTTCCACACACCCTTCACGGTCCAGCTCGATTCGTCGGATGGTCAAGAAGGCCCCAGCGCGAAGAAGCGGAAGACCAGCTGGTGAGTATCAGACCCGCGCCGATAATGCCCTCGGTCTGCACGTGGGATCAGAGCCTATGCCAAGCACACCTTTGGTCGTAGCTGGAGACACCGCGCTTTCTTTGTGAGGCCGATCGGACATTCCCAAATGACGTTGTCTACGTTGCATTGGGAAGCACGACTCAGGGTTCAAAATTGTTCTCGCCCCCCTCCTAGTGCGTTGCCCAATACTCCTATTCATTTGGATTCCTCAGTGCCTGGTGTCGACCCTCCAAAACCTCATCCGTTCCTGCTTACCGTCCCGTGAACCCATTCGCCACCGTTGGCGCGACCCCAATATCAGTAAAAGTCGAGCCCCGGTTGTACCATTTAACCGCTTCCACATCTTGGTGCTGTGTTGCTTGTGCAGAAGGACGCCCTCGAGGAGGTGATGCAGAAGGGCGACATTTTTTCATCGAAGCCCCGATCAGCCACTCAGATTGTCCTTACTCGAGACATTGCTGCCTTGATTGTAGCCGCATAACCAGCTGGGTCGGATAATTTCATGTTATGGTTTCAGCACGTGATTCTGGGTGAATTGAAATTGGGTCACGGGGTGAATTGGAATTCTAGCTTGAGGTTGCAGCGGGTATATTGTTGATGAAGTTTTTTCCGACGTCTCTACACGTTGGGTGGGTTTTATCTCCTGTCTGCTTTGCCTGCGAGCATCAATAGTCGCAAATTTGATGTTTGGGGCATATTATTGAGGTGAAATTGGAGAACGTTCCACAACACGGACATACTGGACTTCCTACAACTTTCTCATGTTGACGATTGATTGATTTGTTTTTCTGGGCTATTTGGGCATCGGCGCGTTTTTGGTATTAACGCAGGATCGGGGGAGGTTTCCATGAGCGTTTCATGACGCCGCAATCTTTACTTTATTGCTGCCTCCCTATTCATACCTGTTTCTGCTTGTGGGTATTTTGTCGGATGAAGGGTTCGTCATGTTCTGATGAGTGCTAGGTGGAGCTACCTACAGTATGTGCTTGCGTGGCTTGTGTTGAGTTGGACAATATGTTGAGATAGGGTTTGAATTTGAGAATTGTGCTCGGACGTTATGTTCGGACAAGATCTGAGTTTGTTTTCACCGTCACATTGAGAATTGTTGAAATTGATTGATTCGTAGGGAAACGACGAATGAATGACATTGAAGTTCAGAGAAGTGGGTGATGGAGAATGTTTTTTCTTGGTAGAGACGTTCGTTGATGAGCGTCAGGAGTTTGGAGGAGAGCATTTTTTGCAGACGATTGGATCGTTTGATGTCTGACGATTGGGTGGTGTTTGGGGTGCTCGGCAGAGTATACTGTCTACGGGACCTCCGGGGGATACGCGGATGAAATGTGTTGATGGGCATGCCGCATGGCGATGGTGTTGCCTACCGCATGTCTCTCACTCTCTAATCAACCAAGGTCTTGAGTCAACCTTCTTTCTCTTTCGGCCTCTGACGGGCTACCGCACCCAAACAGGTGGATATGCGGTTGTTATGTGGTTTGCGGGCGGAACCCCCCGCTACCCGGGCGAGCCTCCCAAGCTCCTTATTCGCTCTCGAAGAATCAAGGTTTTGAGTCAACATTTTCTCGTTGCCATCATCAGGACGACGCTGCAAGCACCCAGACAGGGAATGAACGACGCAAAGGTCGAGTGTGGAGCGGCACCTTCGGAGGGGGCGCAGCTTCAGCCTGCCACACATGCCGTGGCCACAACGGCACGAGTTCGACTAGCGGACACGCCAAGTCTGTGTAGGGAATCAATGTAGGGCATGACCGTCTTTTCGGGACGGATCTATTCTTGGTGTACTCAGAGCTCACTCCGGTCCCCTTGGTACAAAATCTCTCGCCATTGGTGGCGCGGAGAACCGCAATTTGGAATTTTGGCCACATGGGGTGTTATCTCTCATCATTTTTGGAAATAAATCTCGTTTCTGATCCTTGCACGAGTTTTCGAACCACCATGAGTGTTTTCGACCCAGACGATGCCCATAAACAAATTCGAGGTCAATCGAAGCACGTGGTGACGAGATACCGCTGTTGCAGGTTGCGCCGCGGCCCGCCCCGAACCCAAACATTGTTTTAACCCACTGCCAGGTACGCCCCCTCTCCCAGCGTTTCAGATAGGCCGCAGGCCTAATATGCGGCAACCTGCCGCAGGTTGCCGCAACACCACGCCGAAGGCGTGTTGCAGCATTTTAGCCCCCTGCAGGGGCCCCCTAATCCCACAAACTACATAGTAACATCGAATCAAAGGCATAACATCGCAGGGCATCATTGCCCAAAACATGTTTCACTGTCAGCGAGGAGAGTTACTTGTCGAGAGAACTCAAATGCATCTGAAACAGAACTCTACGTCGTTTGTAGCCCGACACGGTGGTCGAAGTCGCAGTGAAAACGTTGAAAAAGTTATGTAGCATCTGAAAGAAAATGGTACCATGTCGTTGAAGAAATAGAGCTCCACCGAAATACATTCTTGACGAAGTCCTCTCATTCATATCCTTCGATGACATGCATAGGCCGGGCTTTCGGTGTCCCATGTTGGGGTGTGAAACCGAGTCCCGACTACTTCCAAACATGCTGTTTCACTGTCGAAACCCTGAGTGAGAATCTCACTCATTCATTCTTGTCAATGACACTCATATCGAGGGCTGTCTGTGCCAGAGGTCCCGGTGTCGCACCGACTCCCGACTCCGATCTCAGTGGTTTGATCGAATCAAAGGCATCACATCGCAGGGTGTCATCGCCCAAAGCATATTTTTTCACTATCGGCTTCGAGGAGGGTCCCTCGTCGAAAGGACCCATATGCACCAGAAGCAAATACTCTGCGATTTCGGTAGCACGACACGGTGGTCGAAGTCGGAGTGAACGTTCGTTAAAATCTGTTACATCCCAAAGAAAATGGTACCATATCGTCGAAGAAATAGAGCTCCACGGAAATACAGTCTTGACGAAGTTCATTCATCCATATTCTTCGATGACATTCAAGGGCAGGGCTTTCGGTGTCTCAAGTTTCGGTGTGAACCGAGTCCCGACTTCTTCAAAACACTGTGTTTCACCGTGGTAACACCCTACGTGAAAATTTCGCTCCTTCGTTCTTGTCCATGACATTCACATCGAGGGCCGTCTGCACCCGAAGTCCCGGTGTCGCACCGACTCCCGACTCCGACACGCATATCTCCCTAGTTCGATCGAATTAGAGGCATTACATCGCAGGCGGGGCATTGTCCAAAAACATGTTTCACTGTCAGTAAGTCGAGGAGGCTTTCTCGTCGAGGAAACCGATGTGCATCTGGAGCCAAATCTCTGCCTTTTCAGTACTTCAGTCGCACAACACTCTTGAATGTTTGTATGTGGAAGTACTGCGAAACCAACACGATGATCCAGTGTAAAATGGTACCACGTCGTGGAATATGTGGCCTACATGGAAACGGACCGGACCAATTCACTCGTTCTGTCCATGAAATTCGCAGCAGATTCAACGGTATTCGAGAAATCCCCTACACCAGCGGTGACAAGCGGGGAAAATATCGTCGGTAAACCCACCTTTCGCTCGCGCCCTATGGCATTTCTCCGAAACGTATGGACCGTCCGAAGCAGTTTCCGGCCCGCACGCTGTTGTTGATGTTCCTCCGCTGCGGCGTTTCCGTCGCTGATACCCTCCGGCGCACTCGGCGAAGGTCGTGTTTGGCTTTCTACCCCCCATCCTCCTCTCACCCTTGGCTCGTTGAAACTGAAGGCTGCCCGCTTCGCCCAACCCCGTGGGCAAGTGATGGTAACCCCTTGCGGCCCGTACGCCAACCTCCTGCAGATATTCCATCCGTTTCCGCCTCTGTTGTTCATGTGCCCCCCGTCTGCGTTCCACCTTCTTCCCGGGGGGCCTTGCCAACCCCACTGTCTCCTTTTCTGTAATCCCATTTCTTCTCCATTTTGTTCTATCTATTTTTCTCCCATCCACCTGCGCCCTCGTTCTCGGCCATCGTAAGGCCGTCTACAAAGGCAACATTGGCCTACATGTATCTCGGGACCCACATGTTGATTTTGATTGCGGTCGAAGACCGGCTTACACAACAGCTGGTGGGCGTGGGGACACAGCAAAATGTGTTTAGTGCCCATAGGATGTGTTATCGGAAAGGTTCGCGCGGTGTCTTGTTTACGACACCGGAGAGGTGGTGCTACGGCCACATTCTTGGGCGTATCTCGGGAACCATAAATAGGCTTGACCAAAGGATGGCTAGTGTGACAGCTGGGGGCCCTAGGAACTCAGTGCATTCGATTTCGTGTCTATTGGGATGTGTTCTCGGAAAGGT
Source organism: Ectocarpus siliculosus (assembly GCA_000310025.1). Lineage (NCBI taxonomy): Eukaryota > Phaeophyceae > Ectocarpales > Ectocarpaceae > Ectocarpus > Ectocarpus siliculosus. Next base: position 25,183 of record FN648810.1, on the reverse strand, counting down.
TCGCGCGGTGTCGTAAATAAGGCATATTTACGACACCGCCGAGGTGGTGCTGCGGCCACATTCTTGGGTGTATCTCGGGAACCGCACATTAGTTTCGGCCAAACGACGGCTTGCGTGACAGCTGGGGGCCCTGGGAACACAGTGCAATTAATTTCGTGCTTATTGGAGGTGTGTTCGGAAGTTTCGCGCGGTGTCGTAAATATGGCCGCTGTTTGTGGCGCAGACCAAATGGGTGGTTTTTGACGCACAGATATAGAACCAGCACCAATCGGCTGAATGGAGGCATGGTGCAATGTTTGGCTGGCATATCTGACGATGTGTTCCAGCTTCACAGTGCCTGTCATACATGTACACCATTTGTGTTTTTTTTCCGCGAGAGTTTGGCGACGGCACAGTCGCCATACTGTGTCTGTCTCTTCACAGTCGGTATTGTTTTTTTGGCAAGAGTTTGACTGGCAACCAATGGTTGTTGTTTCATGTGTACAGTGACAGGCATCCCCCCAAAAAAAGACCTGTCTCTCCCCCAACACCGTGGGGGCCCCAACCCCAAACCCCAAACGACATCGGGGACACGTCACTACAGTAGCACTCGCCACGAGGATTACAATAGCAGGTGGTGGTGATGTGTCGTCTTATCTTGTACACACAGCAGGCACTTACTGTACTCTGAATCCGAGGCTGGTTGGACCGTTATTTTCCTCCGCGGCTGGTTTCGAAACGAGAACCATCCGTCTTGTTGTTCATTGTCCGGCTTCGACAGACAAAGTACACTTCATACTCCGCTGCACTCTAATTCAAGAAACGTGCGCAGACATCCTTCTTCAACAAGCGTGCTGTTTTCCTTTCACTGTATCGTTCACCTAGCTTCGAGTGGGATTTGTCGGATACCGCTCTTCTTTTCTGTGTTTTCAAGTCTCCTCAACATCAATTGCTATCCAGTTGAGAACACCTTCGTTGAAACGTCAAATTCGGTGCAACAAGTCGTTTCCGAGGTCTACTCTTGATTCGGTATTTCCGAGGTGCGTCGCCTGAGTCAAAATCCATCGGGTTACTTGTAGGCTATCTACATGCAAGTGGTTGGGTAGATAGCGCTTCGATCGATCCATCGTGTTCTTCGTGTCGTAAATTGGCGTTGCCTCTCCTGATAACACCATTCGCAAGCACACGCAACACATAACAGTACCGGCGGATTGTTTGGTATGTCGCTTGTCGCAGTTCTCCCATACGAGAAAAAATACAAGACGATCCATGGCAAGGAAATGGCCTACATGGAGCACGGCACCGGCGATCCGATCGTGTTTCTGCATGGCGTCCTGCCGTCATCCTACCTGTGGCGTAACGTCATGCCAGCTTTCGAGGGCAGGAACGCCTGGTTGCTTCTGATCCCATCGGCATGGGCGACTCGGAAAAGATCGACAACTCGGGACCGAACAGCTACACCATCCCCGAACATGCGCGTTTGCTGTTCGCGCTTTTAGAGGCGCTTGGCGTGACAGAAAAGGTAACGCTTGTGATCCACGACCGGGGGTCCGGGCTAGGCTTCCACTGGGCGGAGACGCACAGGAACGCGGTAAAAGGCATTGCGTTCATGGAAGGTGGGGTGAATCGTGACGTGCAGGGAATTGTATGGCAGAAGACGATGATGTACGCACTTAGCCTGACTGCCATTCCGAACAACCTGATCGCCGTGCGCCTTGCCTTCCTCGCTCCCCCCCCTCGTAGCATGCCTCCTCATCCTCTCAAATTAAATGCACCGGCCTGGTGGCACCCACGGGGATGGGCGTGAGGTTGCGTCGATACTGCAGAATGCGCCAGTCGCACTGTGGGGGGGGGGTTTCGCGGTACCCGAATGAGTGGGATTTTGGATCATGCTTGTGCGTGGTGGGGAACTTTAACTCCACTCACGGGGGATGATCGTACCACACAGTGTTCATGTGGTGAAGCACCACGAGGAAGTGTATCCTATGGCTGTCTCCGGAAGAGAGACCATTCCAGGCTTGTCATCCATACAAAAACACCACTTTTTAGATCTACGCAAAACACTCTTAGCGGAATGCAGCTCACCCTTCATGCGACTCGCCGAACACGTATCGGCACTTCGCGCTTGGTGAATGCGATGCTGGTCCAGCGACACCCCGATGTTCTCCGTCCGTGCGTTGTTGGGATACGGAGTGTAGGCCGAACGACTACGGCATGCGTGATAATAATGTACTAACTCTGGTGGCAGTTGTGGTGCGGGTTGTCTCTGCTTGCATTGCGGTCCTATGTGAGAGGCGCATGGCAGATTGTTGTACGTAAACTCAACCCATTTGAAATTTTGTCCAACCGTTCTCTTGGGTGAGATGACATAACAATTCCACGAAGGAAGTTGGGCATAAGGTCAGCCCACCCTCGCTTATCTTTTGGAGGCCACGGTTTGCCGGCGCTGAACGGCAAATAGTCAAATAGTAACCTTGCGGGGGATTGACATGGAGCTTTTGGCACGCGTAAAGCCTGAACACACTGGTGGCTGTGTGCTGATTCTGTCCGTCCCCTGTCATTGATCGACCGTCAGGTATTGTCACTACCTTCCCGACATGGGACCACTTCAACAAGGAACTCCACGGCCCTATCAAGCAGCTTCGAGGACCCGAAGGCGAGAAGATGGCGCTGGAACACAATTTCTTCATCGAAAAGCTTCTACCGGGGGCCATTCTTCGTGGCCTCTCGGGAAGAAGAGCACGCAGCCTACCGCAAGCCTTTCCTCGAAGCCGGCAAAGCACAGGCCCCCCCTTGCGGGGCCTCGCTCACTTCCCTTCTAAGGAGACCCTGCCGACTCTGTGGCTATCATTGAGGCCTATGGTGCCTGGCTTGCCGCATCCCCGGTCCCCAAGCTTTTCATAAACGTGGAGCCAGGAGCCTTCTTGGTGGGCCACGCGCGTGGCGTCTGCCGCGGCTGGCCCAATGTTACGAAGGTTACGGTGGCTGGATCCCACTTTATCCAGGAGGACTCCCCGGCCGAGATCGTTGCAGCCATCATCAACTGGCTGCCTACCTACCATTGAGATCTAAGCATTGCACGCCCTTTGTTAAGAATCTGACAACAAACGTGTTTGGGTGCGTTCCTCTCGATGGTGTTTAGTGTATGGGCGGGCTCCAGCCGTTTGCAGACGTGTGTGTACGTTTTCCCTGTTGTTTGCACCATCCACTTCCCGCGAAGAGAGTGTTTCGCTTCTGTCCTTAGTTGTTGTTCTTGGTTTCACAGCCGAGTTTTTGTTCGCGCAATGTATCTTTTTTACACGGATACGTTTGTTGGATATCCATCTCAGAGGTCACAGAGTCCGTACACACGATGAGGTCCACGGCCTATGATCGGGGTACCGAGCGAACGGTGGTGCCGTCGCTCTGACCAAAGAGAACCACCAACAACCTGCATCAGATATCTGTGCTGGGACGAAGTCGTGTCATCTCCTTTCAAAGAGCAATTAAAACGTGGGGGGGAGGGTTAGCGGCACGACGGAAATTTTAGGGATACGTCCGACTGGTACTCGTTCCATCGCCTCCATCATCATCAGCCCGGAGAATATCTCTCTATCCGTTCAGTCATCCCCGTCCTGCTTTCTTCGGCTGCAGTCGTGCTTTCTATCTTTCGACGTTTCCCCACCCGTGTCCCCTTCCCCCGCTTGCTCTGCTGCTGTCCTTTTGGTCTTCTGTCCGGTGTTTTTCTTGTTCCGTTCCTCCTCGCACGGTCTGCGTAGCTTCTCTTCCTCCTTGTGCCAGTTGACCATGAACTTCTCCGCTCCCTATCACGCTTTTTTACCACGGCACCCGTTTTTCCACCTTCGCTGCGATAGGCCAGCAGCCACGCGATATCCCGAACGTCCTGAGGTCGTCATCCGTGGATTCGGCGTTGGCACCGAACTCTACAAAGTCGTCCTTCAAGCACAACACCCAATTATTTTCCGGGTGCCCTCTGCCTGGTCCTTCCCCCGCACGATATCTCCGAACGTCGATCGCTTCGGGAGAGTCGCCCGTCCGGGTGTCTGGCCAATGCTCCAGCAAACGGTAGTCGCCGTAGTCGGACAGTAGCCTCCATGCTTTGGCATCCGACCTTTCTGAGGGCTTGGGCGAATGAGAACTGCCGATATTGGCCGCACGTGAAGGGGTAACCGATAACCCGTAGCAGAAGCCGGTAGTGTGTAATCGTCAGCAGGTCGTAGTGCTTGCAGCGCGGGACTCACGTCATACATCCGTACAGCAGGGCTTCCATCGCTTCCGCTTTTAGGAGCCGGACGGACCTTTACTCCCCAGTGCTGTCGGCCTGTCGAAGAGCTCCCCGGTGTACTTCCGGAGGCACGCCCATGCTGCTGCTCTGCTCCGTTGATTGATCTCCTGGGAGAGTTCATCATTATCTCTGACCCGACCACCCAGATAATATCTCGGAACTCCGCGTTCTGGGTGTACTTCTGTTCCGCTGCTGCGATCACCAGCGGTGCCGCCGTAGGTGGTGTGGATGGCGGTGGCGGCGCTCACTTTTCGGTTTTGTACTGCAGCAGACCACAGTAGTATAGACTGAAAAGAAAAAAGTGTAGGCCCCTCCGTGGCGTTCTCCAACCGGAATTGCTGCATGCGCACTCCTCGCGGTAGGAAAATAACAAAAAAATCCCAGCCCTTTTCGATCCGCTGTGTGTAGGATTATCGGTGCCACCACAAGTAGAGAATGTGGAGAGGAGGAACGAAAAGCTATTTTCGCGGACGCGCAGAAAATCTTGTCCCGAGGTACTGCCGAGAGAGAGTGCTGTGCACGGCCACACGTGAAGAACGTACATGAGCTTTGATAGGGTATATTTTCCATCCCCCGCTGGTGCGTGTGCGTGGAATCAGCCCACAACCATAGCCAGGAGTTCCAAAATCCTCGCGGGATCACGAGACATGCGATGCCCCCGGATGCCCGATGCCCCTCCTGTGCGGCGAGAAAAAAAAATACAAGTCCCGCCGCATGTAACCGTCAAACCGAAATTCTTGGTCGTCTAGCTAGTCTTTCGAGCCTCGACCCTTCACAACCTTGACAACCCTATACCGTTCATGTATAAGTACGAGGTTTGGTGTCCGTACTAGACAGATGGCATCTAGCTGGTGCATGGCTAGCTACATATAGTCTATTTTGTGTGTGCACCTGCTTCGTCGTGCACGTGCGTCTTTCCCCCGCACACGCACCGGGGTGCGCGCAAGGCAAACCTATTGCAATGTACGTGTACGCACCGCTGATCACGAGACTGCTCTTGTTGTATTGAACACAGGGCGCGCAAAATGTGACGTCGTGAATGAAACTGTAACCTTTGAGGGCTATTGCATGCTCTTCAGATCGGCTGATGACATTCAGTCGAAAAAGAGCCCCAAGTATAGACTACAGCGTGTCGTGTACAACTGACGAAGAAGAGGCCGATCTGAGGACGGTTGTGACAGGTAGAAGGCCAGATCAAGCGAGACGAGTTTTGTCGAAACACCATGGAGAGCTCGGGTGTCTCAGCGAAGATGGTATCTGACAGTAAGTGCCCTCTTTCCGTGTCCGTTCTACTACGCTACCAACAATACTGAACAATATATCTTACTGCTCACGGATCGGGCAGATTCATTTAGACTAGTCTACACATCTGCTGTCGATCCTCTTTTCATATGCACAAGTCCAGTGCAAACAACGTTCTGGAAGATGCACGTCAGGCCAACAACGGTGTAAGTCTGCTTGCGATCATTGTTGATATCGGTTTGAGTGTTGATGTGGAGGCCTTGTCGGTATGGTAGCGTGGGTCTGCTGTCGACTCTCAGACAAATTATGTACAGTGTTCACGCCAATAGCGGCGCCATTGCTGTGCCCGTGTGTTCTCCTACATATGCCTTGCTTGGTCACACAATGAACTTGAACTCACCAAACACCTTCGTACCTGCACAACCCATGCGATCTAGGGGTTCTAGAAAGTTTTGGACGTTCCTGATATACCCATCTGTCGTGTATTTCAGAGAAGGTTTATGAATTTTTCGGCGTCAAAGAGGGATCACCTTCCTCCGACTGACAAAAGGCGAGGTTCTTACGTACAATATCGTGTGCAATGCGAAGCACAGTCCTTTGGTAGGCACGAGCGTTCGAAAAAGGGACACCATCTTGACAGCGTAGTAAAATACCCTTCAATCTTACGGCCTTCGAGACTATCTTCTTATACCCACACGTTCGTTTTGCCAACAGTGGATGACCATGGCGAGATGCGAGTCGACGCACAGAACTGGGCAGCAGCAGCGATAGAGAGCAAAAGCGACGAAAAGGAGATATCAAGAGCTATAAAGGTGTGCACCGTATCTACGACCGAAGTATCGCAGTCTCCTCTCACTACTGCTGTCGACGCAAGCGGCTCCGGATGATCAGCTACCTGCGAAAATCATTCGCCGAGAAGACAGGAGTATTCGTTCGGAACTTGCTCATTGGAGGGTGGCTCCACTCGTGGGGTTCGTCTGAACATCTGCTCACTCTTCATCCCCTGACACCAGCAACAGCACAGTATCAACGACCGATCGACATGCATCGTAGATAGTAGGTGCCACTGGCATAGTTTGTTGTAGCGTAACCACATGCTTTCGCAGCCAACTTTTGGATTTCAACAATCTGATGACGAGCTTCAATTTCATCGTACGGGTGACCAATGTAAAAATTCCTCCTATACGTACGTCATGTGGGGTGCTACACAGCTAGACAAGCGGGGGCTTCTCAGAAAGAAAGAAACAGAATGTTGCAACATGTGACGCATATGGTGAAGAAAATTGCTGGTTCGACACTGATTCTCTGTTGAATCCTAAATGGCCAGGCGAGGAAGAGATTAGGAGGGGAGGGAGACAGGGAGAGAGAGGGGGGGAAGGAGAAATGAAGATGGTTCATTTCTAAGGAAATAACGGTCGCTGTACTCACTTGGATATAAGTGCTAGGCCCAAAAACGCTAACAAGGAAGAAGCGAACATGTTGACAACATAGAATCAACGACCTATACTGTTTGCCGTATTTCTCGTAGGGTTCAGAAGGTTAGCTGGGCCTTTGGAAGGTATGTGGTAAAATGTCCACAGGACTAACAGCACGCGGGCGCCCCTCACCTCCGCTCAACGCGGGTCTCGACATGGAAACTGCACTTGATGTTATGTGGCATCGACGTGTACACCTTCGCAGAGCAGTTCAGTCTCACGTCACAGCAGCCGTATCTGTGGAGTTGCTAGTCCAAGGGTCCTAGGGCACTATCAAGTGGCCTCTACATAGTCTATTGTCCAAATCCGATAACCAAGCTACTGTGCCAATATTTGAGAAATACCTAGCCTCGGCTTTCAAAGAGGTGGGTACACCTTGCCTATGCGTATTGGTTTCTTGGCCGTTTTCTTGAACGCTCGTCGTCCCGCACTCGTTCAAAACCCCTTTTGACAGTCGAAGTTCGAGGTCAAGTACGGCCCAACATGGCACTGTATCGTTGGCACGGACTTCAAAGCTTTCGTCACGCACGAGAGCAAGCACTTCGTTTTCTTCTACCACGGGAAGATGGCGTTCTGTCTGTACAAAGCCGGATAGCCGTTCTCGAGGGAAGCCAAAGTGATTCGTGCGGTCACGGCCGGGGCGAGAGCTACATTGCCGGGCGAGAGGGGCGGGAAGTTAGTTGGGGGGGGCTGCTCGCCTACGCGCTGGGGTATGAATACATCGTGCTAAGGACACCCGTGGTTTCGTCACAACATGTGTCCTTATTAAGCCGGGGTAGAGTCCTTAAGACTGATACCCCTGTGCATCCTGCGGAGCACCACCATGCCTGTGAAAAAAAGGTGTCTTTACCGATGGCTGCACCGCTGCTATTCTTTTTGTAAAAGTATATTGGTGTGTTTGCGGCGTGTGTCCGGCCCAACCCTGGATTTCGTTGTCGTGCTTCTTTGGCGGGTAGATACAATCCATCCGATCACAATACAACGTCGAGAGTTTCCGACGTTGGGTTTGTTGCAGAGATTTCCTGGCCTGGAAGGTTGAAGTATTTCAAGGCTTGCTTGAGCCCGTCTTGCTGTCTCTTTGAGTAGTCTCCATTCTGTTCTTTCTTGGTTTTTGTTCTTGAAGTGGTATGCGAATCCCCGCCCCTACAATGCTTTCGTTCAGCAGCGAGATGTAGAAACATCTGACGCAGGTCGTCGTCGGTGGGAGGGTGCCGACGTGGACGAAAGCAGCCTGTGTGTTTGAATATATGGGTCAATGTGTGAGCTCTTGCAATCCCTGCGACAGAATAAAACTGTCAATCTCTATACTGTACGTCTGGCAGTCGTACCTTGATTACTACTGCATTGCACAATGTAAGCCCCGCCATGGAAGGATGGCGTCGACGTAAGTATTCCAACATTCAATTCTGATGAGAGTGCCGGCAGATCTCCCGTTGCTTGGGGCTAAGATTGATGAAAAACACTTTTGTGGGGACGTTTGTTTTTCCTGTTCCCCTTGACGCTGGGGATCATGCCCCAACGAGGGCCACCGACTGAGAAGTAAACTGGCAGCTATAAGATGGTGAGGTACTGTAGGCACTCTGCAACTGGTACAGGACTCATGTTGAGCATGTTCGACGCCACCCGTCTGACCTGCTTCGCCTACAATACAACATCTGAGCAAGCCTTACTCAGCACCTCCATACATGTACAACATGTGTACATAGTTGGAGAGCGAGTCGTTCTCTGAAAGGCGAAAATATTTTTGTACGTCGACTATCTACATGCACCCAGCAGCACATATTGTCTTCCCCCCACAATGTTGCACTGCTGTAGATTGTGTGCTCGAAAAGACCAAGTTTCTGCCGTTACCGTATCTGCTTCCTCTTCTCGATCTTGGGTTGAGTTACATGTACAGGGGTTACATGTACACAGCAGTAATGCTGCATGCGGTAGGTAGTACATGTACATGTGCAGTGCACCTTACACACGGGGTCGATTTGTATGAGCGAGCGGATCTGTAGTGTGATACGTTTGTGCGCTGCTCGTTACGTTCCATTTTTTCGTTGTAAGACTGCCTGAAGAACGCCCACAACTTTTGAGATCAGTTGAAATCGCACAGACGTACTCTTGAAGATGTAGAGACGAGCTCTACGTCGGTGAAAAGGTGATCTGTCGATGGTCTGCATGAAGATGCACACATCAGACATGTGTGCGGCGGGTTGGCGCGTTTTTTCGGGGGGGGGGGTCGATTACATTGCGTACCCCCTCCTGTTCCAAGAATGAGGAGGATAGAGCGATAGCCGCTCACCCCTTCGTGGTTCTCACAGACAGGGAGAGAGCGAGAGAGTTCCGTAACGCAACGCGTTGCGTGGTAGTAGCTTTCTGGCGGGCTGAGGCGAGCCAACGGCGTGGCTGCACTTCAGAGCTGTGCTGCCGTCGTCCGCGGGCAAGCTGGGAGATCGACTGCCGCGGTTAGGAACAACAGTGGCTCTACGTTGGGTGCAGCAGGCAGGGACACGCAGCAGCAGCAGCAGCAGCGTAGCGGCAGAGACCATGCATGGAAGGAGGCATGGAGGAGGCGCTCTCGCAGCACTCCTCATATCTCGGCTGGTTGGTCATGGGTCAGGTGAGCGCAGCGTCCCGGCATGCGTTTCTTGGTGTGATCTTGCTCCATCGACTGCTGGAACTTTTGGGTTGGCTCCTGCTGGTGCTTGCGCGTGGGTATCCAGCAAGGTGTGTGCCAGAGACGGTATCTCTGTCTGCATGCAGCAGTCTTCTTGGGCAGCAGTGCAGGTGGCTGCATTTCTCTTCTTTTTTACCGTGAGCGCGTGAGTACTCTTCCTCCGGTGCGCAGCTTGCGACGGCTGTGCAACTCTCAAGCACGCGCCGACATGCTCCCCCCCAACCTTTTAGATATTTTATGTGCAGCTCTAATTTTTTCATCTCGTACGTACTCTTTGGCCCACCGCTCACGCTCGTTGCTCTAGCAACTCCAGCCGACACCATCCCTGGTGCAATCTACTGGTAGGGCCGGCCGCAGGAGTAGTGCGCAGCGCGCCGCTGCCTGCTCACCGCGTGGCGAAATTGTACCCCCACACACTCCAAAGATTTCGCGCAGTCCCAAGAAAAATAAGCAGCACACACACATGAATAATAATTGCGCATGCAAACGCTGAGATCCTGCAGGGGGAGAGAGAGACGACACTTCCGGAGACGCCGGCAGCAGCACACACATCCCCCGGAAAAGCTTACCGTACGTTTTGAGCATATGCATACCGCCGCCCCCAGCTTCTGGTAAAGGCTACGCATAGCAGCGCCCGAACGGCTGGCGGGGGGAGGAGGGCACTGCCCTACACCCTTGTTCGCTACAACCAGCTCCCATCATTATTATCAACCCCAGGGGTTCCTTGAAGTTGGACAACGAGATAAAATTAGCTTGCAACGCCTGTGTATGCGGACTAGCAGCCACGCACCACAAGCTGCTGCCTACCATGGGACAGGCGTTCACCCGCGGGGCGTTGATCGGCCTACAACCAGAGAGAGAAAAAGAACGGACTCTTTTTTCTATATGCACAGCCAATAATATATACATCCGCGCTGTTGCGTGATGTGCGGTGGTGGAGGTGGTGTGTGATGGCAAAAAATCATTCTGTAAATCTGTAACTAAAAAAAAAAAAAACGAAAGCGGTGGTGGGCGTGTTCTTCAACAACGATCGCTTCACGCCGCCGTGACGGGTTGTGCAACAAGAAGGGTATCGGCGTGCGGCAGTCAACCTCTGGACGTTTTGCGCACGGCACGTGCTCTGTCTGTTGGCTCTTGTAGCATTGCTTGCATTCTGTGGCTTTCCTTGAAAAAAAATGTGACAAGTTTCATGCCGTTGCCTCTGCAGCTCTATATGCAGCGGTCGAGCAACGGCCTCCGCTCCTCTTGTCGAGTAAATACAGCAGCAGCAGTAGTCAACAGGAATGTCTCGTGTTGGTTCTGCTGTGTGCGGCGTCCACGTCTCCATCTTTCTATCTGGCGGGCATGTTTACCGAAGACACGTCGACGAAATTAAACCAACGCCAGCCGCCTGCATTGCACCACTAGTAGCACAAGTCTACGCAGGTTTTTTTTTTCGTGTACATGTATGCATACAATGCATTCTGGATAAAGTTAGAAGCTAGTTAGTTGGGGCAGGGTTAGGGTTAGCGTCTGCGTGCCCCCCGTCCCTGGTCCTTTTTTGCGTAGGCTGTCCTGTCGTAGCGAAAGGGCAGGGTGCGATGCGCCCTTCCACTACTACTCGTATGCATACGTGATGTTGGTTTTGTTGTTGCGTTCCGTGTTTGTGGAGAGTTTGATGCGGTTGGCCGGTAAACCCGTACCACCGGCCTCAACGGGGCATGTTCTGTTTTGCTCAAGAGTCGGAAGGCTTGGCAGTGGAACCTATTGTTGTATATACTTCAGCCTGTTAGCAAGTGCCATATTATTACTCGTGTGCTGTCTCGATGACTTTTTGACATCTTTTCCCGCGATTGCGAGGTTATTGTTTTTCTACGTACTATAATACCATCTGTAGCAGCTCATTGTGCATACACTACACCCATTGGTTACAAAGTAACAGACAGAGGTTGCAACAACATTTCCTTTGCGAGACTCTACCACGTAAATCAACGACAACATTCCGGAAAGAGATTCTCCGCCATTCCGTATGCTACTCAGCCCCCTCTTCCTTGGGAAGTCCACGAAGAATGTCTTCGTTAACGCCATTTTCAAGTCACTACTGCTGTGAACTTGTGTGCGTTGGAAGTATGCCGGTGTTCAAATATTCCACGGTCAAGAGTTAACGTGGATCCACTGCAGCCTTGGCGAAAAAACACCCACCAAGCTTGATGGTCGTTGGATTGCGCTACAATTTCACCAGGCGTCGATCTTGCTCCGGTGCCATTCGCACTGCAGTTTCCCCTCTCTCTAGCGAGCGCATATGACTGAGTATCAAAACACCAAACACCGCTTAGATCACCTTTGTAGTGTACTTCCTTATGATGCATACGTGAGATGCCGTGACCGGTCAGCACCCTCGAGTGTCCTTGCCCCAGCAGAAGCAAGGTTGGGATGAGCGAGCGGCAGAGCTAATAGAAGTAAAACGCTCGCCGACCAACCGCTGTTCTGACGCATTGGTATGTCTGATGAACGACCAGTGCAACTCGAACTATGTCGCGCGTACATTTGTGCTTTGTGGTATAGACCACCCACCAGCCCTTGGTACAATTACCCCCGCCGCGCTGCCGCCCCTTGTCGTTCCACTCGCGCGACACCTAAACAACTTTCTCTTCCTCACAGCAGTAGTCCGACTACTGCAGCATACACACCGAGTTTTTTTTCATCCAATCGAAAACAACCTTTTAACACCGGGTTTCCTGCCCGTGCTGCTCTTTGCCCAGCGTCTCACATAGCAGGCATTTCTTGTGCAAACCCTGATTGCAGCGTGCTCGCCCCCACCCCTTCCCCCCCCCGTCTTGTCGCCCACGGCACCCCCAGCCTTCATCCCAGCATCGCTGATGGTGCCCAAGGCGGCCAACATCCAGGGCGCGGCTCACTCGTCGAGCTTCGCGGCAACCTCGTCTATCCCAGCCACAGCGCGGGGACGTGGTAGTGATCTGGGCGGCGTTAGAGGTCTAAAGGCGGTTGCCGCGGCTGAGAGCACTGACGTCATCTCCCCGCAGGGCGAGGAGGACAAGATGGGGGAGTACATCAAGAACCGGGGCGGATCTCTTCCTATCCGAAAGGTGAGTTTTTTTTTTTTTTGGGACGCCGAAACATGTACTATTGTCCCTGACAAGGGATGTGGACCCAGTAGACCATTGTTCTTCTATTGTCCATGGTGTGATATACTTATTGTAGTATGGCAGTTTCGAGTAAAGCACGAAAAATTGTGCATGCGTTTTTGTAAAAATACTGAATGTGTATGGGCGCGCGCTGTGTGGTCAGCGAGATTTGGTGTGTTTATTTCTCCAACAACGTCTCCAAACCAGCCGTTCATGCTGATGGGCTTGTTAAGTAGGGGTGACGCGGCTTGAGGTAGGGGTGATGCGGATCGGGTGGGGGGGGGTGTCGCAAACCTGCAAGAGCCGTGCGGCTAGTCTCTGCGGGTCCGAACCACCTGCTAGTGTCAAAAAGTCAGCCACGCTGTGGCCATTGATTCAACACAAGTTGCAGCGGTGAGCCGCTACTAAGGGTGTTGCTTCAGCACAAGTTGCCACACGGTAGTGAGCCGCCGCTGTGACTGTTGCTTCAGCACAAGTTGCGGGTTGACGCGACAGGTTTTGCTGGAATCTTGGTCAGCGGCATCTCTTCCGTGCCGACGGCTAACGGCGCGAGGTTGAGATATACTCTTGGGCGTTTGTTTCGCCGCCTCTTTCTTTCTTTTTTTTCGCCGGAGCAGATTCTGATCGCCAACAACGGCATGGCGGGCACGAAAGCGATCCTGTCGATGCGGCAGTGGTGCTACCTAGAGCTGGGGGACGAGAAGGCCGTGGAGTTCGTCGCCATGGCGACCCCGGAGGTGAGCGGACGGGGGGAGCGGGGCGTGGGTGGTGGTCTCCACCCTTCTGCCCTCTCTATTGTTGCAGGGTTACGGCTTGGATAGTGCAGGGGTAAACGGGCAGAAGCATTGTGTTACCAAGGGTAGAATGTAGCTGCTGCTGTCTGTTATTGTTGGCGGTGCAAGGCTTGATGTTTACGGAGAAAGGGCGGCGCCATTTGTGGTATCAAGGGTATAGAAGAAGGGGGGGGGGTGTACTCATAGTGGTGCATGCCGTAGTCGTTTGACCGTTGACCTCGCATCCCTGCAAAGCCGGGACGGTAGAAGAAGAGAGGGGGGAGGGGGTAGAGGGCCTGGTCGTTCCCGAGCATGGCGGAGCCCGCATGGTCTACGATCGCGGCTTTCAAGAAGGTTTTGTTTAGTTTTCTACATTCGTGTACGAAAGAGGGCGGGAATATACACACTTGTTGATGTTCGGTACGCGCTGCCGTTGTGGCTATTGGGAGAGTGTTTCTTCGGGCGAAGAGATTGCGGTCGCTCTCTGATGGTGTGCTTGGAGCATCTTAAAAGGCACTTGGAAGAACAGCGACTCCTTATCTCTACAAACACCGCCGTTCGCTTCTTCTTCTTCTTCTTCTTTCGACGTTTCTCGTTTTTTTTCACCCTTGGGAGAGTAGCAACTAAAATCTTGTGCTGTTTCCCCACATGACACCGTTCCGCTTTTTTTTTTTTGCGGTTCCTTGGACGTTTTCGCAATGCCATGTCTTTTCTGCAGTGCTTGTTTCCCCATATGAAACCGTCCGCTTCTTTTTCTTTTTTTTTGCGGTTCCTTGGACGTTTTCGCAATGCCATGTCATGTCATGTCTTTTCTTTTCTGCAGGACCTTCTTGCGAACGCGGAGTTCATCCGCCTGGCGGACGCCATCGTAGAGGTCCCCGGGGGAAAGAACAGCAACAACTACGCCAACGTCGACCTCATCGTCGACACCGCCATCAAACAGGTCGGTGGTGCCGCGGAGCGCCCCCCTCGTGGCGCGGGGCCCCTTGAGAGACTTGCAGTACACATCCATGCACGAAACAAAAGCCGTTGTGTGTTTTTAACGGATGATGCCATGATTTAGGTGCACGTCGGCTGTAGGCGGGGCATCGACGGAGTGTGGCGTTGGGTACTGGGGGCGCACTTATCGGTGTTTGATTACTACTCTGTTCCCGACGACCCCGACCGGTGATGTCGCGCTCTCGTATGTCCAGTTAAATGTTACTTGCACAACCCAGTGCCTGTTGAACCCCTTGCCCACTCCCTGTTGCTCTAAGCCACTTGCAGTTGCTCGAGGACACTGCTTGCTGCTCGAGGCCACTTGCTGTTCCTCTAAGCGACTGCTTGTTTCTCTGGCCCACTCCGTGTTGCTCTACATAGGCGTGGTCACGTACGGCCTTGGGTAGTAGAGGAATATCGGGGCTGGTCAATGAGGTACATACCCCGTTCCAGCCTTGTAGACAATCCTGCGGGGTCACTGACACCCAACCGCTACAACATATCCACGGCATTCGCTTACATGAGTACACCCCCCTCCCCCCCCCCAACATCTCCGACGAACAGGGCGTGGACGCCGTGTGGCCCGGGTGGGGACACGCCTCGGAGAACCCCCAGCTGCCCACCCGCCTGACGGACAACGGCATCAAGTTCATCGGCCCCACCGCCCCGGTGATGTCAGTGCTCGGGGACAAGATCGCCGCGAACATCCTCGCGCAGACCGCCAAGGTGCCGTCCATTCCGTGGAGCGGCGACGGGCTGGAGGCCAAGCTGACTGATGTGAGAGATGAGAGAGATGTTGGATTCGGGTGTGAGATATGTAATCCTTCGGTCGGGTCTGATGGGACCTTTTTTTTTT
>FN648809.1:0-39502 GCA_000310025.1 Ectocarpus siliculosus | reverse complement strand
CTTGAAGAGTGTCCCGCCTGATAATCGCGTCGGTCAGTCGACCCCCCCAGAGGTGGAGGTCAACTAAATGCTGTACATGTTCCGACAGCACTGCCTGCTTTGTTTCTTGTGTTTTGCTGTTGGATGGCCATGTTGACGAATGTGTAGGTGAATTCATTGAGGCGCTGAATGCTACGAGGTCGGCGTGGCACAAAATTATTAGAGACGCGGTCAAGGTGTACTGCACGGGATTGTACGCTCGAGTGGTAGACTTCCACCGAGACGATGGGCCTGATGCTCACTCAGACTGCAGGCCCGAAGATGGCGATGATGTCATACTGGCGAGCATCAATCTCGCCGGTCAAATGGAAGAGAACGCGCCGGTGAGCAGACAACGAGATATGCAGGCAATTTCGGCCACGGGATCACGTCACAGCAGTGATGCGTGGTATATCGTAAATTTATGGCGGCATTTGGCCAATGTGACGTTAATATATATGGGGGTTCGTGTTTCAGTCGTTTTATCTATCCGCAAATAATCGTCCTGGTATACGTACATGACCCTTACGGGACAAGTGACACCTCCGGCGCTGGGATTTTTTTTTCACATTGTAGTGCCATGTGCGTGAAGCTCGTATCGATATACAACACGAGTAATATCGTACTGGACTGAACGTGGCTACATGTTTTTGGCGGATTGAAAGTATCTATTTATTGCTAGCGTAACCGTCTGCATTTGTCAAGGGCCTCTCTCTATATATGCCATTGTTCCGCGTGGTCTTGTGTCATGGGCGCGCGCGCACCGCCGCGCATACCAGCTGCCGTTGTTTACCTATACCAGACCAGTCACACACATGCGTTTGGGGCACGCCACGTCAAACTATTTTTCGCGAATCACGCAGGCCACGGTCCTCCTCAGGGACAGCATCTTGGACAAGGTCCTGGGAGGGCACCGGGCCGACCTTCCGCGCCAGAATGTTACGTTGCGCGATGTGCTCAGGCCGAAGGGGACGACATCTATAAACAAGCTCTTCGTCGAAAGGGTAACCACAACTAATGGAATGCCACCCTCAGCCGCTAAACGGAAACTATACTGTAACTGTGTTTCTTTCCTCGATCGCGCCGTCACCAAAATCCAACAGTCATCGGTGCATGTCTCGTAGTTTTTGTTTCCTGCGCCCATACCACCTCTTTCACACCGGTCATATATCTCACGGAGATCGTCTCTCATTCATTGCCCTTTCTTCTTCCCTTATTTCTGCGACAGTTGTTGCGGCCTCTTATCAGTTCGGCCCTGTCGTCGATCTTGTCTACACAAGCGCCAGACCTTGATGTGCCTGATGACGAGCATGACCTGGCGAGGGCACAGGCTGACGCAATGGAGCGAACGGCAAGATGGAGTGTGCTGATGCAGGGCGGCGGCTCCAAGAACCAGAGCTTCACCAAGAGTGAGTTGTTTTGTTTGATTTGTTGTGCGTCTCGGTCTTGTACTCTCGCACTCAAGCATTTGTGATTACATCGCTTTTGATTGGAGCAGAATGTTGCAGATACTTTTCCTGCAACTTCATCGGGAACTTTTGTCAAATGACTTTTGGTGCACGATCGTTATGGGGCAGTTGGCTTTCTTCTCCGGACTGTGGAATGCGGAGGCGTGCTCTTCTTTTTTTTTTGTGCAACGGCGGGAAGCGGGCACACGTCCATGCCACACCGTGAAGAAACCGGCCAGCGGGAGAGGGTAGTTGTAACTTTTTTCTCCACACTCACGACACCCCAAGGCATCCAACCTGGTACCAGAAAGATGCTGGGTAGAGCTAAATCCCTCGGAGCTGCACTGCTGTTGCTGTTGCTTCCTCCTTCGAATAGTTTTTTGCTGGGGAACCAAACCATGAGCACACAATTTCGGGGAACTTGAACCAACCGCTCTCTCGCGTAGGTATTTTAGGGTCAACCAAATAAAACATTTTCCCGGCGCGGCGCACGATACCCCACGGTACCAAACCTTGGGCATGAAAGATGGAGCAGAGAGGTACCTCCCGCCGAGTGTCCTTGCTATACTGCTGTTGCTTCCTCCTTCGGAAAGTTATCGGTCGAAAACCAAACCCACCCCGTGGCGGTAAAACTTTCCGGACTTGAACCCCTCGCGGCCGTTGACGTTCGTGCGTCAACACAAACTTTTTTTCCCGGCGCATTTGGCACCTCACGGCGCCAAACCTTGGCATTGCCCAACAGCCCATGGCATTACCTCCTTCCGGATACTATTCATAAGGCACGTCGTTTAGTATTCGTCGAGATATCGGTGACCACGGTGCCTTCCAATTGAAGCTGGAGAGGGGGGTCTACGTGAGATATAGGTGCATTTGTTGCGATGTAGAGTGGTTCATGCCCGCTATTTCTACCCTTTTGCGTGCCCGCACTGGAAAAATTACAGAATGTGGGGGACTTTCCTCAAGATGTGGACGGGGAGGAACCGTCCGATGAATAAGCTCACCACCATGAACGAAGACGACATCCAATCGGCCGACCTCGTCTCCTTCTGCCGCCCGTACCTCAAGCGCCCGGGTTCTGGTGGCGAGCCGGCTACTACGCCATCAGCCCCCGCAACGCAAGCTCAGAATAGCTCCGGTTGGCAAGTCGACTCGTTGGTATGCCCTTTGAGCAACAAGACGCGACTTTATGCGCCTCAGCAGCAAAACTACTTGATCGCGGGACGGTTAGGGCCTGTTTTGTGTGCGCAAAATCAAAGTGTTGGGCAGAGTGCGGATATATGACCTGGCGATTCTTTGAGCATCGCGGGTGGCCAAAGCAGGTTGTATCTGGTGCACAACCTCCCCACAACCTCCCGAGGGTCAGGTAGTACGCCGACGTACCTATGCAGCTAGCCGCGCATAACGGACTGAGGCTTTGGTCGAAGCCTAGACCAAGGGTTATCTGAGGTCGATTCACAACGTCCCAACCTGATGACCCCCGGGCAGGTTTTCGGCACCAGTTCAACCCTGTTGTTTGGCCCCCCGCGCGATGTTTTCTTTCAAAAGTTGAGATTGTTGAGTATGAAGAGGCGTCCTTTACCAGGTCAACTAAAATCGGCGAGCGACTTGCAACCTTTTCCAAGTTTCAAGTTCGGGTGGTCGTTGTTGCGTTCTTTTTCTGGTCGTTCCCTGCTTAGTACCGCTATATAGCTATACTGTGTAACCCAGCGTCTAAGTTGTTTTATCGACATCCTTGCCGCGGGCGCCCTCTTTCCGTTGTTCTCGACCTCTCGACAGGTTCTTCTGCTGGGGACGACTCCCAATCCGTCCCGGAAACAGCAGGCGCAATGGGGTCGTCGACGCCTTGAGGGCGGAACCAGCCCCCACAAAGGAGAACGACCTCTTCCGATTTGCCCCCCCCATCGAGGCCTCGATTTCGACGGGTGCAGAGAGCACAATGCGCGTGCCACCGGCTTTCGGTGATATCGGGTGTATCGGGTGTGGCGACCACACCCTCTTGCATCGCATTGTTTGGATTGCCGCTGAATGATGCGTTTTGAGTGAGTTGGGATATCCTTCTCGCGTTTTTTTATTTCGTGTGGCTAATTTTTACGGTAGGACTACATAGAGTACAGTTCAAATCTGTGGTTTGTGGAGGCGCTTTGGATTTTTTGGGAACAACAGGGGATACATACGGCGGACGCGACAGTCAGAACGTTTTGGTGAACAGCAGGGGAGAGGGTCTGTAGCAAAGAGGCATATGGAAGAGAGAGAGATTGACACAGGCTGCATTAATTGTGTTCCTATCAACACAGAGCAGGAAGAGCATACCGGTTAGGACCTTTGATCGTAATTTGCACAGTGGATGAGCAAAACCCGCGCTAAATTGTTTTCTGCGGCGCTATATACATTTCTTCCACTGTCGTCATGTAGTATACATACGGAGTACCCTTGCCGGGTATGCGTAGGCGTCGCGGATTGTTTTTCGAGTGATACGTACATGGCCGGCCGTGTACTGTCCGTGTGAACGTGTGTGTTCTACCTGGTCGGGGTACATTGCGAAAGATGAAATATGATAGCTATTTATAAGACGCGTTACGTGCATGCCATCACAAAGTCGCACTAACCATAGAACCCTGACAGGGTTCCGAACCACGTACATCCACAAGGTTGCACGTATCCCAGGGTGTCACAAACCACGGAACCTTGACAGGGTTCCGAACCCCGTACCTCCACAAGGTTGCACATATCCCAGGGTGTCACAAACAACGGAACCTTGACAGGGTTCCGAACCCCGTACCTCCACAAGGGTGCACATATCCCAGGGTGTCACAAACCATGGAACCCTGGCAGGTAGATGCCCAAGCACCTTGTCAATGTATTTATTGGAAAAAAAGGCTGGGATACGTGCACCCTTGTGGAAGTAAATGTGTGAACACCCTGTGGGAGAGCAAAGTGGCCACCGGTGTAGTCTATTTTCGGTATATTGTAAATGATCAGTCCAGAGAGGGCAAAATGATCAGTGAAGACCCATAGCTGGTATTTGTACTTATGTACGGCGATTTTTTACTGGTGGTTCATGAAAAAGAAAAGGAAAAGGAAAAGGAGGAAACCCCGGGTTTTTAGGAAGAGTTCTGCGATCCGTCACGTGTTTGACTCGACCTTACTCGACCATCTCGCCCTCGATTAACTCGCGAGTTTTTGCACTAGATGCGCAAAGAAAGCCAGTACCCTGGATCGACTGCTGTGAGTCGTTTAGGCACCCTGACACATAGTCCTGTTTGATTTTGACGAGCTACTTCTATGACATACATACCACATGGCATATCATACACACACACATACATGCATGTATGTACGGTGTGGCTTTCTCTCTATCCAACAGAACCGCGTGACCACCAGTATTCGGATAGCATGCAGAGAGCCCGCAGCCCGCACTACATGGGAGTAAGTAGTAGCCGTCGCGAGCAGAGTAGAGGACAATGGCGGGCGCTGCCTCGACAGATCATCATGCACAGAGGATGAGAAAAAATCCAAGTTATAAACTCTCCAACGGCCACAACTAGTCTTGCTTCTAAAACTCAGCAGACCAACCCAGCGCTGCGTCGTGACTAAATATTATATAAGCAGCAGGGCAAGGAACCAAGACCTGCTTGGGAAAGCGTGTGTATTGGTCTGAAAGGGTTCATTCGGCTGCCAGACTCTCTGTTTAGCCGGGGGGCGCACCCTCTACTCTCTCTCTGTCGTCAGCTGTCGCATCAGTAACGGGGCTCTCTGGTGGGCGGCGTACGTTCTCTCTCTCTCTCTCTCTCTCTCCCTGCTCTGGGTCGCTGTTGTTGCGGCAGCAGCAACCAGCTGCTAACACTCTTCATTGCTGGCGTGGTGACTGTTCTGTAGCGGCTGTGTCTGTGGCAGCTGTGAGGTCTCTAACACGTCGAAGAGTGTTACAGTTGCTGTCGGTATTGGACATTTCCCCCTCCTCCTCTCTTTTCTATATATATGTCCATACCGACGCACTGGTAGCCACTTTGCTCCATGGGCAGGGTGGGCTACTTCGACCTTGGCAGGGTGGTGACAAAAAATGGCGGACGAGACACATGGTTACCATGTGACAATCTTGCTCCATGTGCAGGGTGGGCTACTCCGACCTTGGCAGGGTGGTGACATAGAATGGCGGACGAAATTTATGGTCCCGCCCTGGCAAAAACAGTAAGGGTATACCCTATAACCCTCGTCGCATGGTCACAACCCTCGGGACAGACCCGAGAGGTTCCTCAAGGGGGCACCGTGCCAGGGGGGGGCCTGGCAATGATAACTTCTGCGCAGGGTTAAGCCGAGGCTTCACTGAGCATTTAGCTATATGAGCATTCAGTTTCTCAATTTGTTTCGTATTCGGGGTTTGTTCATTCATCATGTTTCTCCTCGTGACTTCAAGCATCGTCAACAATCCTAAAGTTCGGGCAAGCAGCCCCACAAAGCTGTAGCCCGGACTCCGGCTCTCACAATACATGAAGAAACCTACCCGGCGGGGGCTTCTGTGCGACAAAAGAGGACAAGAAATTACATCGCCATTAACAACACTGTGGACAAGATCATTTCGCGCGACGCATTCAGCTAGGCTGCTGTCGTTTTTTGAAGGCGAAGCAGACAATCACTTGGTACCCGCCCAAAAAAAAACACGCTCTACGCGGACTGGGTCCCAATTCCAAGAGGTCAGCTGTAGTGCTCAACTACAACCTGCCACACAGGCTGTGAGTTCTCCCCACACCAACTACACCCGTGCCAACGCACGCATTTCTCTGACCTGCACAAGACTTCCTTGAGAAAAAAAACGAAAAAACGCACGCGCGACAGACCAAAATAGAGAGTCGCTCTCAGCCCGCTAACAGCTTAGCGAGAGACCCAGCCATGAAAACCCATATCCCAACAACAACGAACCCTATGCGAGGATCATTTTGTGCCCCAAAAGATACGATGCAACCCCGTGAACACATGATCTGACAAGGTCAGAGCAAAACACGCAATCAAGAGGAAGAGCCGTCCGCCCCCCAAGCGTGTGAGCCAAAACACTGCCACAGGTTGTGACGAGAACAGAGGGAAAAAAACTTTCCCACATGAGCTACACATGCTACAAAGCAACCGGCGATTATGAGCTCCCCATCCACACCGCAACCCGCCCCCCGTTCTCACACGGATAAGCGAACAACCTCGTGGTGCACACCATGAGTGCAGGATACCCAAAGAGTTTACGCGACAAGCCGATTACTACCCACACAACAAAAGACGGATCCTCACGCATTTCAGCAGAAAAAGCCGATGCAACAACAAAGCCGATGCAACAACAAGCCAATATAGAATGCTCAACTAAGCCTACAGACTAGTGGATCTCCGGAGCCCCCCTCTGTGTATGTGAAAGGGCGACAGAACAAGTCCAAACTAAACTTTGCGAACAGCTCGTGCCCCGCTAAGATCCTAAGTCGGCAAGACGCGAGGTGTAGGACATCTTGGGACGAATCATGCCAAGAGCACACCAACACAACTTATTCTAACCAATCACACGTGTCGCGAATCTCCATATGCAGGACCGTGTGTAGAGGGCAGACAGAAATCTTGAGAAAAAAACCCCAAGTGCGAGGTTCGTCGTCCTAAAAGGCGACCCAGGGAGGCAGGTCCATCCCCACCGAAAGCCGAAGGCGAGGACGGCGTGGGAGAACCTGAGCTCAGTTCATGTCGGCAAGGAAGTCCTCGAGCTCCTCGCCATCCAGCTCGATGCTGTCGCCCCGGGGGAGGGTCTCTGCGACCACGAGGCAACCCTCCGTGTCGGACGATTCTCCGGCAGCGCCCTCTGCAGAGAAATTTTCAAGACCGAGAGGAAAGTCGGACGGGACCATTTTGACGGGGCAGGAATACTTGTGGTATGTGAGGCATCGCACGCAGTGTTGACGAACCTGTACATATCTTAAGCGAGGTATGGCGAGTGGAGGAAATCGTGCATTTTGTGGTCCACCTATTTTCCGTATCGATATTGGCCTAACTTAGCAAGTGGAAGGGACAGACGCCCACACCGCGCGCTATCAAACATTGACGTCGATGGGAATGTTGTTGAGAGCTGTGAGCAACTAACGTTTTGTTGCACCTGAGGTGACGGCGTACGGGCACAGGAACTTGACGATCTTGGGGTTGTCGTAATCCCAGTGGGAGAGCGTCCGGAGGGCGTGCCCGTGGCGGCGGGGTCCCGTGAGATAATGGAACAGCTGGCGCCACATGCTGGCAAGGTAAAACACAGTACACGGGTCGTCGGATAGGGCGACAGACGAGATGCTGTCGAGCAACGTCTGAAAGCCACAAAGGAGTGTGATCACGAAGATATGGACAATGCCCTGGGCTTGGTCAAGCTAGAAATAAGGTTGGCCTAAAGTATCGGTGCGTTTACTACATGTACGCACGGGAGCAGGCAGCTAATTCTTTATGGTGGGAGGACTAAAACAAGACAAACCAGCCAGAGTATTTATTCTTTCATCGCAACACAACATCAGCAAAAATGTTCATCTCTCCTGGAAGGCTCGCGCTCGACGGTCAGGGAATCCCCCGTTGATCAGCCTCGACCAAGACCGCATCTGCCTGGTGGCCCTGCACGCCGCCGACTCGTGCGTGCCGATCTCGGACACACGCAGAAAATCCATATCGCGGACCGCGTGGAGGAGCATTGGTGTCGCAAACTACATGCCATAAGGGTCAGCACACAAGTGGGTCAGCAAGTGAGCCATCTACGTAGAAGTACATTTACCCACAGATCCGCGTAGGGCCTTGTTCGACGCGTCCTTGTCCGACGGAACGGGAGGCTGCCCTTGCATCATGGGCACCTGGGTGTCGGGGGGTGCAAGTACGCGAACACGGACGGTGGGAGAGGTGGCAAGAGACACCCGCGCGATACGGCCGTCAAGTTCAGCGCTGCAAGTCTGCAAGTGAACCCTGTGGGTTACAGGTGCTTCTGTTATGTTGGTGCCGTCGCTAAATTATGGTTGAACGGTGCGGATCTAAGCATTTGAAAAACACACTCGGCAAGATCCAAGGTGTTGGTAAACCGGTTTTGGCTACTATAAGAGGGGTGAAGCTGTAAACCAAGCCATATGGAAACATACCTAAACATCCTGTTGGAATAAAACACTGAGACAACGGTAGAAGAACGATAAAAAAAAAAAATGCCACCGGGCGAATAGTACCCGCGGTGTTGTCTGTTCTCTGCTGTGATGCACCTGCCATAGCACCCTAGAAGCAACACCAACAGCAAACCACCTACTATTATACGACCAATCGGACACACGAAAATTCTCCCAGAATGGAATGCCTGGGTTTGTGTGTGAATGCCCCTATCGGTAGGACAATTTTGACGTCAATGAAGAACATCCCGTTGGGGCTCGCACAAGAAACAGGGGTGGGGGGGTACGAAAAAAACTATGGTCATCCGGGCCCACTACAATGTATTTTTGGTACCCCGGCGGTATTTTTCTTTTCTTTTTGGGGGAGGGGGGGGGTTGCACGGAGGGGGGCTACGACAAAGGATACTACGGTATCGTACAAAACAACGATCACTTACCAACTGCGGATTGACCAGCAGACCTGACCTAGCCACCACGTTCACATGAGCGACCAGGAGGCAGTCGTAAAGCTCATCCCCGGTCATTCCAGAGTTGATCTGCTTACGGTGAAGTGCCGGAGGCGCCGGTGGAGGCAGCGCGGTGCACGACCGAGGCAGCTCCGCCGCTTGAAGAGGTACCGGAACGACCGTCCGCCTGGGTCGAAGAGGTGCTGGCGGGATCGCGGCGGCTGGAGCACTGCCCTGCATGCCCGCCGCGCCTGGAAGGCAGGCGGACCGAGCGGGCGTCGTTGCCGCGCATCGCCGCCGGGAGCGGCCGCGGCGCGAGAAGGTCCACCCACGCTGCCTGCGTCAGACCCCTCACCGCCGTTTTCGTCGATGTCGAACCGGTTGGAGTCGACGGTCAGCTCTTCGTCCCTCGAGTCGTTGCCGGGGTCGCTCTCCGGGTCGTACTATGAACCGAACTCTTGCATGGGTTGGACGGCATCTTCCGAGTCCTGCATCCACGGGGCGACAGAGGTCGGGAACGGCGGAGGGTGCAAAAATGCATGAGTTGGTCGGATAGAGTGTGGTATGCTGTGGGCGAAAACTTTGCCGGCGCTATGTATTTGAACAAATGAACCATCTCGGGCCAACCATGACGATCTACACCCAGTATGTGAGATACGGCCCACCCCAAATTTGAAACTCTTGCACAAACAAAGAAGTCATCAAGCAGGAAATTGCGCATTTTTTTGTCCGAGATTTTTCGTTGCTGTAGGAAACGGCCTTATAGGCAGAGGGAGAAAGCAATGGACTCGCATACATCTGTGCAAGATATGAACTTGTTGGGTGACCATCGAATCGGAGATACAACCGGGGGCCAACATCGACCATGTCCTCTTGCTCACCCCGTGGGAAGCAAGAAACCAAACTCCCGAGTGGAAGCCCTGTGTCCTTGTAAAATGCACGGTTTATATATTGCAATTCCTATGTGGACGCCGCGGAATACTGTATCCAATACCATTCGACTGCCGGTAGCGAAAAGAAAAGAGGGCACATGGCCGTATCGATCGGATTGGATGCTAGTATGCATACTTCGCATTTATTGTCCATTGCGGGAACACAGAATATGTGGATGTGTGTCGAGGTTGCTGTTCTCCCCCCGGGTTATATCATTACCCGGGGTATTCAATGGCAGGAAAAATACGACCCCCCCCCTGTTTGTACGTACTCCGGGCGCGCAATTCAGATGCAAAGTTCATCCCCTCCCCGCGGTGCGGCACCGTTGATTTCCGATTTGCAAATAATTAAGTGCATGTTGCCGGATTCTCCGGCTGAAGGGACGCCAATGTCGTACCTTTGAATGTTCTAACTCTTTCACTCGCGCTCGGAACAACCCCACGGAGCACCGACGCGGATTCTATCCACCTTACATGTGGGTGTGCATGCATTCTTGTGTGTGGTGTGCAAGTATTACCTGTCACCGCTGTTCAGGCGTTACAGGACGTACTTGAGTGGCACAACACATGCCATGCTCTGCTTAAACGGAGTACCTGGCATAGGTTGCATAAGATACCACACGCTCTTCGTCACTTGTAAAACCTACAAGGGGTTTCGGCGGCTTGCGCCGCCTCGCTTAAGGAAGCGATTCCAACATGCATCTACTTCGTTTTTCCCGTAAAATACACGATCGATGAAACGTGGGCATGGGGGTAGATGTTTGTGTGTGGCATGCTTTTCCCGACGTTCGTGTTCAAAGTTATGTGTTTTGAACGATGTTGACCGGCTCTTTTATGTCGCAGCTTTTCACCCGAATATGTACCCGAGATGAGTTTCCCACGTAATCTAGCCAAGACGAAATCAAAAGGGAACATCTACCCGAACGACAATCTTGACCGAAGGGCTATGCCAACGACACCTCCGAAACACCAGCAGCGACTATACCCGCATGAGCAAATGCGTAATCGTTCGAACTACAAGACAGGAAGAAGATTGTCATGAGCGACGAAACGACAGGAGGCGATACAACGCGACAGCGGTGTCTATACCCGCCAACAACACACACACACGATAAACGCAATCGCGATCCCGACACCATTGACACAGACTTCCAACATACCGTCTGTGACACAAGATACCACGCCCCCCGGGTCGATGTGTAAAGCTCAATTGATCCACAGCAGCAAGAATGGCAGCGCCGTAAACGGTAGCGTTCAAGCCATCTCATCGAGTGCTTTCCGAAAATGTATCGTTTCCTTCGTGTGCACTCTTTGTGGAGTAATCGAGCTTTGAAAATCGGTCCAGGGGGCGTCGTATATTACCACGTACGGTACGATGTTAACGAAGGCTGGGTAAGTTGGGATGTGGGAGAACGTTGAGGAGTGAGGAACATGCGCGACCGAACGAGTGCGGGTGTCGAGAAAAAGCGTCACCCATGGTTGTCATATCTTGCGATTGCACAGACGGGCGACGACCTGACGACTCAAGATCGAAACACAAAAACCCGCTTCTACGTATAGTAAGTGGTAGAGAGAGGGAGAGAGAGAGGAGAGAGAGAGGAGAGAGAAAGACCGGGTACATGCAGACAATTAAGGAATAATAAAAATACACACAGAAATACTACCCATTCGAGATATACCCACAGCAGTCGAACGGGATGTGGTGGAGTCTTTTCAGTGAGTGGAGGAAAACCGGCTGGGTACTGGACTTATTTCGAGTCTTTTTAAGTCTATACACTGATGATTTATACCCGTGATGCAACAATCGAATTCTGTGTGTGCGTACACTTGGATGACTGCAGCACGGTCGATGGTAGGTTGCGGAGAGCATGGATGCGAGCAGCTGCCTTGGGCACGGGGATGTGGCTACTGATCAATGCTTGAAAACAATTGAACAGCGTGCGAGGTGCGGGAGAAAGCAAGGCATGAATGCATCGCTGACGGGGTGCAGAGCCCGGATGCACCTGGGTGGGTGCAGAGGGGCCCAAGACAGCGACAACGGCCACAGCGGTCGATTGTACTTAAGTGAGAAGGGAGAACA
Source organism: Ectocarpus siliculosus (assembly GCA_000310025.1). Lineage (NCBI taxonomy): Eukaryota > Phaeophyceae > Ectocarpales > Ectocarpaceae > Ectocarpus > Ectocarpus siliculosus. The sequence continues at coordinate 27,439 of FN648809.1, read as the reverse complement.
ACGAACGACCTGGGCGGACCTAGAAAAAAAAAAACGCGAAAAAAAAGGCAAAATGGGTGCATGCATGCGCATGCGCCCATGCGCCCATACATTCCAAACGATGCAGGATATATTCGGGGACAACACGTGAGACTCACCAAGGATGACGCTCGCCTCTTCTTCCGGACGATGGTCTTGCGACCCTTCTCCTTCGGCGTCGTGTAGGACTTGGACGGGATTTGGTGGCCTTGGCGACCGTGCGCCCACGGGTTTGGTGATGATGGGCTTCATTCGCGTTGACCTCGGAATGGACACCCCTCGCCGCAGAACGACCTTGGACGCAGCGGGCAGAGGACATCGTGACGAATAGAGAAGATGGAGAGGCGGGGAGTGAGAAAACGGAGTCCAAAGGGAGGACGACAGGGGGATGAGAAGAAATGAGCTCGGGCAAAAGCGTGCGCGCGCTTCTACATGAGAGCAGCAAGTTGTGAGGCCACTTCCTCGGACCAATAAACCCACACGAACACCACTCAAACTGTTCGCAGACACCATGTAAACGGCTATACTATCGGGCAGTTGTCACCTTAGCGCCAGATAACCGCCGGGTCGAACGTCCTCCACAACGTTAGCCAGGGCGCGTGCTGCAGGCTGGCTCTGACAGCGGGCTTTCTCGTTCTTCTCATCACAGAAAAAAAAAATGTTTTTTTTTTTTCTCTTTCTCATATTTTTTTTTTACTCATTGGTGATGATCTCCGATTGTACATGTGCTGTACCAGGTGTCGCGTCGGACAGCAAAGGTACATATCACGTTCGTACGATGACGAGACAAGATCACAGTGGGCATCTTGGCGATTTCCTGAGCCAGGTTGTGGATACATTTGTCGGTGTGGTACTCGTTGGTGTCGAGAACGGGATAAGAGTCGTTTCTCCGGCTGCGCTACCCCTACGGATCCACTCGGAGACGCTTTGAGGAGCAGCCGCTTTGTCAGGCACTGCTATCCATCCTGGCGGTAGGGGGGCGGCAGGCGAGGCCGCAGATCATGGAGTTCCGCAGGACTAGGGTAGTGGAGTCGTCGAGCTGGCGACCCGAACGGCTTCGTCAATTCGAACGCCTCCAGGTAAATATTTCATGTGAACAGCAGTGTATAGACAGACATCATCGCTGCAGTCCGAGAAGCAGTGCCGTATGTTGCATAAGATACCGCACCCCCTTGGACCGATTTTTAATGCCCGATAACAATCCATGACAAAAACAGCAGTGTGTAGGCATATAGCCCCGGCCTCAAGTGATGGAACTTTTTCCTTTTTCCCAGGGAGTCCGTCTATCTGTCTGTGTGGCATATGATGCGAGTTTTGGTCGGCGTGACGAGAGGAATCTGTTTGAGGTTGGATAAAACAACCGCAGTACGAAAATGTTAACATCGAAACAAACATTGTGGGCAAGATAAAAGACAGCAGGTCACCTGGGTCCCAACCACTGACGACGTTACCCACCCGACGTTCGCACAGATGATAACCGCACTTTAGTTTTGTTGGAAACGGTTTGGGGGTAATGAGTGGGAACCCGGACGATTTGAGTGGGAACGGTAATTCCAATTGACAGCGGGAAGATATCTGCGGATAAATTTCGGACGACCGCCAGCTGTGGTGTGTTCAACGACATATGAACGGGAATGGTACGTGCGCGTGCTGCAGTCTGAGAGAGGGAGACTACACCTAGACTAGATTAGTCTGACTGGTGGAAAACGTGCGGCTAGCCTGTAGCCACGGGCTTGATTGAACGAACGAAGCGATGTATAAGATATAGCGAACACCTCTCACATGTATATGGTATTGTCTTCGTTACATGTAGCATGTGCAACGGAATATGTATGTCTTGTGTATCATCTCTCGCGCGAGGCCAGAACCGAGATCATAGAGATGATTTGGCTGCAGTCTGGTAGCCTGCGACCCTCAAGCTCTCGCAAACATGGTCTCGGTATTTCATTTCCAATGCGTGGACTAAGGGGCGTTTTATACATTCCAAATTTTTTGTCCAAAATTTCTGGAAATTTGGGTCCAAATATTTGGAACCAACACTTTCATTTTATACACGCTGCAAGGCAACTTTCCAAATAAATCTCGCCGCATGTGATGGCGAGAGGGCGTGCCCCTTCAACCACACCCCGCACTCCACAGACAACGACCCCACACGCGCAATACCATGGTAGGGCCCAACAAAGATGGGGTTGGTGGTCACCAAGGGCAAGTCCCGTCTGGATTCAGCAGACAGGGCGGATAATGGCGCTGCTGTAGGTCCAGCCGCATGCAGTTTTCCCTGCTCGGCGCCAGGCAACACCCCGGGCCAAGGCGAAGCGCGAAGCAACACGATACCAAGAGCATGTCCTACTTGCTGGATAGAGCCAGCCAGGTTGTTGAAAGTAGAAGCCATCATGTCTCGGGCCTCGAGGTTACAGCAGCAGGTCTGTGAGAAGCGTGTTTTCTGTATACGCCGCCTGGTGTGTGTGTGTGTGTCTCGCTCTCGTCCCCTCTCTGTTGTCTCACCGCACTCGCTCGCACCCGCGCCACCCCCAACTCTTTGTCTCGCACTGCAAGTCGAAGCATGTGCCAGGTGGTATTCATGGTACAAGCTGCTGCACCCACATGTGTCCTCTTAAATACACATCAAAACATGCTGGTGCCACGCAGGTGCTGTACCTAATTTGTGATCCACCGCTGCATGTCTGTACTTTTTGCGTGTGGGCAAATACATGCCGAGAGTACTTGTGTTCTACCTACAAAATAGACGACACGCCGTCTACTTTTCTGGCTGTCGCGGATACAGCAGTAGTATCGCCGAAACCTGCTGCAATCCGTCGGTCAAGTCGGCAGCAGTGGTATATCGTTTATCTTTTGTAGTGACATGCATACCATGTGCAGCATTTTTTGCGCTCATGCGTTGTGGCGTGTTCGTCTAGAAGTATAGCAACAGCCATTTTCTGCCAGCGGTCCTTGTGAGACAAAGTGTGGATTGTATTGTACGAATACAACGCTTTTGTCGGATTACACCCCATCACCCCTCCGACGTTGCCGACACCGAATATGCCTGACCAGGACGCGAGAAAAAACTGGTACGTGTTTACCTAGACTTACCGCTCTCTGCTCGCCTGCACTCGCCAGATTTCTGGGGTGCGACTCTGCTACAATGCAATATTTGACTGAGCGTCCCGCACCGTTGCCACTTCTTTTTTGCGCCATCAAGGCGAAATGCCGCTGCAGTCGGCGACCGCACCTCATAAAGCTAGAAGAAGATGAACAAAATTACGTTCCTCGCGTGACGGAGTAGATGACTGGCAGAAGAAAGACGTTGCCGAGAGCAAGGGACGCAGCTGGCGCGAAAGCAGAGCTCGGCAACCAGGATACAGCGCGGAGAAATGGGTCACCGACTACTACTTTCAAGAACGAAATAGTGAAGGTGATGCCCCAACTATCAAAGGGTAACCAAACCTCTCCCCGAAAGCCAAAATCGATTCAGGCAACCCCTTTGATTTCCTTCCTGCAACAGAACGAGGTTGCACGATCACATCTTAGCGTCATTCTCCGCTTATATCAGTAAGAAGGAACGCCTTTTCTGAGCTGTCCCATCAGTGCTTGCGAAACGAAGTGGCAGATCGGGGCACCAGAAAGAAAAAACAAAGTTGTACAGCAGCAAAGTTGCCGTGCCTTTTTTACCCAGCTGACCTCCCCCCGATCGCCCTTCTCACATATTTTTGCTATGGTAAAAAATGCCGCAGGTTGACGGAGCGGTGGGGGGATATCTCGCAGCATGAGGGAGGGATGAGAGCGAGCAGGAATTGCGTGGGGGGATACAAGGGGGGCTTGTTGTTCTAGGGGTGATCCAGATGGCGTGCCTGCATGATGGCGAAATATTTTCTGGGACGCATTTGTTTAGCACAACTTCAACGTGCTTTCGATACGTTCGGGTTTTGGCGTCCCTCGCATTCTTACTTGGTTATGCATGTCGGTGTGGTTCCTGGAAGGCCCACGCACATGGCCATTGCTGGTTTGAAAGGACGGCGGGGACGGTACGGTGGCAACTACGCCTTTTTTTTTCTTGTTCCTCGCCACTCGTAAAATGGTAGCGTGTGTACTTGTTTTCAAAGACGAAGCAAAGCATTCGTAATTTGCGTTGTCGTGCTATACGCAATAAATATTTGTAGGCAAAGGTTCTCTTCAGGAACCAAGCATTGCGTGAGAATTGAATGGCACCTTGCTGACATAGGTGCAAATATTTTTGTGGCATGCGTTCGTACTGGGGGTAACAGGAAAGAGAGCTGAGCCGATGCTCCAAAATACACTTCGGCCTGACACCCCATGCCCGGCATTTTATTTTTTCGTGTAGTAGCACGCTTGACGAAGGGCCAGTCAGCGTGGCGACGTGTGTGGTTCCTTGTGTATGTCGTTTTCACGTGGGCTCCTTCTTTGGGGCGATCTGCCACGTGCGTGATTTTCAGGAAGAGGATGGAGATCGCACTAGTCATGCTGCGGTGGTCATGGTATGCTGCACTTTGCTTGAATGAAGAGTCAAACGCATTCTTCCACGTGAATAAGATCCCCAACATTTAGTTGTTCGTGGTGTGTAAACTACAAACGCCACCTCCCCACAGGAGCTTGAGCTATTTCGTGGGTCTAGCACGTCACTTGCCGTACAGAGCACCCCCCTCCATGATAATCTCCCCCCCAAAAAACTCGCCGAAGCTCAAAACTTTGAGTTCGCCCTGGGGCATTATAGTTTTTTTCTTACGCGGTTGGCCAATGCCCGAGGCATTTCTCCCGGCATCTTCATCGTTTCATTCACCTCCGTAGAGTGGCAGTCCTCATTCCGCAACAATAACCCCTTCAAACATAAATTTAGTGTGGGGGGTGTGCTATCACGACATCACCAAGAACGCTCGTGATCTGCATGCGATCCGCACAACCTATTCGCTTTTATTCATTGAATGAGCACACCAAGCCACAAAACCGTCGTATAGGCAAGCACCTCTACCCGGTGCTTTGCAGCAGCACACTGAGAACAGGAACAACAAAAAACCAAGCAAAGACACCAAGCGCAAAGGCTGCGAGCGCACATCGCAGGGGGATATTTGTCTGCCACGTACACCTTCAGCGTTTTGTGATAAGGGCTGGTGTTAAGACATAAGAAAACCTTACACAGCACCTCTCCATGAAGAAGACAGCAAACAAAAATCAACTCCAAATGGAAGACCGCCTACCGAAACGTTCTCGCTGCCCTTGTCCGTGTAGCGGCCAGTGTGTGCTTGTCGAAATGGCGCAACCCAACCCGACAATCCCTCGTTCGTCCACCGCCTCCCTCTCGCTGATGACCCCCTTGGTCCCAACCTAGACAACAGCACCCCCCCCCGCACAGCAAATACACAAGCTCCTGTCGCCCTCCGCCGTCACCGACCCAGCCCAAGCCAGGGCTCCTCTACCCCCTGCCCACGATCCCAAATCTACAGTCTCCTCGAGGCAGCACGTCCACGCAACATTCCCCGCCCGCCCGACCAAATCATTTCCTAGCCCGGACCAGGTTGTGTCCGGACGGTATCCACGCTGTTCGTCAAGCAGTATCGTCATCGTCATGGGCGTGTCGACTTCGCCGGACCCCGCTCGCTTATCCATGCCAGTGTTCTTGATGTTTAGTCGGCAACGCATCGTTGGATGCTCGCCTTAAGCATTAGATGAAGACGAAATTCGCAGGGGCAAGATAACAACACAACAGTTGGGTTCCGGGTAGCTGATGCCATGCATCCAACTCACAACCCAGGACCCACCGCACGAAAGGAGCATTATCAATATTTGTCCCGAACAAATTAATGTCGCAATAACAAAATAAATACTCGCAGGAGGCACACGGCTGGGGTAAGGGGTGGGTGAAGAGGGTTGGGGGGATGACGGCGACGCCTCGTTGTTACTGTTTCTCTTCAGTTAGCGTAGCGTCTCGGGAAGCACCCCTCGTCCCACTTCATGTCCTGCACCATACGTTACTCGAAGTAGTACCAGGTACTTATACCAAATCCCGAATGGAAACCCCGCGGTGTTTTCGGCCTTTTTTTCGATAGACGGTTTCGGGAGGCACACGCGGGAATAGCCGGTATCTGTTGTTGTAGGTGGGTCTAGGGTGTTGGAAGGGAAGGGTTGAAGCCCTTGCAGACAATATTGAATTCTCAACTTCTTTGGGTTTGTGACTCAGGTCGAAAGATAACCTACGAGTCAAATTAAACAGCACAAACCAGTACCGAAACACCGCGAAACAAATTGGGTTCCGGACGGGGTACCTAAGTCAACCTGTGTCACTCATGTACTCGCTTCCACAGACACCACGGCCAGGACATTTCGTTTGGTCCAAGTTGCGGATTTGTTGGCAGTTGCTTCAGGCAGTCCCAACCATCGATCAGGTCGCCAATATGCACGCTGTCCCTGAAATGTGTACTTCAGGTAGGATATCAAGGAAAAATAAATACACGCACAGAAAGACTGCCATTGAAAAATGAGTGGGAAACCCGCGCCCAAAAAAGCGTTTCATGTCCAATCGAGTCAGCGCTAAAACGGCGTTGCTAAAGAGGACGGTTGTCTCAAGTTGGTTGTCTGCTTCAAACCCCTTCCTTCCGACAATGCTCCACAGGGTTTGCCGAAACACGCAATACTTTCACCCCTACCTAGGTTGCAGCTCCAACGCAAGCTCCGCCTCTGGAGTCGACTCAACGGGCTACAAGCAGTCCAGGAGCGATCTAGATCTACAACCAGTGGCGTGGTTCGAATCTACAGTACATCGCCGCAAACGAACGCTACGATACTGCTGGTGCTGTGCCCACGCCAATACAGACCCAACTGACCCTTTTGCTGCTGTTACGGGCAATTTCACGCGTTCGTTTACAGCAACGCTGACAGCAGTTGGCTGAAGAGGCGTCACATCAGTGTGTGTAGATGCCGCACATACCTCCACAGCAAGCAGCAGTAGGTCCGCCGGCTAGGCGTGCATAGAACGGTTTCGTCGTTGGTGCCACGGGACACGAAGGTCAGCTCCTCCGCAAAGTCAATCGCACGGTGAGGTCGAAGTATGAAGCTCTCGACCATATCCGCCACAACAAGTAGGCAGGGCGCACGAATCTTCGACAGCGCGCCAATGCCGTCGCATGTTCCTGCACATGATGCGATGCCACAGCACAGCAGCCAGCCGTGTTCGATGAGCAACAACACCGAATACAGAAACACATGGAGTCTAAAAGAACTACAGCAGTAAGACACCGAAAAACTGATGGACCCAGGTACTTGTACAAAGTTTGAGCCTCAGTAGAAGAGGTTGCAATTTCCAGCCAGCGTGACAGCGGGCGGATATTCAAAGGATGGATGCATGGTGTATGCATAAACAGGAGCAGATATGCGCATCGGTTCACCACAGCACAAGACAGGAAAAAGAGCGGGTCACTGCAGCAGTAGAATAATAGCAGAGGGCGGGGAACCAAAGTGCAAACGGGTTACTGGAGACGAACAGGGCATGCCCGTCTGCCTCCCATCTCTTCCCACTTGCCTGGTAGACTCGTCCTTGTGCTCAGGGTATGTGCCAGCGGCTCCAGTTGAACGCGTACTCGTTCATCGATGCGTACCTCCATCCTCGAGAGTGTCGCCGCCTACAGATGTCCGCAAGGAAGCACGGAAGTATTTGCTCGTCCCCATTTAGGCGCCGCGGCACGACAGCAGTCTGCTGCGTCTTGGGAACAAGGCCATGACCGAGCATCGACATGACCACCCCTGTGCTCAGCCCTGCTGTCGTGGTGAGATAGCTGCTAGGTGCACCTCGTCAGGAGCATTATTTCCTCTCGATCGGACATGGGCAGGCGCGCGCTGCCCCGTCGAGAAAAAAACACCGCAACAGGAGTCTCACCACGTTTGCTGCCGTCCGCCATAACTCAGACAACATCTCAGCTAGATCTGCTGTTGTCTAGCCCTTGTGGTACGGCCTGTGGCACCCTTGACAGGGGGTTGTAGGACCGATGCCGCCAGTATGCTGGAAAATTTGGACATTTTTTGGAAATTTGGAAGCTAGTGGGTACAAATTTTCGGGCCCAGGTTCGTTCCGGATTTTTTGAATATATTTGGACAAACGCCTCCGTACAATGTCCAGATTTTCGGAATATTTGTACATTTGAACAAAAAATTGGAATGTATAAAACGACCCTAAGGTTCGGAAAACACAAAGAGAGAGGAAGCGTTGAACTGGTTGAACTCAAACCGAAACACAATGGTTGACGACAACCGCGGAAAAGAAAATAAGAGAGAGAGAGAGAGAGAGAGAGAGAGAGAGAGAGAGAGAGACAAAGACAGAGACAAGGGCGGCGCACAATACGGAACGGGTGGGGTGATCGAAAGCAAGGGCAACATGATGGATCTCTTCTTACGGAAACGCGTGGATATCTGCGGCATGTTTGCTTTTGATAATATACGCCACAGAGACTTGATGAGACGTGTCATGTCGGACCGCATCAGACCGTGCGAGCGACAGACATCCCCAGCGCGCGACTGAGAAACACGGCGCGACTGAGCGATTCATGGGCAAGGCAGTCGGCAGTTGCCTTTCTTGCACTTCAGTGCGTTGGTAGGAATTTGATTCCTTTCCTGTGCCCATTTTCTAGCAAGACGAGGAAGAGTTTGAGTACGGATGAGGGGAAAACGACAGTCAGTGAAGAACTGCTGTTGTAGGGGTAGTAAAGAATCAACCGGTATGTGTACCTGCGGTCTACAGCAGTAGTCGGGAGGGAGACTAATACTTTATCCGTGTGCGTGTTTGCTTCGCTGGCTGCCCTTTTGATACTGGTTCTTATCGGGACGCGTCTGTCAATAGTTTAGCCGCTTCCATGGGCGTAGGGCTTGAGAGAGGGCTCCATGGCTCCATCATCATCTGTCCTCTTTCCTCACAGCCTGCAACTTGATCTTCCTTCCAAGAGATTTATTCTATCGAACTATCCTCGTTCCTGATGGCGACGGCAAGTAGTAGTAGAGCCAGAAGTAGCAAGTTGAAAACCCGTGGGGGTAAAACCGAACGAGATACTGCAGTTCTGCCTGTGGTTGGTGCTATGTATCGTTTTTCCCGCGGGATAATTCTTCACATAGCAGAGTGGGATTACCTGGGATAGACAATTATATATACAACACCCCCTCAACAACAACAATCTGTGTGGGACTGTGCTCTGGGAAGATACTTTTACGTAGACCCTCACAAAGTTGCTTCATCTCCGCCCACACCCTCCCCGTATATCGGTGTCCCGGACGCGAGTTCCGGGGAATTCGCGCACCAGCAGAACAAGTCTGGCGCCAAGTCGGACTGTGGACGTAACCCTCCGGTGCACTATGCTGTGCGCGCCAACACCAATGCCGCCATACTGGCACTCGCCAACGGCCTGCAGTACGAAGTGACGAAGTACAACCACAGCACCAGGACGCACGAGGTTGTCTGGGTCAGCCCCGGTCTGCTTGCGTTCGGATGTTGCAATGGCTCGGCCCTAGCCTTGGCCACGATCGCGTGCCTACAGACATCAAAGCAAAGAGGCAGCAAGTCGCCAGGCGAGCTAAAGGGATAGTTCCCGGGCTCGGCAGTATGGGCGGCGACTCTGTTCGAAGACGGGGACGTGTGCAACGTCGCTGGGACCTGGACGGATCGTGTGGCGTCAGGGCATCTCCGGCCGGACGAAGAAACTTTGTCTAGGGCTTACGAGACGTACCACGGATGCGGGAGGGGAGAGACGTGCGAGAACTTACGATGTCCCTCGTGCTGGGACGATGGTCATGCCTCAGCGCTCGAAGTCAACCAGATCGCGTGTTCCACATATATACGCGTCCCCCTCGTGGCGTGCCCCCCCGCCCGGTGTTTGCCATCGGGGTTGTGTTTTCGTCGCTTGGCAACGACGTTGTAAAACAAGCCGCCCCCCCCCGGTGGTTGCCATCGGGGTTCTGGGTTTTCGTCGCTTGGCAACGACGTTGTAAAACAAGCCAATTCACTTCGTGAACTCGGCAACCAGGTTACCGTTTTTTTTTTTTTTACCTCGTTTTTTTTTTTGGCGGTAACCATAATGGTGGTCGAGTAGATCATGTTGGGGGGGGTGGAGAAACTTCATTCCGCGCAAGGGGGGATGATGGCACCCCGTTGTGTTAAAATGGTCAAGTTTCCTGGAGGCAGTTACACAGTGTTTATTATTCTGTTTGTGGAAGGGAAAGCCCCAGAAAATAAATTAAGTCATACGTAGCTGTCATCCGTACGCAAGGAAGTAAGCACAAGATGCCGAACCCCTTTTGCAGGATGCAGCTCCCCCTTCATGGGATTCGCCGAATCCCTCAGGGCGTTTCGCGTTTGGTGATGTGGGACCATGGTCCGGTGAGAACCCGGCGTGTTCCGTCCCGGCTTTGTAGGGATGGGAGGTCAATGGTCAAATGATTACGGCATGCACGACTATGAGTACCCCCCCCCCCCCCCCCTCGTGGCGAGTTGCGGACAGGGTCGCTTGAAGGGCGGCGATGCCAAAACCGCGGACAGACCAGGGCCGCGCGATGACTGGGCCTTGGGGGGCGGAGGTGGTGATAATGTTGAGGTATACAACGGGCCACCGCCACCACCTGACGTTGGAACTGTTGCAACGGACTAATTGACATTGGTCAAGATCCTCTACATCTTCCTGCACGAGGGGAACCCTCGTTCCCTGAGCGGGGAGCCGCCTCCGCTTACCTGGTGGGTGCTCGGGTACGAGTATGTGGGGGTTGGTGAAGGAAACGAACGTGTGCCCGATTCAATCACGGGGCACCCAACCTTGCTCCTGCGTGGTCGGGGGCGTCCGTTGGTCTTCCCCTTGGACGCCATCCGACGCCAAGTGCACATCTATCACCAATGCCCTAGGAGAGGAGATGTCGATCCGGGACAGGCTTTTGTTTGCGAACAAACCCAACGGGAGGGTCGCACCACGCGCGCTTGGCACCACAGATTCAGGCTGGCCATCCGGGCTCTCATAACGGCTACGATAGGTACCTTTTAAACGAGGTTCACCACAGCGTCAACCAGGACACTTTCGTTTGAGGTGGGAATGGATCTATATGCTTCTCAACATTCGGATGTTGGGCCGGGACGCGGCCAAATAAGGCCCTCATTGTACGAGCCACGCATTAATTTTTCGTCGACGTAGAAATTGTACGGGCCCTGAATTCACTGTATACTTGTACGAGTACACGTCGCCGCCGCAGAGCTTGTAGATGTTGTTTTGTCGTCTTCCTTTTTGACAACGACTCGTTTCGTCCTGTGTGCATTGACGTCACAGGATCGACGGTTCTGATGGACCCGACGTGGCGGAGACAAACCCCGAGGGAGACAAACCAGGGTAAATAATGCCCTTGGCCTCATGCTCATCATCGACAAAGTAGCACCACATGTTTGGTTGTATGTTGTATATTCGCGCGTTGTACGGACCGTTGTTTTAGTTTGCGCCAAGTGTCGTTCATCGATGCTTTTTTGCGTATCCTTGCGTGCTGCACACTTTGTATTTAGCAGATTAAACCGCGGTAACCGTGTGACATCTGAACTACTATACCTCTTGTTGGGGAATTTCATTGGTGTCCGTGTTGGTGTCTGTTCAAAATGTTTTCATTTTTTTTGGGTGGATATTGCATAAATGGAACGACACCTTTCGGAAAGCTCTTGACGAGACGGCTTCTTCAACGCCGCCGTTTTCGGCGCTGCCACTAATTCTGTTTTGCGGAGAAAAATCGAGCTCTGAAAAGCGGTTCAGGGGACGTGGTATCTTGTGTCACCTCCGGTACGTGCTGCGGATCTTGTTCTTTTTTTTTCCGTACTCGTAGACGGCCTCTGCAAATCAAAACACATCGTACTCCGGAGTATGCATATTCTGATACCATATTTAGTATAATACGAACACATATCGTCGGGTGAGGACTCTTTAATGGTGGTGCCTCTTTTGGCACTCTAAATACATGCCAAGTGGCACAGGGTATAGGCAATGCACCCCTGACCAGGGTGGTCTCTCCACAAGGTCTCCGGTACGGCGACCTTGTAGAACAAGAGTCCTGGCAGGGTCTCGACAGGGTCTGTACAGGGTGTGTACAGGGTGTTGGTCCCGCAGGGTACGCAAAAGGCGGAGCAAAGTGGCTACCAGTGCGGAACGTGCACCACCAGGGCGATTATTTACTGGTGGTGCATGAAAAAAAAATGGAAAAAGAAAAGGAGGAAACCCCGGGTTTTTAGGAAGAGTTCTGCGATCCGTCACGTGTTTGACTCGACCTTACTCGACCATCTCGCCCTCGATTAACTCGCGAGTTTTAGCACTAGATGCGCAAAGACAGCCAGTACCCTGGATCGACTGCTGTGAGTCGTTTAGGCACCCTGACACATAGTCCTGTTTTTTTACTGGTGGTGCACGTTCTCTGTCCCCCCCGAAATGTGCCCTGCCAGCTCTCTACAGCTCCTGTGTTTTTCAAACAACATGCACATCCACCAGCACACACCTGTACCTCGTGGTTTCCTAGGTTCGGGCGAGGGTGGTATGTGTGGCGCTACGAGTGTGGATGTGTTGCTGATATGTTTTACTTGTCTACAGCAGTAGTAGTAGTGTTGTTGTAGCGTTCGTTGTAGCTGCCTACACAATAGACCACTTGCAACAGGACCCCCCGCACCAAAAAAAATGCTCTGGGCGGGGGGGGGTGGTGGTACAAAACAATTGAATCTAAATAATCCGCATTTTTTTTAAGAAGACACACTCTACAGCAGCAGCCGGGCCACGAGCAAGGGCACGCAACCTCCACCTCCCACAGCAGTGGACACACCCCCGCACGCTGACATAACAGGAGACACAGGGTGTACCCAGAAGCCGGAAAAAGCTTGAGATGTACAGCAGCACCCAGAGAAAATGCATTTGCAACTCACGGGTGTGCCGAGAGGTCGGTGGGGAGGGAGAAATGCGGGTGCCCTTGTGTAAAAGAGCGACCTACCAGAACGCACTCGGCCTGGCTGATGAAATCACCTTGCAAGACCCAAGAGTGTGGCTTGGTCATTTCCCAGCTGACGACGTGGAGGCTAGCAAGCAAGGTTCGGGGCCTTGGGGCACAAACGTCGTGGTGAAGCTAGTAGAAGGGGCTCTTCCGAGCCAAACGGACGAACAGATGTCTGCCGGTACGAAGGGACTGTCGGCACTGCGTAGAAGCAACGCCATCATGGAGCGCCACCGACAATCCCTGCTTGACGCAAGCATGACGGACGTAGAGAAAGATGCTCGAATACAAGAACTACAGGACCGAGTCAACATGCTGGAGAAGACAATCCGCGAGCTCACGGTTGACGGGATACAGCAGAGGGCGAACCGAGGGGAGGATGGGGAGGCACCGGGTGCACGTAGCAGCAGGATGGACGATTCCATTCTCGAGGGGAAGAGAGACGAGGCAGCTAGGAGCTTGTGTGGACTCAGGAGCGCGGAATCCCTGAAGGTATGCCTGGCGCACACCGTCGTGTTGTCATCTTAGGGTTTACGGTGTGCAGGGATGGTTCGATAATAATGTTAAGTCCTGAAAACTACTGCTGTTGTTTGGTGCACCAGATCCATCCGCGACTAAACTCAAAATCAACTCCAGTTGCGACTGCTGTTGTAATGTCGAGGCTCCGTTGTATGTAAGCATTTCCGTCGTTGACTTGTACAAACTTTGTACCACCGCAGTGGCCAAGTAACCGGTACTCGGCGGTGTAAACGAACAACACATTTAGCCTCGACCCGAGGTCGATCGTGTCACCAACAACAGGACTACTTGCAGCAGGTCCCGACTATTTTTGTACTTGTTGCTGCCGTCTGTCGATGCTAAGCAGAACCTGTACAACTTCCTCAACATCGGCGGCGTGGCAGAAAACATGAACATTTACAACGCGAACCCGGTGCAGGCAGAGGGTGTGAAAGAAAACGGGCGGAGGGTAGTCATGCGCCCGAAGACGTTGGGGGGGGCCAACGGCCTGTTTTTCGTTCTGTTCGTGTTGCGTACAGGTACCTCCATTCGCGTTGCGTCCGCGCTGTTCGGTGTCAGTGACTCGAACGGTGGTAGGGCGTTCACGGGTTGGCTCGACTTATTGGCGAACAGCTTGAGGCCCCTCGTGCGACTGCCAGATGTAGGAAGCGTGGTGTCGAGTGCCCCACCCAATTTCGAAAGGGAAGGTCTTTCCTCTGTGGCCGTTGTTCTCGACGGGACAGAGATTTGGTGCGATAAAGTGTGGCAGTCAGATGCGCAACATGCATTGTGGTCGCAGTACAAGAAGAGGTATACAGCGAAGATACTCATCGGCATCATCCCCGCGGGGGCCATCTGCTACTTGTCCGATGCGTTCGTTGGACGAACGAGTGACGTCGAGTTGGTTAGGCAGTGTGGGATTGTGGAGGAGTTGGCTGAGCAGGGTTTCGGGGGCAAGGGCATGCACGTAGTGGCTGATAGAGGATTTAACGCGATGGCACCACTCCTGATCAACATTGGAATGCACTACGTTGCGCCGCCGAGCAAGCGAAAGGGTGAAGATCAGTTCAACGAGGAGGATGCCGGCGTCACTCGGGAGGTGGCCAACCTCCGTATTCACGTAGAACGAACGATAGGAGCCATGAAAAAGTGGCGTATTTTTGATACCAAGTTCGATTCCCAGCAGATGGACAAAACATAGGAGAGATAGCTCTGGTTTGCGCTGCCATGGTTAACCTCACTCGCAAGACCTTTGCGTCTGCGAAGTGACTACGCGAAGTGATAATCTATATATTTTTATCCTGGGTGGTCGTTGTGGTTTTTGTCTGCGCGCGAGCGCTCCCCGTACATATCAGCAGTTTATGTGAAAGGGGGGAGACATGCGGACGAGCTGAACGTTCTTTAACCATTTATACTTGTCCTTGAATTTATTGTACAAACAACAAGCCGTGCACCGACCCTGTCCGCTGTTTTGTTTTTGGGGGGGGGGGTTAGGTATGATGGCCCTGTCGCGGACTCTCATTCGGGGCGGTGCCAAGGTCGACCGTTGATGCTTTTCTTCAAGCACAAATGTGGTCTCTGATGCAACTGGTGTGAGGGGCATCGTGCTGCACAGAAAGGGCGCGACCCACGCTGCAAGTAGCGGTGTACTTCGACGTACATTTGTTCGCAAGCACCTGCTTAAAATGAGCGAAACTCGTTTGGAAGGGTACCATGTATCTTGAGTCCTTTTTTCAATATCAGACTCATTCGACGCGACACGGAAAAAGAAGTCGATACCGTGCGTCTTCAAGTAGATTCACGCCTCAAGCAGGGTCTCAGGACGTCGACTGCTAACGAGCGCTCCCCGTACATATCAGCAGTTTATGTGAAAGGGGGGAGACATGCGGACGAGCTGAACGTTCTTTAACCATTTGTACTTGCCCTTGAATTTATTGTACAAACAACAAGCCGTGCACCGACCCTGTCCGCTGTTTTGTTTTTGGGGGGGGGGTTAGGTATGATGGCCCTGTCGCGGACTCTCATTCGGGGCGGTGCCAAGGTCGACCATTGATGCTTTTCTTCAAGCACAAATGTGGTCTCTGATGCAATTGGGGTGAGGGGCATCGTGCTGCACAGAAAGGGCGCGACCCACGCTGCAAGTAGCGGTGTACTTCGACGTACATTTGTTCGCAAGCACCTGCTTAAAATGAGCGAAACTCGTTTGGAAGGGTACCATGTATCTTGAGTCCTTTTTTCAAATTCAGACTCATTCGACGCGACACGGAAAAAGAAGTCGATACCGTGCGTCTTCAAGTAGATTCACGCCTCAAGCGGGGTCTCAGCACGTCGACTTCTAAGCTAGTGCTCCCTCCTGCTCCCGGAACCCTTTCCCCGTCAATAAACCTGGACAGCATGTCCCACTGTGCGTGGCTCATACTTTCGCCACCATCAAAGTCCTCGCGGGCGCTCGCCCATTTGCCATGATCGGGGTGCGAGCTAAACTCAGTTCTGCGATCCATTGCCACCACTCCACGAGTGTTCGCAACGTCGTCACCACCCCCCTCGAACGGGACTCTCTTGGGATCTCTCAGCGTTCGTATCTCTCCGAGGACTTCCCTGACCGTCGCCCCATTGAAGATGTCGAATTCAGTATTTCGTCCCCCCCCACAGTGTCTGAGGATCCACTGGCAAGCGACACTCGTGAGCGAATCCGGGTCCCACGTCTCTAGCTCGTGCTCTGTCAGCTGCAGAAGGCGCACTAGTTGCAGGAGCTGGCAAACGTGGTGGCAACCCCCCCCCGCTCCCGACTGGCACTGGCACCATGCCGCTTCTACACCAGTGGCGACCAGTCTCCGTCGAATGTCATCGTCGCTCCTTCCGTCACTAGAGTCGCTGTCACCCTCGTCGACGTCGGGGTGTTCGGCAACAACATCCACCCTCTCCACACGCACATCAGCTTGGACGAGATATTCCTTGTCTCTCATGGATCCGCGCGAGCTGAAATCACACACAGGCATGATGCGAACAGTTGGAAAAACGGGCGGCACCCGCAACATTGTAGTGCCGATATTTGGAAGTGATGGTTGCATGAATACACCCGACTTTGGAACCTAAAAGGGAAACGTCGTGTGCATTTCCCACATCCCTTGCCACTACAAGGACCTGCTATCTTTTTTCGGTCCAAGTAACGCGAACAGATCGGCTCACGAGAACGCCGCGCTTGTGGATTACTGAAACGGCATCGCGGCGCATGGGTATGACTTCATAGGGCGGGATTTTATTCGCGGACGAAATGTAGGTTTTGGTAAACACCGCGGAAATAATTTGACACGTTCTTTCGAGTCTGGCAACACCAACGAAAAAAAAAGAGAACAAAAATACAAGTTGCCCTGCTAGTTCTTATTGTTGTCTTCACACTAAAACGTTCGACCAAGAACACAAAACAAAATGATTACACACTCACTTTTAAGCGCAGGTGCAACGTCCCGCCGTTTTCGCCGCACGGGATCCCGGACAACCAACCCAGAGCCCCGAGATCCAACCCACGTTCCATCCCTCGGTACAGCACGCGCCCCGTATCTCCGATGAGCGAACCGTGGGCCCGCAGCCACGCAATAATGATGGTGTCTCCGGCGAGCTCAGGGAGTTGCGCGCGAAGAGGTTCCCAATCCAGCCATCCATCGGAGGGCTGGTCAAGGCCGCCAGCAGCGGCGTCCTGCTGCGGCATGCGAAACACGAGCGAGCTTCCCACCAACCCGCTCTGTTCGACCACCTGGGTACGATCCCTTTCGCTACGCTGAGGAGTTTAGGTTTCAAGAACGAAGTAGTTCCAGCCTGCTCCAAACACCTGAACGGCTGCTCGGAAGATGTCAGAGAGACGGGCGGGCAAACGAGACACCGCCGAACGAGCGAGATATGCGCTCCATTAGATAGTGGTATTTGTGGGCAGGATCTACTCACTTCCGGACAAGTGGGAGTTTGCACAGCCGCAGCCAAGAAGTAGGGATTTCCAACGAATTCCAAACGCAAACCTAAGCACAACAAAACGCAGTCATCGACGTTCTGAAATGCCGTTATCGATGCGCTGAAGTGCTCTCACCCCCAAGAATTCACGCAGCTGAGCTACGGTCATGCTGCAGTGGGTATCTGTAGGCAGCCGCGAAAAAACCGTGCGCCCGAAGTTATTCGTTTCTCCGGATGTCAGTGTCCGCCGTCCTCGTTTAGCGGGGACTCGCGGGGCGAGCGACGGCAGGGAGTCCAGCTGTTCTGGGAAGTCAGACTCCCACGGATGCAATGTTCACGGGCAGAGTTTCCCACAGCCTACTTTCACCGCGACTTCAGGGTTGGCGATGACCCCTGCGTATCGACACGATACAGGAGGGGAGAGAGTAAACGGCATGCACACTTAACGGAGTTGCTGTCGTCCTGTTTCCAATACCTAAGGGTGTGCCATTAAATGGCACGAACGATACGAGAGGAAGAGGTTTTGTATGCATACCAATACACACATGGGTGTTTTGCATGCAATAGACTATCCCAATGCATTTAAAGGTGTTGATTGTTGTGTGTCTTAACGCTGGTCCAAAGTAGGCAGGCGCCTTCCGATGTCATAAACCAACGACCACAACCCGAGGGGGCACACGTACGCTGCTGGAAATCAATTACTTGTGACAAAAAAAATCGATCAACCCAGGAGAGAGAGGTCGACGTACGCATACAGGAGGAGGGTGCACCGGGAGCCAGAATTGAATGATATTGGACCAACCCACACAATGGTAGATTACGTACATTTGCACATCTAGATGGCAGCAGTCCATACCAGTACTGCAGACAGCAGAGATATGTATCGTCTACAGCGCGTCGTTGCACGACTACGAGGTCGCTATCTACCCGTACGGTGACATACCTGTGTTCGAAGTGACGCGACTTGTCGGAGCGCAACCGGACAGGTGTCGTTGAACTCCTTCCTCAGGACAGAACACGACAGGGCGAAGCGTCATGTCTCGAGAGCGGTCTAGCAACGCCGTCACCTCAGCTTCGGTCCAGGGGGTTGACCCAACCAGATCTTCCGTCACATCCACACGCGTGGGGAACTGCCCACCCTGCTTTCGCAGGCAGAAATCCGTGGCTTTTGCCTTTCCAATCCCGGGAAACTTGCTGTACAGCAGTCGTTGCCTGAGACGGATGCCCACAGCTGCAGGCGGGCCATCACCTCATCCGGTCGACTCGACCACCACACTGCATCTCCCGACCCGCCTTGGTCGACACCGTGCAACAACCTTAGGAACTCATGCCCATGCGTCGTGCCAGCACGGAGGGCATGCATCTGCGGGCGCGTGATACCCTCATGCGTGAAGATGTTACCGAACAGTCGCCCTTCTTTCGACACGACCTCCCAGAGCAGGGAACGCACGCCGATGACCATGAGGTCGCTGTCATTTCCACGTACCAGGACACGTTTCCCCACGCGTGTAAACATCTCCTCCAAGACACGCAGCTGCGGGTCGGCCTCATAGGGCGCGGTTATGCACTCGCATCGTAACGCACGTGAGACCCTGGCGACGATGTGACTCGTAAACGTATCGCCTTCACAGCTGCTTTCTGTAGACCTGGATCCTGAAGCGGCACGTTGGACTCCCGTAGACCCAAGCACTGCTGCCGTGCCCGCTCTCTCTCGCTAGACCTCGAACGCGTGGTTGCCCCTTTGCCGGGTGGAGAAGCCCCGTCAAAAACCACGGTGATCCCCACCCTGCCGAAGCAAGCTTGTTCAGGCTTGGGCCATCGACATCGCGAGGGAGACGACGTTGTCGTCCAGCACAAGAGGAACTGCCACGCTCCCGATGCCAGCAGGTTTGTGCTACGCAAAATTACCGTCGACGACCAGGTGCTTCTGTCTCGTACCATCTTCGTCGTCGAGAGGTACCCTCTTAGAAGCTACCTCCTTCAGGTATGCCGACAATCCGCTCACTCCCATGGCACTCCGTTGGAGGTAAGGATGTGCTATCGCGCAGCCCAGCCGTGCTCCTGCTGCGTGGAGGTAGGTGACAGTCCTTTTTTTTATCGTTCGGTGTTGTTGCCGTTGGCAGTCTGTTGGTTCTTTTTGGAACGACCATACATCATATACATCGCCCTTGTGGGATGTGACTGCAGCGTAATCTTACGATTGGACGCGTGGCCAATGGCCACGATGTCGTTGGAACATCGCCAGACATCCACACAGGCTAACCCGCATGGGTTGCATCCCAGATCCTCGCCTCCCTGGGTAGGCGGTGGAGTGTTGACTCGTGGACGGGGTGTATGACGTACCGGTCTATTCGCTTGTGCAGCTAGAACCAACGCACGCGCTTTCGTTCGTGTGTCAGCTTCCCTCCTCCCTCTTTCGTGCGCCCCCCCCCCCCCTCGTGGTTTTGTGGCAAAGTAGTAGGCAGGAAAAACATATGTATACAAGTGCTTGGCGTCCCAAGGGTTTATACTGGATACACATCTGAAGGAAGCCAACGAAATGAGGTGTCATTGTCTTTCATCACCTTGGTAACAATGGACAATTTCCACATATGCAAGCAAGGAACCAACACACCAATACTAGACTAGAGCAACGTATTGACTTCGTGTGTGCCCCCGAGGTCTGGATTTCAAAGCCTACAGGAAACTACCTACTTTTTCGCGCTTTTCATGGCGTCCATCCGGGCGTTAGAAACATGAGAATGCATACGAACCCGATTTCTTAATATTTTTGGGGCCCGTCGTGGTTCTTGCGGGTTATTCGTCGATTATTGAGCTATTTGCAAGACCGAGCGACCTTCAAACTGTCTAAAAAAAAAAAAATGTAAAAAAAACGGGTGCTCCTTGCGCGGATAGGGAAAAAAAAAATAACCGCGTCAACGCTAATCCCAAAGCGCTAATATTTTTCTACTTTCATTCTCCCGCATGGGAAAATACAGCAACATGCCACCACACTATGAACGAAAATACCCCACAACTAGATAGAATCGTGTAACGCTGGACGTTTCGAAGAAAAAACACCCTACCAATATGCGATATGTGACGCGAACGTCACTGCCGTTCCGACAAAAAGCCTATAAGAGGTTGTGCATCATGCAGCTGCCGGGGTTTTGGGGTATGAAACTCGGCGCTGCCGCGGGTGGTGGGCGGGGTGCTGCATGAAAGCCGGGGGCCGCGCCGTAGTATGGGTGGGCAGGCGCTTGCATGGGGTGAGCGGCAGCCGGTGAGCGGCAGCCGGTGGGACGGCCTGCTGATTGATGTCGGTCGCTGCCAGTGTCTGCTTCCTGTGTATTGTGTGGGCAATCACGCGTCAATCGACCGCAAAGGGAAGGGAACAACATGTGTTAGAAGGGGGTAACCATCCGTTCTCTTGCGAACGGGGTTTTGTCCACCCAAGACTCGCAGAACATCGACACCGGAATCTCAAGCAAACAATACCATCTTCTACGCACCTCGGGCGGCCCCGCTTATGTTTCTTGGGAGGAGAGGGCGTCTCGGCGTCGCTCGAGGAAGAAGACGGGTCGGTGGAAGACGGTAACGGTGATGGGATCTCTCTGTGCTTCTTGCTCCTCGACGACTTCGACGGCGCCTTCTTGGAGCGCCCGTGTACGATTCCCGGTCGGGACGGAAAAACAAAGCTAAGAACAGAAACGGGCGGTGACTGCAGTAACCGTCACATCACTCAAACCGAGGACATGAGCCAAACATGTACAAATCTTGTGCTCGACGGAGCTACTCTGACCGACCCCGCTGTCCGAGGTGGCTAACTGGTTCGGAGACAACTTACCGGATGGGTGTCGGGTCCGGGGGCGTCGCAGCCGGTTTTGTGGCGGATACAGTCCCAACGATGTAATTGGCCATGGCCATCAGTCGAGGTTCGATCAACCCATACACTTTTGCGGCAACGTCGTCGACCAGCTTCGCATGTTGCGTACCGTCCAGCGTCACCTGTGCCCGAATGAGATTTGGGTGGGGTGGGTGGGGAGGGGCGTCGTGCAGGAGTGAGGAGAATGTCGGCATCAAATGGTGCTAAGGCGAGTACACATGGGAAACCAAAACCACACACACGCCGAACATTCGTAGTGGATTGACAGCTATCCTCCTATTTCGAGGACCACCTATTCGAACGCCGTAGTCCTGACAAAACAGAGACGGCAGATTAATCATCTCTAACAGCAGGTACCCGACTCTGTCGCGAGCGAGATAAGACCAAGGTGCTGGCGACACATCTAGCAGGCAGGTTTTGACATACGAAACACCCGCGAAAACGGGTACCGATTACGCAGTCATGTCAAGGCGACTTACAGCAGTAGTGAAACGGTAAACACAACCTACACAGCATACGTCGTTTTGTGGCCCGCAACGCCTCCTGCACGTATATTGCTTCCCGGCGCCTATGCCCCCAGCTTAAAATCGCCAACTTCAAGGCAACATACGCGCATCACCTGACGCTCCGGCTTGTCCAGCTATACCCCCGGTGTTGAACTTTCCCGGCGGTGCGGGTGAAAGCGGCGTTCCGGCACCTCCTCGAGATCGAAGGCAAAGGGTCGAGGGAGGCGAGGTAGGTTTGATACCACATTGAGATTCGACAAATAAAAAAGCGTATCTTTCTTTTCCAGGTCCGCGTTGTGCCCTGTCTAGAACACCTCTACCCGACCTGATCACAAACTCCAGCTGGGGGAAAACGCCACAGCCCCCAATATATCCTAGTATACAGCAGTACATTGAGCATCTTTCTATGCGGCATTCCAGTGCATCTCGGTTCGCACACATGCTCATCTTAAACATCTTGCACCAGAACGGCTTCACACCCCAGCTTGCCTGTGTTTCCAAGAAAATATGCACATATACAACTATTAATTGTAGTTCGCACAAAAATATGTAGTCTGCGTTTTATCTGGATATCCACGGCCCGAAATTCAAATTCCAGCTTTTAAAGGGGAAGCACACATACATGTGAGCATCACCTGGCGTGTCTGCATGTCCAGCTTGACCCCCGGATGAGGGCGTCTTGGCGGCTTCTGCTGCAATCAAGGCCGAAGGCAAAGCGTGGAGGGCTCAGATAGAACAACAACTTTGTTTGCTGATTTGAGGGTTGACACACACCTCCGAAAAAAACGTTTTCTTTTTGCCCCACCGCAGTCTGCGTTCCTCTCCGACGTTCATGTCCTACAAGGTGTATCTGATTTCAAATTCCAGCGTCGGTGCAAAGCCCTAGATCCCGCTTCTCTCCTAGTTTCTTGCACCAGCATAGCATGAAACTCCTGCTTGCCTGCACCCCTCCGGTCCTTCCAAGACTGTAAGTATGTAGTTCCCATTGAAACAGCAGTGCGTCGCTCTTTCTTTCTAACGCGACACGTCCGGGAATTCAAACTTCAGTTTTGAGGAAGCAAAGGGTTAGCCTCTAAAAGTACTACCGCTGTGACACTGACCTGGACCAGAAGGCGATTTCCGGGAGCTGGCCGCCCCTCCGCCGTCTAAGCGAGGATCACGTGGTATGTAGATTTCTGAGGAGGAAGCGGTTGTGGAAGTTGCTGTGTGCAGATCCGCTTGCGGCGTACGGAGCTTCTCCTTTCCTTTGCTTGCTTCACCGCCGTTGGCCCCACCTGTCCGACAGGGACGAGACGGAAACATCGACATGTGGTTCGGAAAAAGACGATACCACAACGAACATGTGCGCAGCTACATTTCATGCCTTGCTACCTGAACGAACTCGTTCCCGACAGCTCTACTGATAGGCACAGCAGACGGCGGTCATCCTCCGCGCTATTGCTTTGCATGTGCCCCCCACCCACATGCCTGAAAAATTTCAACTTTTTTGAAAATGGACCTAACGGCTCCACTCGACACAGCACCTACATGTACATAACCCCCCCCTCAGTAGATTCCAAGATAACGTGCTCGACACACAAACCTGCTTGCTCGGGACGGCAGAACGTGCAGGCGTGGCCCTCGTTGACCACTTGCATGCATACGGCGTGGCAAGCAGCCTCGCACGAATGGCACCGGCCGCTCAAGGCTCCATCTCCTCCCTGATTGCATCGACCGCCAGCGGCGCACTGCGCCGTGTTCAGGATCGCCTGTCCCTCTGCTGAAGCCCCAGCTGCGGACACCGACCCAGCAGCAGGGGGCTCACCGACGGACTGCTGTACCCCCGTGCCCGCGGGCACCGCTCCTGACCCACGCCCAATGCAACCGTTGCGGCCGCAGTATTGGTGATCCCAGTCGCGGCACGAAGAGTGCGTGGAATAGGTGCAGCGTTGTAGACACATCTGGATTTCTACCACGGGGGCCTGCAGGTTCTTGCAGCCTCCTTCCTTGGCACGGTTTCCCTGATGAAACGGGGACCATCCTGTCCCCTGTTGTGTCGCCGTGAGAGGGTGTGCCAACTGCTGTGGGAGGTGGAGGGTGTGTGCCCTCGCTCGTGGCGAGGCTGCTGTAGAATGTGTCTTCTTCAAGAAAAAATGCGGATAAAATAAATTTAATTGTTTTGTACCACCACACCCCCTCCGCCCAGAGCATTTTTTTTGGTGCGGGGGGTCCTGTTGCAAGTGGTCCATGACTGCTGGATCTTGGGAACGATTTTGAAATTGTTGGGAACCACAATATCCTCGATATCTGGGCTTCGGCAGGGATTGCAATACCCCTCCCTTTTGCTGCCCTCTGCTCTTTGCAGCAGCAGTGGCTTCCTACGTTCGGGCGAGTGCATGTGTGGTGCTGCGAAAGAACACAGATGTATGTATGTATGTATGTATGTATGTATGTATGTATGCACACACGCGTTCATTGACATGTGCACACGGTGAGACATTCATGATTTGGCATTGATTGGCCCCACTCCCATTCCCGAGACCTTGATATTACCCGCCGCTGTCACTGACGTCTCTTCATTGGTCAGCCGGTTAGCGCGGGTCCTAATAATCTAGACACACCTACCTGTGGACTTGCCAATATACGGCGCAGGGCGGCAATTCCACGACTTGCCACTACACTAGCATATGCAAAAGATCAATCAATGATCAGTGATAACGCCTGAAGACTCAAAACGGTTAACACCCCCCATCATATATTCGGAATTTATTTGATTTAGAACGACCTCCCGCGGAGATGCGGAGAGGGCGGAGAGGCCTTTCACAACTCCTGTCCTGAAACGCGCGTGGTCGGGAGCAGCTCCAAACGGCCTCAGGCGACCTTCTGTGGCGGTGAGCACGTACCCTGGCATGTAGTAGAGGTGCAACCTTAGCTTGGCAGCTTGGCAGTGGGTTTGGGTCCCCGCCGAGAGAGAAGCAACCCGCCCGCAATTTTGCCAATTTTTGAGAGGGCCGACTCGTCCATGTGTAGGCTTCCTCCGGCAAGAACACACACAACCTCACCTTGCACTGCTGCTGTACACGCCTCCACAGCACGCCCATACATGTATATGGCGAGTCTCTAGACGTGAGCACTCCTCCTGCCTTCCTCGGGGGCAGGTTCCTTTGAAGTAGAGCTGGATGCGTGTGTGCGCAAACAACATGGCGAGCGAGGTTCTCGCATCCACTTCTTTCTGGGAAACAAAAATAACACGCATGCACGCGCAAGATGCAGCCACGCGTCCGTGCGGTCACCGCCGTTCTGATTGCTGGCCGCTGATGTCTTTGGTTGCATTGTCATTGTTCGAGGTCAGGTAGATACTCACGAAATGAGGGCAGTGGGTAGGCAGCAGCAGCGCCATCCTAACGCCCTCTGTCGTGCTGCTCCGGCCTGTGTTCCTGTGTTGGACTGGTTCTAACAACATTCGCGAAATTGAGAGCGAAGCGTGAAATTGAGAGTGAGATTGTTTATTGGAAGATAGAATAGAACAACAGGCGCACGATTCCTGGAGAGCCAAATGTCTACTGCCTCTGAACCAGCCTCCCGCATGTAGTAACCAGCAGTTGAGCTATGTCATGGCGGTGTCAGACGTGGGCAGAGCGATCAAGAACTTTGGTGGCGTCAGAAGAGAGGGTGCAGAGCAACGGGAAGTGAAGCTACATGGTTCGGACATATTTGTGTCGCACGAGTGTGCATTTGTGTGCATGATGTGAGCATGGTTGTGAGCTGCATGAGGTCCGCCTGCCATCAAACGCCAGACGAAAAGCCACAGCGGTGTGGGACGAATACACAGCAGCAGTAGGCATGGACATGTGACAGCACCAATCAGTATGACACACTGGCTGCACCATGTTATCCCAGATCATCAGGACACTGGTGTAGAAGGAATCTCTCTGTCAATACTGAGTCTTGGGTGTAGACGCGACAAGATGCGTCTGCTCTGGAGCGAGCTGAGTGTTGCACAAATATGTTCGACATCACATCACACACATAAAAACACCCACCCACCATGCAGGTCTCCAGCTGACAAAGAAAAGCCAGACTGAAGAAAAAAAAAAGCAACGGCCGTGGGAGACAAATACATAGGCATAGATGTGACAGCACCGGCTCGACACAAAGGCCGAACCATTTCATCTGAGATCACCAGGACACTGGTGTGATAAGGATCTCCCTGAGCGTGCCGAGTCTCGGGTGTAGACGCGAAGAGATGCCTGAGCTCTAGGTGCGAGAGTGCTGTGAAGAATGGAGCAAGAGCAAACAATTGCCGACGAATACATGTTGCATTTTCAATACTCCACTGTCTACGTTTCCCAAAGGAATGTTCCGAATGGTTGAACCCTGCTTCCGAAAAAAAAATCAATGTCTGGCGGATAAATAATGCTTCTGAGTTTATTTGGTGATTTGAAAGGTCGTGTCAGCAAGGAAGGGTGTCGAAATGTGTTTTGAACGCAGCAAACGTTTTCATTGGCTTGCCTTTTCTGCTTGCATTCAACCGTTGGACTCTTTGCACACCAGTGAATGTTGTTTTGCGTGTTTATATTGTTCATCCACCGAGACACTCTGTCCAAATAGCCACAACACGGTTTCCTACACTATCTAATTTGGCAAGAAGGAGGAGCCCCTCTTTCCAAATAAGGCGCTACAAAGGGCTCATCTGGAAATATCGATACAATGACCGAAAGACCGACAGATTATGCATACATAACCATAGGGTCGAGATATTATCACACACATCAACCGGATGTATAAACACGCAAGACGGCAGAGAGAGCTATCGTTGTGTTCCCGTGCAACATCGACTCGAAGCAAGTGGAAGCAAGCAAGACGATGTTCAAAGAGTTCACATCGAACGCATGATGCATCAACCTCTCTCTGGTAAATGTTGTAGGCAGTGTATCTTCTCCTGCACGTATGTTGATATCAGCGCCGGCCACACACGCGACCATCATCATACGACACTACCCTGCCAAGAGACAACTCTTGGTGCACGTACTGACTGCACAACAACACAAGCAACAGCAGTGTTTCTTTCGTTGTTCAAACAGCTGATGATGATGTGCACAACAAAATCAGCGGGAAAACATTTTGTCGGTTTGGTTCCGGTGCTCGCACGCACCTATACATAGATAGAGATCACACCGGTGGCCACTCGGCTAACCTTGGGGACCCCTTGGCAAGGTGGTCAACCCTGTAGGCACCCTGTGGAGGGGTTGCACAGGGTGCATAGCGACTACAAGGTACCGGAAAGGACCTTGGTAAGGTCTTCGAGGTTGTGGGGGGTCGAGGTCCATCATCCCATTCTACCTTGCACCTTACGACACCCTGGGGTAGGTTCTCGTCCATACCCTGTTAGGGTCGGGGTGTTAGCAAGGTGGGGGGCTCGGGTCTTGGCAAGGTGCTGCGCCGTGCTAGGGTTGCCAGTCATGAACCTGCTACACATCACCACCCCCTGTACGGGTTGGGTCATGGGGCCTTGTCAGGGTTGCGCCTCCTACAAGGTAGTATGGGTTACACAGGGTTGACAATGAAGACCTTGGGCTACCCCCCCCCCCCCTGTGCAGGGTGAAAGGGACATCGCCCTGCCATCATTTTAGGCCTTGGCAAG
>FN648806.1:26175-42871 GCA_000310025.1 Ectocarpus siliculosus | reverse complement strand
TCGATACGTGCGGTTACCCTGCTTGCTTTGGCAGACCTCTCGAGACCAGTACAAGAGGATGTGTCGACGGAATTGATCGAGGTCGGACTCCCGTTCCCAAGAAGGAGTAGTCAGGCCTAGCCAATGCGTCTGGTACAGGACAGCGAGAACGCCGCTACGGCCCCGCACCAATTGGTGTCCCGAAATGTAGTCGACCTCGAGGCGCCCGACAGGCACCGACACATCATCCGCGGTGACGTGAAACGGTGGACATTTATCGCCGAAAGAGTGCAGGACATAACGCGAAAGCTCAGCGGGTAGAGATTGGGGCAGGTCGTCCTTCTCGTACGGATTGCGACAGGGCTTGCAACGAAGGACAGATACGCGACATCGAGCTGCTGGGCCGGAAAGATCAGAAGGCAGGTCCAGGTAGAGGAGTTTACGCGCCAACGGGCTTCCATCTGGGGTGGCGTCGGCCGACGCGGGACCCACCGCAAGAACTTTGTAAGGCCCCGTCCAGGAAAGCGCGAATTTGGCCTTGAGCACCTGGTGATCCGTGTCGTTCCGCACACCCTGTCGAATTGTAGCAGCCGTGTTGTAGACCCAAGCCCACCCGCCAACAGTAAATTGCGGGAGCTTGTGGATGGCGTCCAGCAGGGATGAATTACGGCGTTCGACTCGCGAGATCTTCAGGGCGTTGTACTCACGGACCAGGTCGTAGGCCCGGCGCTGACGATCGACAGCCAAGTTGCAATACTCGAGTTGGTCACGGGCTAAGCTTTGATGACCACCTACCGTTGGATGATCGAAGACCGAAAGCGGAAGCCGCGGAATGCGTCCGATATGGATCTCGTTCGGCGCCAATCCAGTCGACTGGTTCACGGAATTGTTGTAGGCAAATTCAACGTGCGGGAGATGTATGTCCCAATCGTTTTGCTGTTCGTTGACGACTACCGCAAGCATCTGAGCCATCGTGTGATTGACGCGTTCCGTGCCGCCGTTGGTTTGCGGGTGGTAGGAGCTGGTGGTGACTTTCTTGATTTTCATCATCTCGTAGATCGCCATGGAGAGCTTCGAGCAAAAATGCAGTCCGTTGTCCGACAATAACGTAGTTGGACATCCCCACTTGGTCATGTACTGGTTGACGAAGATGTGAGCCGTCCCTTTCGCCGTAAATTCCGCCGCTGTAACCGCGAACATGTCGGCTCTCCGGCTGAAACGGTCTGTGAACAATAGAATGTAGGAGTTGCCCTTGGCAGTCACGGGCAGGGGGCCGAAGAAGTCGACGCCTACGACCGTACCAGGCCCCTGTGGCAATGGCATAGCGATGACGGGCCACCGAGCGGTTTGACGCGAAGTCTTGCGAGCTTGACACACCAAACACGCGCGAAGCCACCAGCGTACGGATCGATCCAGACCAATCCACCAGTAGAAACGCTCAAGCAGACGTTGTGTACGATGAACACCAAGATGGAAGGACGCGGCGGTATGGCAGGCATGAAGGACCCACGGATGCATCAACATGGGCACGTAGACACGGGGCACACCAGTATCCGGTAGACGAGTGGTCCTGCCGCCAGAGCGCCCGATCGGCGATGGCGCCGGTTTATGTACGAGGAGGGTGACGTTCTCATCGGTCGTGTGCAGCCTGGTTTTCGCCGCCAACGCAAGGACATCGTCCAACCGAGGGGAGCGGAGCGGGGCACTAAGGGTGAGCAAGTCAGAAGGGGGGGGGAAGGGAGAGCCATGAGACAGAAAGCGCATAGCCACCACGCATTCGCTCTCCCGCTGTTGTTCCCTAGCCCAGTCCACAGTGCCGAAACTCTGAACGCAAGCTCGCAAAGGTGAGGGGTCCAAGTCAGTCGGCTCCAACCCAGAGACAAGCGATCCCACGGAAGAGGCTGGAGAACGAGGGGCCTCAACGAGTGGTGAAGTTGCAGACCGCGGTGTCACCTCAGGAGGAGGCATTGGGCGGGGCGAAGTCCCAGGCGAAACCTGGATAGAGGGCAAAACCGAGGATGCAGCGCGCGCCGATGCCGGCGAAGGCACCTGTGGCGCAGAGGCAGTCGACGAAAACGCCGACGTTGACGTCGCAGATGACGGCAGGGGACGCGTGCCGGTCCGGATGGTCTTGTTTGTCGAGCGGGACCGGCTAGGACGACGGGCAGTGGACGATGCCCGAGGGACGATGGTAGCCCGCGGCTGGCGTCCGAAATAGGTGGGACCGGTGACGGTGCCTCCAGAAGCAGCGGTGGTCTTGGCCCGAGTCCGTGAAGAAATGAGCGGTCCCCGCTCCGGAAGCGAAGACAGGACGTGCACATATCTATTCGCCAAAGACGCGGCCGGAGACATTCCGCGGGACGTAGCCGGAGCCAAACAGGAAACAGGCACCGGAGACGTGGAAACATGTGAGACCACGAAGACTCCCGAAGACCTCCGAGAATCTTGATAATCAATCGGGGAGTCCGATCGAACATCCAGCAGGCGCGGGTGATGACGGCGGAAATCCCCAAAATCAGATGGCTGTAGCGCTGGGGGTGAAAAGACACCCGCCGAGCAGGGAGGGCGGAGCCCACCCAAACCGACCTCCGGCGTAGACGACGAGTGATAGTTGAGTCCACAAGCCCGAATGAGGAAGACACCAGCGTGATCGACACCATCAATGCAATCGGGGCCGGTTGTGTCCGTGTCTTGTGCTGGTAAAGGCAGCCGCGAAAGGAAATCCGCGTTGCCGTTTGCCGAACCTTTCCGATATTTCAGGGTGTAGGTGAAGTTGGACAGGAATTCGAGCCATCGTGGTACCCTGGCGTTGTGTTCTCCAACCTTTCCAATGCTCTCTAAGGCTTTGTGATCTGAATAGATGATGAACTTGGTTGACCACAAATAGCCCCGAAGGCGCTTAATGGCCCAAACAATGCCACCAGCTTCCAGATCCAGAACAGTCCAGTTCCGCTCCGCCGGAAGAGTAGCGCGGCTGATGTACACAATGGGTCTTACCGAGCCATCGAGTTGTTCTTGTTCCAGGGAGGCTCCAAAGCCGTCAATGCACGCGTCGGAGCACAAACGGAGAGGACGGCTGTTGTCCTCGACCGCAGCCCAATCCGGGAAGACCAAAATCGGGGGACGCGCGAGTTCGCTCAACAACGTTTTGACAACCTTGACCATGCCCGGGGTGTACTTGAAGGGGACGCCTTGTTTGAGAAGAGAGTTGAGAGGCCGCACCTTGGTGGCGAGATTCTGAAGAAATTTCCGGTAGTAGCTGAGGCCACCGAGGAGGCTCCTAAGCTGCTTAACATTCGTCGGCGGCGGCATGTGCGTGAGCGCCCGAACCTTGACGCCATCAGGGCTAACCCCAGCCGGGGAGATGGTGTGACCGAGGAAATTGGCGTGGGTGGCGCCGACACGAGCCTTCCCTGGAGACAGCTTGAGGTTGTACTGGCGCAGCCGTTTGAAAAACTCGATCATGTTGAGCACGTGTCCTAGAGGTTCCTCATCGAAACAGATAACATCATCCAGATAAGCAAGCACACGCTCCAGACCGTGCACCACTCTGTTGATGACCTTGACGAACCAAGACGGGCTGGCGTTGGCTCCTTGCGGCATCCGAAGCCATTCGAACAACTGCGTGGGAGTGCAAAAGGCGGTGAGCGGGACAGTGTCTTCGTCACAAACGATCTGGTGGAAGGCCGAATTGAGATCGAAGATGGAGAACACTTTCCCGGTGTAGAGAGAATCCAAGATACCGTCCACCCGAGGGAGAGGTTGTCCATCCAAGTCCACCAGGGCGTTGAGTCGTTTGTAGTTGACGGTGATGCGAACCGATCCGTCCTTCTTGGGGATGACGACCAGGGGAGAAGCCCAGGGAGAAGTGGAATGCTGAATGAGCCCTGCCGCCAAATACTGGTCCAAGACGGCATCCACTTTCTTCTGCATTAACGGGTTAATACGATACGGGCGTGATGCGACGGGCTTCGTCCCTGCGGGGACAGAAAGAGTGAATGGCATGACGGTGCAGGAACCAAAATCGGTTTTCGAAGTAGAGAACACGTCGGAATACTCAACAAGGGCGTCGGCCAAACGATCAATAGCCTCCGGTGTCCATCCCGGGTTGTGTAGATCGAAAGCGATGTCGTGCATATGTGCGGGCAGCCTAGTCCACAATCGCAGAAAACTGGAGCGCTGGGCCTCGGAGAAGCGGTCAAGCAGTTCTTGAGGAGGCGGCTTCGGAGGAGGCGGGGCGGAGGCTGGGTCCGGAGAGCGGCGAGTCCCGGACTTGGGGCCAACGGCGTTGACCCGATGCGGTGATGTAGAGGACGGGGGGGCGGTGGGAGTCGAAGATGGAGCCGCCTTCAGGGTTTCTACCGGTACTCGTAATAGCGGTGCAGCAGACACGCCAATAACGTCGCCCGGCTCCAATTCGGCACAACCTGCAAGGGGAATACGCTGAAGACCATTGGAAACAAATGCATCGGGGGACGAAAGTGCACCCACTTCAGGTCGGAACGATACGAGATATTCGCCGATCAGCGCAGGCATGCCCGAAGAACGGACGAGGTCCACCTCAACAAGGGCAGGCTCCGGCCCCAAGGAAATGCCCGAGCTCCCTGCATATTTGAGGTGAAACGAAGAGGCAGGAGCGTCGTCGTGTGTAGCGTAAACACAAGCGCCAGCGGTGAAACGTGGAGAGAGCGTGAGCTCGCCCATAACCCGGCCGTCCGGTCCAGGGTGGGGGAGGGTGGTGAACACTCGAGAGTTGAACCGCATCCAGCTATCGCGACCCAGAAGCACGGCGTGCCCCATGGCGGCATCTGGAACAACGCAGGCCCAGACCGCCAACGAAGCGGTAGCTCGAGCTCCATGAAGAAAATTAACGGTGAGACGAACTGACCGAGTGGTCACAAGGGCGGGTCCATCACCAAACCCACCCCAACGACGAGAGGGCGAAACACGAACGCTGCCAGCTGTCAAGGCTCCAGCAGCTATCATGGCGGTGACCACGGAGTCGGACACAAAAGACGCAGGAGACCCAGAGTCCAGCAGTGCCACTCGCGCGAGTTGAGAAGTGGCTGTAGGTCCGCCATGCAGCAGAACCCGGGTGGTGTAAGAGTCCGAGTCCAACAGGAGCGTGCCGCCGACCAGATCGGGCCCGTGTTCCAGAAGAGGAGGTTGGTCTGCACAAGCGGAGGTCGAGGCCACCAGATGAACACCAGAAGCATGGTCCCCCGGAGCGTCTAAACGGAGACAAGCTGGGTCTTCACCCCGGTCCTCCCGTGACGACGAACCGGCCGCGGTAGCAACCTCGTGGATGCGTCTACGGCCATGGGGAAGAGGCTGCGAAATGGGGGGGGTGGGGGAAGTGGAGGCGGGGAGAGCTTCGCCAGACAGGGGATGATCCCGCAAAAGGCGCCGAACTTCCATCAAAGCTTTTCCCAACAAGTTTTTACCGCTAGACGCCCACTTGGATGAAATGCTAGCCTCCGGAAAGCATGCAGACATGCCGATACCCCAAACACGATCAAAGGGGCTGGCTTCCGCGAGGAGGCGGGTACCCGTCTCCAGTAAATGTTGTTTCATGTCGTGGTTCTGAGCGAATTTGGCATACGACCCCGTAAGCACGATCTCTTCTCGACGACGCTCCCATTCGGCATAGTCAAAAGGACGTACGTTACGACCCAAGTACTTGTGTGTCTTAGGATCGGTTGCAGCCATGATTTTGTCATACGACGTCATATCCCCAAACAACTTCGCTTTTTCAGACATCATAAATTGCTCACCACATGAATAACGTACCCCCAGTACGTCAAAAGCCGAGGGAGTCCATTGCGAGAACACAGACGGAGGTTTCCAGAAGAGGAGGACGTCATCCGAAGCGTACTCGCATTTGTCATCAAACGGCGGAGCCGGTGCAGGGCGGAGGGGCAAAGAGCGGGCACCAGGCACGGGCGGGGGTGAGCCAAGCGGACGGGTCCTCATCTCCGACGGGGAGGACCCAGAAAGCGAGGGAGGAGCGGGCGAAGTCGTTCCGGTCCATGATCCGGAGGGCGGCCTACGAGCGGCGGCTCCGGCGAGGTCAATGTTAGCAGAGGCCATTCGGCTATGAGAGACCCGTTCGTTAGGAGAAGTCTTTCCTGCGGCAGACGAATGTGCGTGAATGGACGCAGGGCGCTCTGGACTACTCCCCCGTGACAAAGGAGCCGAACCTTCCACCGAATGGTGGGCACTACCATCCGATCCCGATGGCAGTGGTGCAGTCAGCACGTTGTGTGCAGCAGAGGAAGACGCATTCGTATCAGGTGCTGTCACACGGGGGCAGCGGACGGTCGAAGACAACGAAAGCTGCGAAAGAGAAGGAGAATCGACAGGATCCCCGGCGAATGTAGAAGAAGGCTCGTGTGCTATCCGAGAAGAGGCCCGGCTGACAACACCAGAAGAGTCTTGGCGAACAGTAGTAGACGAGGTTCTTGTTCCTTCTGTAACCCGAGACGACGAGGTGAGCAGGGGTGAACCGCTCGACGTCTTACCTCCCTGTCGCCCACACCACAAAGGTTGTGCCGGAGTGGGTTTGTCATGTCCAATACCAGCAGACGATGAGGCGGGCGATGAGGAGGCGGGCCGAGAAACTCAACGTGATTTGGGGACATCGGGAGTATCCAAAGAAGTAGGCTGTACACGAACATCTTGGGAGACTCCAAAAGGGTGCACGGTGGTTGCTGTTGACGGTAGTACCGGCTGAACTCCGCCATCGGCAAGTCATTTCTTACCCTTCCAGCCCCTCTTAGCCGAAGTGGAAGTCTCCGACGAGGATTCTGTGTGTGAGGACTGTTTCATGTCCGATGTGTCAAATGAGCGGCGGGCTCGTCCGGAGGAGTGATTACGGGGTGGGTTGCGTCCTGTAGGGCGTCTATACGAGGTCATGCGCTTTTTCCACCGACTCCAAAGTGCGGGATCTTTTTCCATGCAGAGCTTGATGTCATTGTTAAGCAGGCCTGTGGCGTTAATGAAACCACGAGTACAGGATTTGAAGGAGTGATCTTCGCCTAAGCAGTTGAGGCACTTGCCCTTGTACAGCCGAAGCGCGTTGCGGCGGTCTTCAGCTGAGACCAAGGGGGTGAACAATGGCGGATCATTCTTGGTTAGAGCCATCTCACTAGCGACATTGTACACCTCTTGAAAGTGTCCTTGCAACGGCCAGTCGCTGTAGTGCAACAGAAAAGGGTCCCGATCATCATTAGGCAGAGGGTCAACACTCATCACCGCAGCCGAAGAACCTCCGCTCCACGAAGGGGTCACCGACGAATGCAACGCCGAAGAAGCTACAGCACGCGAAACCGCAGACGAACTCCTAGCATTCGTGGAAGACACCGAAAAAAAATCGTCCCCATGTACCGCCGGCGTGTGCGCGAATGCCCGCTTGTCCAACACATCCCACATATCGTCCAAACACGAAGCATGTCGCCCAAAAGGGGCTTCCATGGAGAGCTGCTCATCCTTGTACACCTGTCCAGACACTACGGGAAACTGCTTCAACATGGAGTCTCGAACAGCTATCTGCACTTGTGCATCCGAAGGCTTGAACGCGTGATGAGAAACCATGACAGTCATGGCCAGAGCCTTATAGCGACGAATGTATTCTCCGTACGTCTCGCCGGTGGACACGCCAAAACTACGAAGGCGATCGATCCCCGAGCTCTTGTCTTGAGTGTCCCAAGCGGCCGCCAATTTCTGGATAAAGAACGCGTACGTCGAGGGCCCGGCCGGTTCCTTGCGCAGATGGTTTTCTACCTGTTGGAAAGTGGCATCAAGAAATTCCAGCGTGGCACGGTTGGTGGTTTGACCTTCAACGACAGCAGCACGAACACGTTTGCGCAACAACGGAAGCCATCCTGCGACCCAGGTGGAGGAAGCGAAAGTCTGCTTGCGTTTGACGTCGCTTTTGTTGAGGATCTCGGTGACCACGCCCTTGCAGCTAGACGCGAAACGAGCAAATTCATCAGGATCAGAACCAAGGGGCAAGCGTGTGACACTATCAAGTTGTTCCGGCTTCAGCTTGTCCATCTTGTCTTGAATGCGGATGGTGTCGGCCTCCGCTGCAGCGGCGTCCGCAGCGTCCAAAGCCTCCTGCTTCGTCCTCGCCCCCGTGGAAGACAAAGGCAAGCTAGCATCATCCTGAGGCAACGGCGATGTCGCGTTGGCCGGTGACGCCATGACGTGGCCGGTCGCCGGGCGAGGATCGATCAGGATAGACGTACGCGGGAGGGGGGGGGGCACCACCAAAGGCTGTTGTAGCAGAGCTGGGGCGGTCGACGCTGATGACACCACCAAAGGCTGTTGCGGCAGAGCTGGGGCGGTCGACGCTGATGACACCACCAAAGGCTGTTGCGGCAGAGCTGGGGCGGCCGGCGCTGATGACGATGACACTGCCGTGGCCCTGGCAGCTGCCTCATCGTGAACCTCGTACCCTGAACGAACTCCCGAGGAACTCGAAGCGTGGTCTTGCAATGGTGCCAAATGCGCCCGTGACGAAAAGGGAGGGGCAGAAGGTGGCATGCTAGGGGCGTTCGAGGGCACAGAAGGTGGTACATTCGAGTCGGCAGCAGCATCCACAACTTGGCCAGGCGTTTGCGCGCGCAGGAGAGTGAGCACTTGTTCCAACAGCATTTCAGTACGGGAAGCCGAAGTCGAGGCGTGTGATGCAGCATTGCGTGGTGAACCAACCCGTTCGTCCAAAAGCAAGGAAGATGTGGGCTGATCTACCACGGTGTGTGTAGGGGCATGGCTTTTAACCGCGGCGGAATGTTCACGAAGTTGCATGTTGGCAAGTTTGAACGCCAAAGTAGACACGGGCGGCGGTCCTACATCAGCGGGGGGGAGCAAAACCGGTGGCGAAGAACAGAGTGAACCATCTTCTGAGGCAGTCTTACGGTCCCCCAACAGCCCAGAACTACGAAAATCACACCGATCATACTGCACTTGCCTGCGACCCCGACCTGACTTCCGTCGCCCTTTGCCCCCTCGACCGCTGTCCGAGCTGGTCGCCCTGCTGTTGCCCCCGCTCCTCGTCTGGCTCCGGCTGCGGCTACGCCTACGCGAAGGCGTGTTGCTCCCGCGGCGGTCGCTGCTCCGGCTGCGACCACGCCGAGACGAAGGTGCGTGACGTGGCTGGCGGTCGGTGCTCCGGCTCCGGCTCCGGCTCTCGCGGTGTCGACGCTTGGACGAAGATTCCGCGTACCCCCGCCCGCCATCTTCAACACCCGGCCCTCGCGAAGTGCGCTCGGCCGTCCCGCTCTTGGCCGTGGGGGCTTGATCACCCCAACGGCTCCTCCGGCTGGCGGAGGCAGGAGCCGCCGACAGACTGTAGTCCTTGGTCCCTCCGGAACCATGCGCACGGCGTGCAGAATCCTGCTGTGGGAGCTGCAGATCATGCCGAAAATCGTCGTTGGTTGCCGTACGAGCTAGCGGCAACCGAATTCCCCCATTGTGCACCACCACCGCGGTTCCCTGGGGACCC
The DNA here is from genome assembly GCA_000310025.1 of Ectocarpus siliculosus. Lineage (NCBI taxonomy): Eukaryota > Phaeophyceae > Ectocarpales > Ectocarpaceae > Ectocarpus > Ectocarpus siliculosus. Next base: position 33,384 of record FN648806.1, on the reverse strand, counting down.
TCGGTGAAGGAAGCCCTACGGAGAGCAGACACTAACAGAAACACACTCTGTCGTATGGACGGTTCTAGCTGGTCGAGGAACGGACTCGATACAAGATGTGCAAAACCAAGGTCTGTATAAGAGTCAGGACAGCGGTCACGCACGATTTGTTGGAGGCCAGCCCACGCAAAAAGGGCACTAGTTCGGTCAGCATCATGGAAGGTGATCACATCTGTGGGCGTGGAAAGGGGGCGGGACAGGAACGCTGTGTCTACTGCGTGAAACCTGTACTCCTCGGCTTCGTCGTCTGACGCGCCGTCGGCATCCCCGGCCGGCCCACCCAGCGTCACAGAAAACTGGGGAGCAGCAGCCACGTCCGGTGCCGCCTGAGGCGTGGGAGGGGGCACGACACGACGACGGGCGGGTCGCGAAGGCAGAGTTGAAGCTTGCGGCCGGTGTCCGAGGTCCTCCAGCCGCGATCGGAGCGCCCCTTGCTTCGCCCTAGCAGCCCGGACATACTCCTCGCGCGCCGCTAGTTCCGCTTTCTTCTGTGCAGCAGCCCGAGCAGCCTCGCGCTCCTCCTCCTGCTTCCTCGCAGCCTCCGCCAGAGCAGCCTCACGCTCCTCCTCCTGCCTCCTCGCAGCTTCCGCCAGAGCAGCCTCACGCTCCTTCGCCTGCTTCCTCGCAGCCTCCGCCAGAGCAGCCTGACGCTCCTCCTCCTGCTTCCTCGCATCATCCGCCAGAGCAGCCTCACGCTCCTCCAGCAGCTTCCGCTCTTCCGCCGCCGCTACCTCGCTAGCCAGACCGCGGTGCCACATCTCGGTCAATTCTTGAAAGGCGGCGAACTCATCTTGCGACAAGTGCATCACCATGTCTTCCTGCGGGAGCGAGAAAGGGCGAGCGCAAATGGGGGAACCAGGAGACAAACGAGCTGCCCTGACCACGTCGCGCAGGGAGATCCGTCCAGCGGTGTACGCTTGTTCCAGGTCCGCCGGATCCGCCGTGGCGATGTTGTACCTCAGGTCATCAGCTGCGGACGCGCCTGGAGTGGACTCGCTCTCGTCGCCCGTCCCGGCCCCTGCAAGCAGCTCCGCGGTGGACGGCTCGCCCTCGGCCTCGTAATCAAGGATTTCCTCATTGCCGTCCATTAGTTCCACATATCCGCTGGACATGGTGTTCTCTTTTTTCAAAAAGACAGGGCCAGAGGAAGGGCAGCTACTATCGATTTTTACAAGTGCAGAACGGCCAGCAACAGTAGATGTGTCACCCCCAACCGCTGTTGCGACAGCAGAACCGATTGCAGCGGAAACAGTAAAGCGGGGCGTGATCGCGGTAGAAGCAAACCGAGGTCCATGCGAAAAACGGAGATACCCACAGGACAGCATACGCCCGGCGATAAAAGCTTGATGCACACGAGGTTGAAGCGGATCCAACCAAGCAGAAAAGGCGTCCAAAAGCACACCATGCCACGCATACACAGCAGTGGAAGCTAGCACAAAAGGACCGGTATTAAATGGGGACACGAGATTGTCCGACCAAAACACACGCAGAGCAGCACGGCGTTCCTCCGCAACAGGCGCCGAAGTGCGAGCAAAGACCGCTGTGGGTTTGCGCTGTTGAAAGGTTTCCAATTCGAATGCCTTGAGGGTGAATGATGCTCCAAAAAAAATTTCCATGTGATTGCGAAAAATGGAGGGAAGGCTGGTGGGGCGGCTGACACCCAATTTGTGTGCACACAATGCTCTCCACGTCGAAACAAGCGGAGTCAAATCGGAGAGCACCACAGGGAAATCCGCGGACATCGGCCGGTACGCCGGCATGAATGCAGTAGAAGTGGTAGCGGACGCGGGAAGCATGTTATCATCTCGAGTCCCGCTACACAAAGACAGCAACTCCGGTTGCTTCATGCAAAGCGTGTCCGCCACCGAAATAACTTCATGGACCGCCGATGCCGACAAAATAGCTTGGGAGGGGCGGCGAGCGTAGGAAAAATCACCTACAACATCGCGATGACCGCCGAGACGCGTATCCTTCGCAAGGTCCCAGTCCCGCGGGCGCTTAGCGAAAGCATCGCAAGCCAGCATCCTCTACAACAAGAGAAGAAGCAGAGAAGGCTAAGTCTAGAATCTCGTGGGTGGTGAGACCAAATAACAAACAACCCCGTGATTGTTGTGAAGAAAGCGTGACAACAACACACAGCAGTGTGGAGGCCGCGTCCAGCACCCGCTTACCGTGTAATGCCAGCTGACGCCAAGTTTAAAGGAGGGGAAGCCGTGGGTGGTAGCTTGCTCCTAGAGATAGATGAAGGTAGGTTCTGTCGTTGACACGCTTGTCCACGATCACGTAGAAGAGATGAGAAAGTTGCTTGTTATTGCTGAGAGACGATCAGCAAGGGTCTGAGGTGAAGTGGGGATCCAACTTCACCTCAGGGGGGTACGCAGACTAGACAAAATCCTAAGAGGGTAGGTGTCTGAAGGGTATACCTCCTGAGACCGACCCACATCCTATCAACAATAAGATGTACCCTATTTAAGCTAGCAGCCACACTCCTTAATTAACATGAGTCTGTACCCTGCGAAACGATCCCATTGCGGTTTACTGCTGCTGCTCCCACGCCTCAGCAAAAGTGAGGGTAGTGACAGGTGTTTGTCTGAGCCATGGGTGCAAACCTAGACAAAACAATACTAATCCGGATATTAGAGGGAATCCTCGTGTTGTTGAAATGACGTGAAAGATTGACATTTCAGGAAGTTTTGACGTGAAGAGGTTGCGCCGCTTTTTTGGGGGCAAACTCTGACGGCGAAATTTTTGTGAGACCCATGTTTATGGTCGCCAAATCTTTGCGAAAATGTTTATATTTTCAAACATTTGCGGACAAAGATTTTGTTTCACTGTTTATGGGAGAAAATCTTCGCCAAAATATTCTCAAACATTTTGAAATGGGGCAAAAGTCGCTCTTTTGACAAAATATTCTCAAACATTTTGAAATGGGGCAGGTCGCGAAAATGTTTCGCAAGAGCGGCGGGATTATTAGTAGACGACCGCCCCTTCCGTCCTAAACACCAACCACTGCGTAGCGCACACTCAACGTAGCAAGCTCATAGAGGGATCCGGACAACCCTAGAGTCATCGTGTCAATGTTTTGCCGGCTGATACATGGCGGGAGCTCGTCAAGCGTGCACAAAAAAACAAACAGACAGGGGTGGTTTGGAGGGCACGGAGAAAGCGTGGTTTGTGTCTCTAAACAAACGGCAAAAAGTCGGCTGCTTGAGAGGAGAGGTGAGTACAAAACTGTCCAGCTCTCGCCCTCTAGACCATCGATTCATGTTTTGTCTTCTTGGGTGTCTTCTGCATCAACGGCTCTCATCCGGGTGTGCGTGGTTCAGCAGTGAACTTACTCAACAGGCAGGGAGGCGCGTCGCTGTGAACTCGATGTGTTGAAAAAGTCTTTTTTGGGACGGAGGAACAAGGGCTCTATATTCAAGTGAAAAAATAGACAGAAAAAAACGTTGTGTCCACAACTTTGCGCGCATAACGATGTGCCTCCATGCCGACTGAGCGCGGCCACTGCCAACCCACGCACAACCGGATGAGAGTCGTTGATGGAGAAGACACCCAAGAAGACAAAACATGAATCGATGGTCTAGAGGACGAGAGCTGGATAGTTTTGTACTCACGTGTCCTCTCAAGCGGCCGACTTTTTGCCGTTGGGAAGCGCTGACGCACGTTTTGGTCTCTTTTTGACACCGAGAACATTTTTTCTCGCACGCCCGGAGCGCTATCGCCACATATTGGCGGGCACAGCATCAGCTCAGTGCATCAAGGGTTGTGGGGAGCCCTTGGCGAGTACGTTACATTCAGTTTCCATGACGCATTTGTGGTTTGTCTGTCACAAATCGTTTGGTAGCAGTAGACCACGATTCCCGCCGCACGTGCGATGCATTTCGAGAAACCACACGATAAAGATTTTTTTGCCCATAAAAACGGTACTCAAATGTTCCTCTGGCAGATATTCGCGCGCAAATGTTTGACAACATTTGAAGTTTTTTTCAAAGATTTGGCGACCATAAACATGGGTCTGAGGAAGCGTCAAAATTAAATTTCACCCAAACTTAGGGCCGTTTTAATCGTTTCCAAATCTCTGTTCCAAATTTCCAAATTACGATTCCAAATATTTGGAAGCCAGCAAGATTCATTTCAAACGCGCTGCGCGGCAACTTTCCAAATAAATCTCGCCGCGTGTGATGGCGAGTGGGCATGCGCCTATAATCCCACCACGCACTCCACAGACAACGTCCCCACACGCGCGACACCACGGGAGGGCCCAACATAGATAGAGTTAGTGGTCACCAAGGGCAAATCCCGGCTGGATGCAGCGAACAGGGCGATTAACGGCGCTGCTGTAGGTCCAGCCGCTTTCGGTTTTCCGTGCTCGGCAGGCCGCCAGACAACACCTCAGGCCAAGGCGAGCAAGGGCGAAGCAGCAAGATGCTGAGAGCATGTCCTCCTTGCTGGATATCGTCAGCCAGGTTGTTGAAAGGAGAAGCCATCATGTCTCGGGCCTCGAGGTTGCAGCAGCAGGTGTGTGAGAAGCTACTTCTGAAGTAGTTTTCTGTCTCTCGTCATCTGATTATGTATGTCAGCCTGGTGTGTCCGCCTGGTGTGTCCGCCTGGTGTGCCGCCCGGTGTGTGTGTGTGTGTCGCTCTCGTCCCGGCTCTCTTGTCTCGCCGCACCACTCGCGCACCCGCAATATCAACCCAACTCTTCGTCTCGCACTGCATATCGACGCATGTGTCTGGTGGTATTCTTGGTTCAAAAACCTGCTGTACCCACGTGTGTGCTTTTCTTGTATCATGGCCTCTGACTCTGTCTGTACGTTACATTTCGAAGCATGCTGGTGCCACTGCGCTGCTGTTACCCACTGCGTCGGTGTACAGCAGTAGTCTGCCTGGGCACATACTACTTCTGCGTCGCCGAAACTACTGCTTATCTCCGAAACCTGCTGTAATCTGTCAGTCAAGTCGGCAGCATAGGTAAATCGTTTTTTTTGGTAATCTGACAGGAATACTATAGGGTATCCACTATGGATTGACGCGGAATTTTGACCTTTGAGGATTGACGCCAACATAAAGTGACGGTTGAGGGTTTTGACGGGAAAAAATTCGCACCGCGTGTGCCCGTTGACACGTGAGAGGTGAAAAAAAAAAAATGGTGGAGGTAGAGTTCAAGGTTGGTTCGGGCTGCCACCCAGGGTCGACATTCCGAAGCGAAGACTCACACCCCCAGGCTCCCAGGAGACTAGGTGTACCCCTTCGCCTCATCCCGCCGACCTTCCCTCCTTTGCCGCGGCGACTTTTCCCAGGCGTCAAACTGCGACTTCCCAGGCGTCAAACTGCCGTTCGTTGCTGATGAGTAAGGCAGCTGCTCGCTGTACTGCTGTGTATATACCGATGTCACTGCGGCAGCAGAGCACCGAACCCCGTGAGGGGGCGGGCGAAATGCACCTACTGACTGGCAAAGTCCGTGTACCCTCCCTTACTCCTCTCCATGTGCTGCCTTCGAGGGCGAGACTCCCCCAATCACTCCCCTGCCTATGCCCCTTTTTGCTGCTGAAAGCCCGTGCGCAATCGCGACGGCGCATCTACCGAACGCGCGCGCCGAACACGCGCGTCTGGCCACTTGGCCGCCGTGAGAACTGCCGAGACGCGTGGGTGCAGGACCGCTAGGAGCAATCAGTATAGGCATGACCAATGTGTTCGCTGCTGACCGCGCACAGCAGACCGCAGCAGAGCAAGCGTGTGTGAGCCACAGTCTGGCGATGTTTGAAGCGTCAATCTTTTCGCGTCGTTTTATGTTTGGGTGAAATTTAATTTTGACGCTTCCTCACAAAAATTTCGCCGTCAGAGTTTGCCCCCAAAAAAGCGGCGCAACCTCTTCACGTCAAAACTTCCTGAAATGTCAATCTTTCACGTCATTTCAACAACACGTGGATTCCCTCTACTATGTACACAATTTGTGCACCATATTTTTATATTTTCGCAGTCATGCGTTGTGCGTGTTATCCACAGCTGCAGCCATTCTGCCAGCGTGCGATCCCTGTGAGACAGGAGGCGGATTGTTTGGTACAGCAGTACAATGTATTCGTCAGAATACCCTCCACCACCCTGCGGCTATTGTCGTCAACAAATGTGCGTGGCCACGAAGCGAGAAAAATACTGGTAGGTTTGATCCTAGACCTACCGCTCTCTGCTAGCCCCGCACCCGCCAATTTTCGAGGTGCGAATGCTACAAAATTTGACTTGAGCGTCCCGCAACGTGGCCACTTTTTTTACGCCTTCAAGGCGAAAAAGCCGCTGCAGGGGGCGATCGCACGTAATGCAGCCGGAAGAGCAGATTAAGAAATGGTGTCTTCCTCGCGTGACCGAGTGGACGGCTGGTAGAGGAAAGGCCTTCCTGAGAGCACAGGACTCAGCTGGCGCGAAAGCAGAGCTCGACAACGAGGATACAGCGCGGAGAAACGGGGTACCGACTACGGCATTCTGGAGGACTTCAAGAACGAAATAGTGAAGGTGATCTCCGAACGCCAGAATCGATTCAGGCAGCCAACCCCTGTGATTTTTCTTCTCGCCACAGAAAGAGCTTGCACGATGATATCTTACTCCTGTTCTCCGCTGGCATCGGTAGGAAGGAACCGCCTTTTCTGAGCTATCCCACGCCCCCATCATAGTTGTGTGCCATCCGCCAACGTTGTTGCTACGTTGTCTCGAGTGCTTGCGCAAAAAAAAAAATCGTTATACAGTAGCAGTATTGCCGTGCAATTTCCGCCCACCACCCGGTCCCCCCCCGATCGCCCTTCTCGCTTATTTTTGCGACGGGTAACATGTCGCAGGTTGACGGAGCGGTGGAGGAATATCTCGCAGCATGAGGGAGGGATGAGAGCGAGAGGGAATTGGGTGGGGATATGGGGGGGCTCGTTGCTGTGGGGGTGATCCAGGTGGCGCACCTGCTTCATCGCCAAATATTTCTGGGACACATTCGTTTAGCACAACGTGTTTTCGATACCTTCGGGTTTTGGCGTCCCTTGCATTCGTACTTGGTTATGCATGTCGATGTGGTTCCTGGAAGGCCCGAAGCACTTGCCATTCTAGGTTTGAAAGGACGGGGGGGACGGTACGGTGGCAACTTTTTTTTTTGTTTCACGCCACTCGTAAAACCGTGTGATACTTGTT
>FN648806.1:0-23067 GCA_000310025.1 Ectocarpus siliculosus | reverse complement strand
CCTGGGGGGGGGGGGGGGGCGCCGGGGGGGGTAGAGAACAACGAGCCACAGTTAGAGAGATGTACTGTAGCTTTTTGCTGTTGTTAAAGCATTTTTGATGAAGAGCGGCCCAATTGTTTGTTTTTTTTGCAAGAAAAAGCTGTTTAGAGGGATCGTGATGTGCATGTACGTACGTGAAAAAACAAAAAATCGTGCACAGGGGGGCCAGTTCGTAGCGAGTGTGTCCGGCCGTGTCTGTGTGCCGATAAATACACAGACAGGAGACTCGAGTCCATTGCGCCATCTAGGCACAAAATTGCAATTCAAGATTGGTGCACAAAAAGTAGAATTTTGCCCGAGCTGTCACAACTGCTTCCAGCTCAATCCGTGCTCGGTGCATCGAGCTAGCACAGCATCTGCGGCGAAATTCAAGTAGAGAACCAAGCGTCCTCGCCCAAAATCACAGGCAGGCGTGATTTTTTTTTGTTCCGCCGGTCGGTGTGCTCAGCAGCAGCTGCTGCTCCTGTGCCAAAACACACACGCTACAGAGAGACAGGGCTGATGGACATGGGGGGCGGGAGACACACACACACCACCGGAAGAGCAAGGCGGGAGGATGTGCCCTGTACTCTACAGCTGTTTGCTATCGGCGGAGGAAGCGAGAGGAGACGAGAAGAAGCGTTGGTTGTGTTGTGCGTTTCGCGAGCGGCAGCGTTTTCGTCATAAGCGGGAGAGGACAAGATGCACACCAACACGCGGCTAGACACCACTATTGATGATCAATGTGTAAACCTCTCCATACTTTTGTGCGAGGGCCTGGGGTGCCGCCTGTCCCTTCCGTGTGCTAGTCTGACCACAAATCACACGCTTTGGAGTTGTCTACAGTGCATAGATCAAAGCTCCAACCAGAGAGAAGAACAAACAGAGAAAGTTTTTTCTTGGGCTGCGATGTATGTAGCTGATGATCACACACACACCCCTTCTCTGGAAATCACACGGCGCTTCTCTGGTTGGTGTGGTATAAACGAGCATTTTGTAGCAACGCACGAGCCTACTTTGCAGGTACGTTTTCCAACAACAAAGCTATTCCACATTACCCTCTTGTATGACCCGAGTCGACCTACACACGTGACAATCTTTTCGTAGGAGTGTGAGGACAGACGCCCTTAAACACACAACAGTACATCAGAGCGTGGCGGACGGTTCGTACAGCCGTGGTGTAGCTTACTACCTTATCGGCGGGCGAAATGAAGGTTCGGGGGCGATAGCGCCTCCCGCATGCAAAAAAATGTTGCTGACCTTCCCAACGTAAGGGTGGACGCGCGCGTTTTGACCACGTTTATGGGTCTGATGTCAACCTATTGGGAGGGTGAAAAAAATCTACAGCACTAGTCTACCGCCGTACGGGGCCGGAGGTAGGCAGTAGTAACCTGTTGAATTTTGCGTGCTGTTGTCCGGAATTTTGAGTGTAGGACTGGGTATTTACGAAATGTCATGCAACACACAGGCGCTCACTCTGTAAGAGTCGTTCTTGGACTCCACAACACGTTCGCTTCCATGTTGCTGAGTGAGGGGATGCAGGGGAAAATGCCAGAGACCCCCCTTCCCCGCAATAGTAGAAGTGCATGGGAGACCACATACGATGTTCGACTAAAGTACAACACCTATGATACAAACAAACATGCACCGACCTCCCACTCCTTCGCTTACCGGGAGCACTCCTCTGGTGTCTGGGGAAAAAAGAACGGCCCCACCGTCGGCGTGTTGTTGATGGCGTCCACCACTTGCCACATGATGTGGAAGACGGACTCCTTCGAAATGCCGAACAGCAAGCCGACATCGATGTATGACGCCCCTCGAACATGCACAGCGCAACTGCCAGCCGAATTTTCACCGGCACAGCTCCACTGCTCGCGCGCAACCCTGCACCACGCGACCAACAAGAATACAAGCATGGATGTACCGGTAAATTCGAAGCCCAAGCACTTGTCAGGCGCATCGCCGGACGGACATCAGCGCACATGCCATCTCCAAGGCGTCTCCTGCGCTGCTGATGTCCCTGGCGGTGCCAATTCATCTTTCGGACATCAGCGGTGAGCAGCAAATACAAGTGCAAACCGGCGGCTGTGTTCGCGACGGCAAGACAACCCTGACGAAACCTAACCCTACTCGCTCTTCCTCACGCGCGGACGCACCCTGTGTGGGTATATCTCTTACTTGCGTAGAAGTCGTTGCGCTCGAGGATGGGTCGTAAAAGTTCCGCGAGCTTGTCGAAGCTGTGCTCCTCCATCCTGTACATGCGTCGGAACAGCTTCCTGCGCCTCACATCTTCTAAGTGCTCGTCCCAAACCAGCCGTCACGGCTCGTGGATACGTTGCCGCGTCTTGGGTGTTAGGCGCTGAACGACAGTCGATGTGGCGACAGTCAGCACCAGCACAATCGCCGCTATTGCTTTGAGCTTGTCGAGGACATCCCGGGTGTGTGTTGGCCGAGCGCGTGCCCGTGGGCGAAGGGAGCCACTACATTCTGTAGCCGCGCCGCGCTTTCTATGGTCGCCCATGCCCCAAACACAACCCTAGCTGGCTTCCTATGGTAAGGGGCACTCGTGTTGTAGACGTCGCTGGTGAGGGGCACTCGTGTTGCAGCCGTCGCAGCCCGCGCGTGCGTCTGTAAGGGTGATTTGGAAAGTGCTCCAAAAAGGCTTCCAAAATTTGGAAGCTAGTGGCTCCAAATTTTCGGGCCCGACTTCGTTCCAAATTTATGTCAAAAATTTGGAGCGGTGGGTTCCAAATTTTTGGAGCTTTTTTGGAGATTTGTACAAAATTTGGATTTTTGGACATCGATTAAAACGGCCCTTAAACCGACGCGAAAAGATTGACGCTTCAAACATCGCCAGACTGTGGCTCACACACGCTTGCTCTGCTGCGGTCTGCTGTGCGCGGTCAGCAGCGAACACATTGGCCATGCCTATACTGATTGCTCCTAGCGGTCCTGCACCCACGCGTCTCGGCAGTTCTCACGGCGGCCAAGTGGCCAGACGCGCGTGTTCGGCGCGCGCGTTCGGTAGATGCGCCGTCGCGATTGCGCACGGGCTTTCAGCAGCAAAAAGGGGCATAGGCAGGGGAGTGATTGGGGGAGTCTCGCCCTCGAAGGGAGCACATGGAGAGGAGTAAGGGAGGGTAGACGGACTTTGCCAGTCAGTAGGTGCATTTCGCCCGCCCCCTCACGGGGTTCGGTGCTCTGCTGCCGCAGTGACATCGGTATATACACAGCAGTGCAGCGAGCAGCTGCCTTACTCATCAGCAACGAACGGCAGTTTGACGCCTGGGAAGTCGCAGTTTGACGCCTGGGAAAAGTCGCCGCGGCAAAGGAGGGAAGGTCGGCGGGATGAGGCGAAGGGGTACACCTAGTCTCCTGGGAGCCTGGTGTTCGTGGGTCTACGGACATGGTTTGGATATGTTAGCCGTACGTACAAGTGTGACGCAGATGGTGTAGAACCTTTTAGGTAGGGGTACGGTGATGATGCACCGGGGCCCCCTTTTTGTTGTGTGCAGCAGCCCTGCTGCCACTCCTCCTTTCTGAGCACGACAGCGCCCTGGGTACGGGCGTTGCCTCACCGTCTGAAGTTAATACACTACACAAACAATACCCGATAAGTACGCGGAGTACGGCCGACAAACACTCTAGAGTTTAGATTGATTGTCCCTCGAGGGATAGCCGCATCGGGTCATGTCTGCGTCGGACAGCGGTTCCGTCGCAGGGCTGGGGGAAGAGACCTCAGCCACGCAACAGCAACACGCCGAGGATCCGGCGATTGCGAGGCTGGAGGGCCAGTTATCGCAGCTGATGAGCGTAGTGATGGAGTTGAAGAGGAAGGAGCCTGGTGACGCCGTGGCGGGCGATGCCAGTAGGGGCGGCGGTGCTGCCGTCCCAAGCCAGAGAGAGGCTCTGCCGCCTGGGGGCGGCGGGGCGTTTTCCCGGGAAACGGCCCATGATGGGCGAAATCACCCGCAGGAAAGCAGCTGGGACAACATACCGGGAGCGAGTCCTGGGGTTCCAGCGAGAGTGACGACTGGCTGGGCAGGTAGATCGGGAGCGAATCCTGTGGGGCCAGCCGGAATGAGCCCGGGCGTAGGACCGGACCGCGGGGAAGCGAGGGGGTTAAACCCCCAAGGTGAGCAAACCGCAATTCGAGGGGCCGGAGCATTTTTTGATGGGTACAGCAGTAGTAGCCAAAAACGTGTTTCGGTCAATGCACCGCGTCTCGAAGGGGAGAGTCGCGGCCACGGGTACGACTCGTGGAGGAAGGCACTTATTCAAGCCGCAAAAACCGTAGGCTTGGACGGGCAGCTTATCGGCAACGCCGAGAAGCACGCACCCGTCGGTGACCCAAACAGGCCTAGCTCGGAGCTGTATAGCTTGGGCTACACAAGTGATGAGGGCCAGAGGGGCCTCCAGGCGTTCCACTTTGTGACTACAGCCATCGTCCGAGAAGCCGACAAGGCAATCGTGAATAAATGCGAGACCGCAAAGGAGATCCTTGCGGAGCTCGACAAAGTACACAACCCGGAGTCGCAGGGCTCGAAACAAGCCCTCATGAAGATGTTTCGATTCACGATCCCCGCACACGGCAACAGCAACCCCGTCGAGCATCTATACACGCTCGAGCTGCTGTACTCACGACTGCGGGAAAAAGGGCTCAACGCTGACACACCCTTTGTTCTCGCACACTTTGTCGATGCCCTTCCACCCGAGTACCAACAAGCCAAATTCTTGCTGGAGACGGCTACAAACCTGGACCGGGGCGAGATAATCAGGGTAGTCAGTACCGTGCACGCGAGCCTCCCGGAGGGGAGGAGGGCCACGAAGGGCCAGCGGAAGGCGGAGCATGCTTTCCTCGCGAGCGACGGTGGCAACAGGGGCGGAGCGCCCGGCCGCAACAGCGGCGGCCACAGCAAGGGCGGCGGCGGCGGTGGCAGCCAGAAGGGGAAAGGGGGTGGTCGCAAGGGCGGTGGTGGTGGCAACAGCGGCGGAGGCGGCGGCGGTGCAGGTAGCATGCACGGCCGCTGCTTCCGGTGCGGAGAGAAGGGTCACCAGGCGGCCGCCTGTACCAAGCCGGAGCCCCTGCGATGCGAGAAATGCCTGGGCTACGGACACGACAAGAGCAAGTGCTCGTCCGAGCAGGCGGTGCTCGCGGTGGAGCTGCCGGTCTTGGACGCCACCGCACTGGACGTGGCAGAGGAGGCGCTAGTGGTCCGTGACTTCACAGGCGAGTGGAACAGAGTCGTTGATCGAGGGGGTGTAGAGCAGGCCAGGCAGGAAAGGTTTGTGGCCGATACCGGCGCAACCAACCACATGTTCCCGAGCGCTAACGCGTTCGAAAACTACCATGAGTGCGATCGACGTTTGAGTGTCGCCGCAGGGAAGCAAGCCTTCGCCATAGTAGGCTACGGCGACGTGAGGGTGTCCATCGGTTCTCGCGTTGGGACCACAGACCTGCTGTTGAAACGGGTCGCTCATGTGCCGGAGCTGAATTACAACCTCGTGTCCCTCACAGCCCTTTTGAAGCAAACCAAGGGCCGCTTAGCCGCAGACGAGCGTGAGTTGGAGGTGTTCGTTGGTGGGGGGGAGTCGGTGTACTTCCCTCTATGGGGGGACCTGTTCGTTCAGACTGGTCACCGCATAGAGTCGGGTAGGGAACTAGCCTGTGCCATAATTGCTCCTGGTAACGCGAAAGCGAACCGCACCCCCGTTGACATCAACGACTTCCACTGCGCGCACGGCCACTCCCACGAGGTGCTGCTGAAGAACACGGCGAAGCAGCAAGGGGTGACTCCGGTGGGCCAGCTCCGGGAGTGCATGGGGTGCTCGACGGCAAAGGGGCTATCCAAGCCCATCCCCAACAGGACGTCAACCCGAGCAGTTAAGAAACTGCAGAGAGTGTTCGTGGATTTGAGTGGGAAGGCAAGGGTGCAGAGCTTGGGGGGGAAGTGGTACACTCTCATTGTAAGGGATGACTGCACGAGGTGGAACCGCGTCTACTTCTTGAAAAACAAGTCAGACGCTGCAGAGGCATTCGAGAGATACCTAGCGGAAAACAGGGCAGACGGAGCCCCATCCGAGGTCATGGTCGTGCGGTCTGACAACGGAGGAGAGTTTTTCGAGGGAGAGTTCGGAAAGCTGTGCCGCAAGTATTGCATCAAGCAGGAGTTCACCCCCGCATACAGCCCAGAATACAACGGTGTAGCTGAGAGAGCACTGGGACTGATAAAGGATGCAGCACTAGCCGCCCGCATACAAGCGACGATTCTTTACCCCGAAGCACCAAGCTACCCTCCCTTTGGGCCGAAGCCACAGCTTGGGCATGTAACGCCCTGAACTGCACCTCCACCACATCCAACCCGGACAAGAAATCGCCGTACGAAATGTGGCACGGGCACCCACCTCCCCCAGAGGCGACGTACCCGTTCCTCAAACCCGCCGTATACAAGGTCAAGCGCACGCACAAGTCAGAGCCGAAAGCAAAAAAGTGTTTTTACCTCGGCCCTGGAATCAACACAAACCGTGATTGCGTACGCATCCTGAACGAAAAACGCCAAGCGATCACCACTCGCAACTTCACCTGGCAATCTGTGCCCGCCGCCCCGACCGCGCACCCCCAGCCGCTGCCTCCCATTGCAGAGGAGGACGAGGAGCTCACGACTGGGGAGCACGAGGGCGGAGGGGGTGCGTCATGCCACGGTGGAGGGAGGGCGGAGGGAGAACCTGAGGATGGAGGTTTCCACCTTGACACGACGGCAAACCCGGGGCCCGCGGAAGCCGCCCGCGCGCGATGCGCCGGCGGCGCCGCCGGCCGCGCCCCAGGAGTCGGGCGCGGGCGACGCTGGCGATGGCGCCCCCTCGAGCAGGGAGGGCGCGAGCGTCGCCCCATCTACCACGTCGACCGGGAGGGCCGACGTGGGCGGCGGCGAGGACGACCGCCGCAGCAGCAGCAGCAGCAGCAGCAGCAGCCGCGGTGGCGGCGGCAGCAGCAGCAGCAGCGGCAGCAGCAGCAGCAGCAGCAGCAGCAGCAGCAGCAGCAGCGGTGGCGGCAGCGACAGCGGCAGCGACACGGATATTCCGGCGCTCCGCGGGCCCGAGGAACGGAGGCTCGCCCGCTTTGGCGAGCCGGCCGAACTCACCAGCCGCCGACTCAGGGAGAACCCTCGCCGGAACACGAGGTACGAGTCGTCAACGAGTGCCGAAGGTCTGCTCGCCCGCCATGCATCGGCGGCCGGGCTGCCCACCCTGCCCATCACCAGCACGGAGGAGTACACCCACTGGATGCTCGCGTGTGTGGTCGACGTGGTGGAAGGGCTAGAGGCGAGGGCGGTGCAAGCGCTGCTGTGCGAGCGCGCGGAGGAGGCCAACATCGCGCGCCAAGAGGCAGAGGACTTCCTGCTGGGAGCGGAGGACCTCGTGCTCAACTCTCCAGACGCCTTCGTGAGGGCCCTGGCGTCGACCGAGCTGAGTACAGAATCCCCCATAGGACCGAAGCGAGATGACGAAAGTGGAGGGGAGTGGCCGGTGAGGGAGGCCATCGGCAGCATGATGTGGGTGTCGACGTTCTCGCGCCCGGACATCTCGTTCGCTGTGCGTGCGGTAGCGCGCCACGCCCACGCCCCTGCCGTAGAGGCACTGGAAGGCGATACGGAAGATCCTCGCCTACCTCAAAGAGACGAGGGACCTCGGGATCACCTACAAACGGGGATCGGGGCTGGGGCTGGCGGTGTACGTGGACGCTAGCTACGCCGACGCTGAGGATAGACGTTCGGTGTCAGGGCTGGCAACAACGGTTGGAGGAACCGTCATCAGCCACGGTAGCAAGACGCAAGCTATCGTATCTTTGTCGTCTACGGAGGCAGAGTACATTGCTGCCGGAGAGGGTGTGAAAGAAGCTTTGTTTGTGCGTGCAGTGCTTTCGTTTATTGCCCCAGAGACCAGCGGCGGTAGCATTCAGGTCCTTGAGGACAATCAGGGGGCCATGGCTTTGGTGCAGAACCCCCTTAGCTCAGCGCGTAGCAAGCACATCGACGTGCGGTACCACTTCATTCGTGGATTGTTTAGGTCGGGTGACATCTCGATCAAGTTTGTGTCGACGTCGGAGCAACATGCAGACATGCTCACCAAGGCTCTTAGCAAGAGCAACCTGCAGTACCACCGGAAAAAGCTGATGAATTAGCCGGAGCTTCTGTAGGATTTTCTAGCGCTTGGGGAAGGTCATGTATACCATGCGGGGAAAGATGCATTACTGTCGCGGGCTGTGTCCCAATGGCAGGAGTAGGAGGCTTGCCTCGCATTCTTGTCTTCGCCTTGGCCTTCCTGATAAGTGCGGCCGTTGTGATCCGCCGTGATAGCAATGGTTTGTTTGTGTTGGATGGGATTTATTTTCGAGGGGTTTTGCCCGGGCGCCGGGTTTCCCCTCGACCACCGTATTGGCATTTTATTGATGTATCCGGGGTGTTTTTGCCCCACTGATGGTTAGTCACTTGCGTGAAGAACCAGGGAGGGTGTTCGTGGGTCTACGGACATGGTTTGGATATGTTAGCCGTACGTACAAGTGTGACGCAGATGGTGTAGAACCTTTTAGGTAGGGGTACGGTGATGATGCACCGGGGTCCCCTTTTTGTTGTGTGCAGCAGCCCTGCTGCCACTCCTCCTTTCTGAGCACGACAGCGCCCTGGGTACGGGCGTTGCCTCACCGTCTGAAGTTAATACACTACACAAACAATACCCGATAAGTACGCGGAGTACGGCCGACAAACACCTGGGGGTGTGAGTCTTCGCTTCGGAATGTCGACCCTGGGTGGCAGCCCGAACCAACCTTGAACTCTACCTCCACCATTTTTTTTTTTTCACCTCTCACGTGTCAACGGGCACACGCGGTGCGAATTTTTTCCCGTCAAAACCCTCAACCGTCACTTTATGTTGGCGTCAATCCTCAAAGGTCAAAATTCCGCGTCAATCCATAGTGGATACCCTATATTATAGTATTTAAATCTGACCCTCGGTTTGTCTGGGCGATTTTTCTAACTCAATAAAAAGCTTCCGAAGCAATCTGTTGTACTTCATCGGGAAGAAAGAACAACATATGTAATACTGTGTCCCTTCTTTCTCGTATAGAAATGTAGCTGACCAAACTTTTTGATTGACATGTGTGCAGCACACGTTTCGCGTAGCAAAGATAGGCAAATCTTAATCCCACAGCCGTAACAACAATGTTTTTCACTAAAGAGTTGAGGATGCGCTATTCTTGCCATGAAGAACAAATGGATATCTCATTAGTAAGAATGGGCTGCCCGCCCGACTTCGCATAATAACTTCATCCCGTCGCTGCCGTTGCGTTTCCATTCTACGGCGAGGGATGTGCCAAACGAGATATTTAGTTCTACAGGGTTGACTGCACAGTCCTCTTCCTAGGCTTTCTACCCGTCCGCACGCCGTTGCCGACGCGGAACCGTTCGAAAAGTAGGTAGAGATTGCTCTGGCCGCTTCGTGGCCGGACTCCCCTCGTTCTTGCAGCCGTGCAAGCGGGCGCTGATACCTTCACCGTGGCTGGGGTGGCAGTGGTCAGCAATTCTCTGACGCTGGGGCGGGGAGCACGAGCAGGTACGAATACATACTTGGAGTCATTCGGTTGCCATATTTTGTTGATGCTCTTGTGTGGTAGGGTCCGTCTTCACCCGACCGTATCGAGATAAGGGGAATTCCGCTGGGGTTTTGGGTTGGGGTTGAGCGAGGTTATTGTTGGGGGTTGGATTGGGTTAGATAGGATAGATAGGGTAGGGTAGGGTATTTTTTTTTCGGACGGTCTATCGGACGGCCTTGGGCCACACCGTCGTTGATCGCGCTGCCGTCACCTCGTCCTTTGCTGCCGTTACGATGGGGTTGGGTTGGGTTGGGTGGGTTGAATTGGATCTGTCTTTCGGTGGATCGGTTGATTGGTTTGCCTTCTTACGGAAGTTTTTGTGGTCGCTCGGCTCCTGGGCGTCTCCTCTACCTTCATGTACGTTCGTCGTCTCGTTGAATTGTGGTGTCCAACTATAACCATCGCGGCGGAGGATTTTCATGTTGGCGTAAGGGTTTCTTCTTAGGAGGGTTGGTTTGGCGTGTCGAGTTGGGTTGGGTTGGGTGGTGACGGGTGGGTTGGGTCGGTCGATCGATCGGGCGGCCTGGTTCGTACGCACCTCTTCGTAATCACTCCGTCGAGCTCTACGCTTCAGCTCCAACTACATGTTTCTATATAAATACATTTATTTGTCAATCTTTGTCGCCTATCTTTACTGCTGTGCCATGACGCCAAAAACGTCGTTCCAGCCTAGGTACATATATGACTCCGCTCTATCTGCGAGAGCATGAAAGGAGCGCAAGGCACCCGTCAAATGCCCTCCTCAACCGCAACCGCGTTCGTCGTTCCCACATTCATCCATCTGTTGAACGCTATTGATAGGCCTAGAGAGAATAGTGTCCTTAGACCAGAGATGCAAGAATTCAACTACTGCATCATTGCACTCTAAACCCAAGACGATTTTGCGATGCATGAGTCTGCAGGCGGCTTGAGACCATTTTTTCGTCTTATTCGTCCACCAGAGCGGGCCAGTCTCACGATCCCAACGTCCCTATCGCGAGGATGAAACCTCAAAGGCGGTTTTGAAGTGGTGCAGGAGCACTGTCAACGCATGCACCCATCAATATTTCAGTCACTAGTCTAAGCAGGAGGTTGTGGGTCGGTTGATCGGTTATAATCGGCTTGAAAAATGTTTTCGGCAATCTTCGCCCGACCTTAGCGTGCCAATGCTTTCATCACAACGGCGATGTCATTAACCCGAGACCTGACGGGCGCGTCGAGGTAGAACACAGTGACGAGCGCTTAACTTTCACCAATTTGCACCTGCACCAGGGGAATCATCTGCGATCGATACGAATGGGCACTGTCATCTCAAAAGAACCGCGTCAGTTATCGGACGCGACCTTGTCGGAAAACCTCAAGTCCTTTATCCGTGAAGCCGCCGCTGATACGGATCCCGGTTTGTCCGCAGGGGCGGCTGCGGGGCGGGTACAGCGGCCGCTCCCGCTGTCGGCAGAACTGGTGCTGTGGTCGTGGCAGACGCGGCGGGTGCCGGTGCCGGAGCCGGCGTTGGCTCCGGTGCGGCCGACCCACCTCCCCGCGCGGGTGCCTTACCTGACGAAGGCGCGGCTGGTAGCACAAGACATCCCGCCGTCTCCTTCACATGTTCACGCAACAAATCGATAATCTCTCCCATGAACGCCCGAGCCCCGATTACCTGCTTGGCCGTCAGGGAGCCCGTCGCCCCTTTCTCCTGATCTTCCGCGCTGCGAAAACGTCCGTCACCTCCGTAGATGATGTAGCGACTCCCAGTGCGGTTACCAGAGGAAGGGCCATGGCGAACATTCAAGCGCGGTCCATGTCCTCGATAGAGGCACCATTGTGTTGGCACACTCGCGAGAGAGCAAGAGTCGGCAACGAGCCGAGCATGGCACTGCTATCGTAGCAAACGAACTCCTTCACCGCCTTCCCTGAGTCCACGGCGGTGGCCGCGGCCAGCTGAGCTTCGGTCAGCTGCATGGTAGTATGCTGTTCTTCCTACCGTACTTCCTCGTTAGGGTTGGGAAGGCTTGTCACCAGTGGGTGCTCTCTCCAAGCTTCTCTGAAGCCAGTCTGTTCTCATCTGCAGAACCCCTTCGCGGTTCCATGATTTCGACATTATTTTACTCCGGCAGATACGCGCGCGTAAATGTTTGACGACATTTGAAGATAAGTTTTCAAGATACTGAGGCCATAAACATGGGTATAAGGGGTGATTATTTTAGGTTGAAGCTGCTGTTGCTGCTGCTTGCTGCTGCTGAACCGCCGCTTCTCTCTTTCGGTTGACTGAAACAGGACGCCACCTGAGCGGCTGAGAGATATCGTGCAAGAAGTCTATACAGCGTGCTCGTCTGCGGCAACAACACCGTCACCCCCGCTAGATGCTCATGACACCTTGGATGATACAGTAGATGGCAACAGCCACAAGCGAACCTATATTATTTCTTGGGGAAGGAAGAGGCGTGGGGAACGGCGTACGCGAGTCTTTCTGCTAATCAGCGGCGGGCAATTACCACGTCATGCCGAAAAATATCTGAGCCTCTTTTCGGATATTATTGATGCCGAAATTTTTATGGCAATGTTGTCTGGACTTGAGTCTGAACAAAACGAAACATTTTTCCAACGCTTCCCAATGTGTAAGATGGAACGAAGGAAATCTGGGGTTTGTGGCACGGGATTGAATCATACAGTGGCAAGTTAGGCAAGAAAATGCGGGGAAGTTTCATCGGGAGATTGGATGAGCACGGTGGTGACGACGTAGTGGAGTACAACTTCAACAGCAGCAGCATTAACAAACTAGGGTGAAGGATTGGCCCCCCGCCCCCCAATGGGGCTGTGGGCCAACATCCAGGACGGATGGTGGTGAGTATCCGGGAGGACGGAAAGAAGAAGGAGGGTAGAGGATTAATAATAGGCGGGAAGAAGGGACGGTGTTGGGAGAGGCAAGGAAGTGGTGAAGAATTTCGGCACTCGACGAGCGCGCGGTCCCGTCGGGGGTGAAAGGGACATATCCGTCCGTAGTCTTCTCTATCGGAATCAAAATGCCGAAATATGTAGGTATACGTTATGTACACAACGATGGAGAAGGCCGACGAGGAAGGTACGGAGAGAGGAAATTGCACCCCACGTTCGTTCGAAGTCGGTGTGAAAACCGCCGCAAGGAAGGAGTGCGAAGGGAACAAAAACAACGGAGACGTCGACGTTTGCGTCGCGGAACGATCCCTCCGTATATCGCACGTACTGTACTCACCACTGCAAGAAGGGGAGGTGAAATACCCATCGTGAAAGTCAAAGCGCAGGTCATAATATAACCGCATATGACTCATGCGCGGAGAAGTTACCACGGAGACTTATCAGCAAAAAGTTTGAAGGCCGGCTGAGAAGGTTTGAAAACACAAACAAACACTCACGCGACGATGGCAAGCGCAACGTCAAAACTGCACACGAAGAAAAGTACATACAAAAATAGAAAAGGCCGAATGCCGACATATGGCTCTTTCGGAATGAAAGGATTCCCACAATTGCCAACAGGTAATCCACAAGTAAGTATCGAGAAAGCCGACTACGATTAATGACACACATGTGGTACGCAAAGAAGGATAGGGGAAGGAAACGCAACGGGAAAAAAATCGTAGTTTAATGCAATCCTTCCTTACAACTTCACTCACCAATGTAAGACGGGGAAGTAAAATTCCCAGCGTGAAAGTCAAAGCGCAGGTCATAACTGCATATATATGACTCATGCGCGGATAAGTTAACACGGAGACTTATCAGGAAGAAGTTTGAAGGCCATATATGAAGGTTTGAAGACACAAGCGCTTACGCGACCATAACAATCGCAACGGCAGGAAGCTGCCGTGACATAAGCACGACAATGATTGAAAGTGAATACCACAAGCCAGCAAAAACGGTAAACGTGGCGTACATTTCTCGCTCGATAAGCTCCAGTCGCTTAGCCACGTTTTGCTTGGCCTCTTCAAGGTCTTGCTTAATCAGCACCTGTATTGCATCGTTTCATAACGCATTGTCGGGTGTATCGAGTGAAGTGAATATTAGTCGTATCATACCTTGTCTGCGATCACATCACGTGTAATTTCACGAAACGCAGTATTTCATACGCTGCTCTGGTGAATAGTGTCGTCCAACCAAAACAAAAGTTGGAACAAAAGCGTTACAAAGCCAGCGCCACAACAGGCGTACAATAAGATGAGCAGCGAGCTTCAACGAGCGTCGAGCTTCGCCAGCGCCAGCATAGGTCGCATGATGATACCGACCAACGAGAAGGTCTGCTTCACCCATCAACTGTATCATGGTATCGATTAGAATAGCACCCACAAACGGGCATCGACTTCGTCGCATGAAAGCCAGCCACAACGTGCTCGCGTCGACGCGTTCGAGGTCCGCAGTAGAAACGAGACAAAGACCGGGATTGTGCAAAGAGCTTCAAGCAAAACCCAAACCGCTGGTCACCTGTATTTCTCAATTTCTGGTATGTCCAGACTAGCTCTTGTTGTTCATCCCTCGCTTCCAATCTACGATGACATACTGACTGCTGTTCTTTGCTGGAGCAGTCGTAAGTAATGCAAGGAAATCCGGCACAAATTGGCGGTATCCCGGCTACGACCTATGCCCAACATCCGAAAAATGGCAAGAACTCGGCCCCGCAAGCGGGGGCTGGGTGCATACCCGGTACAACATCAAACGTTTCCACAGTTTCGTGGCACGTGTCAGAGCAGAAAGAGCCTTCACATTCACACTCTGATTGCAGATCTTTCTGGAACAGATTAATCGACAGAGCCCAAACACCGCCTCGGCTTTGGGAGTAGCACAATTGAGGGGAATCTGCAAGCGTTGGAGTACGTGCAAGAAACCTTGCGCTTCCCTCGCGAGACCGCAATGTGCGCCTTACACTGCGTCCGACATTACAATATTCAGGAGAAGCAATGCCCTAACTTGCAACGATGTCACCGCGTAGGTCAAGCGCGTGCACGAGCTGATTGACTGCTGTTTTCACAACGGACGCTATCACCAAGCAATGCCTCGGTTAATACAAGTGCCGCTGTGCCTGTGTCTACGCAAGCAATGCTCATGCGTACCGGCCCAACCAGCTTGAACACGGGAGCCTCATCTTCCAGCAGGTCCAATTCCTAGAACAGCATAACGCAGGGTATGGGAGGAGAGGAGATGTTTCACTATCGCGAACAGCCAATAACAGTTTTCAACGTAGAGGGCGGGACTAGACGTTGCGTGCCACACCACAGGACAAGCGCTGGGACGATTCTGTTCGGCTCTTTGGCCTATGCATACCGGACTCACCTGCTTCACCACGCCGTTTTCATTCGCTTGCTGGTAGAACTGGCTGCGGGACGCCGCCAAAGCTTGAAGCTCTGATGGCGAAGCCGAAGCAGAGAGGGGGGTGGGGAGGGCGGAGTTCGAAACCCGGCAGGACGACAACCGAAGGTAAACATTGTATGCATAGACTATTGCGTACACTCCGCATACACCAGTCAGTAGACTGCCGTTGCTACAGCAGCATGCAGCAAGAGGGCACGGCTGCATGCTTCCGGCTCTTTTTGGGTGATTTTCGTTTTTCTTGGTCCCGTCTGCAGCATAGATGCATAGATGAACGTGCCCAACTCTCTCAGAATTCGACTAAGATCCGGTCGTGATGGGCGTATCTTTCGGCAGGATGAACTGCTGTCTACTGCTGTGTACTGCTGTACTGGACCAAATAGAGAGATATCAAGCGAGGGTGGCTCCTTGCAGAGCGGCATTGTTGCTGTTCTTGGACACGTGTGTTGCAAGCACCAATGCAGGTCGCTAAACGATGTTGCTGCAGGTCGGCAGTCGTCCTCTTACGCGCCCAACAGGGGGCGCCAGCAACTCGTGAGCGCGGTCAACAATCAATGCTGTTCGCCCGTGCAGCAACCACTATCTACGAGCTACAGGAGAGCTTTGCGCGCCTACGGTCCGGAACGCACAGGCAGCGCTTGCTCTCTTGATCAAAGGCACCATACATGGCCCGGTTCTCACCGCTTTGTACCCCCTGCAGCTTCTTCAGCTCAGCATCCACCTCCGGGCTCCTTCCAGGCTGGGCCATCTCTCAGCGCTCCTAGTTTCTTCACTCCTCGCTGCTGTGCTACTGGCTTGCCCGCAGCTGCAGCTGCTCCTGTCAACCCTGGTGTGCCTGTTGGGTGATCCTGAAGGTTGCCTTACCCTGCCCCTTCCCCGGTCTCGAGACTATGCCAACGAACGCCAACTTCGAAACAGCCGTTCGGTGGAGGTATGGTTTGTGTGCTGGGTCGCGTGTGCACCCTGCGGTGGGTATGGCGTTGGTGCACAGTTGGTGTGCCGATCGGATGATCGGATCAGTCCTTGCTGCTTGAAAACGCGGCGGGATTGCTTGTGCTGGGGCGACGCCCTCACACGATACCCCTAATTTTGTGCAGGTTGAGGATGCCCCCATCAGACGCAGCTGCGTGCGGTGCCAGCGCTTCGCTTTGCCTCACCGCAGGAAGGAACAGAGGTGCTAACTAGCAAGGAGCGGGAGGTTTGGGGAGGTGAGAGGATGAATAAATCACCGCTGTATAGGAGTATCAAGAATTGATGTCTGTGGAGACTAGCAACGAACACATCTTGTGTACGAGATCATCGTTAGCGTAATTTTTGAATTGGGATGCAAGGCTGACTGCCCTGATAAGGGCGCGTTCGGTTGCGAGTGTCGAGAGGCCCGCTGCCAACAGTACTGCTGTAGTGCGTTGGCGACACACCTTGTTTTGGCGGCTACTGCAGTAGAACCTTGACTTCGCGAAACTATGCAACAGCTTGTTCCCGTCGGCAGTTTGCAGGAGCAGGAGCTACTGCTGTGCTGAGTGCGCTGACTACATGTAGATACAGCAAGTAAGCAATCCTTGCAGAGCTGCTGCTGCTAAAAATAATATTCTCCTATAACTTGAGACATGAGCCTTCCCCGTAGTGAAGTACGCACACGCGGTGGTGTTTTTTCTGGAGCTATGCGCATACCATTTCTTAACACCACCACCGCGGTACGGCTCGGCTAACAGAAGAAGAAGAAGTGCTGCAGGTTTCGGGAGGCCAAAATGCCACGAGAGCGTCTCGCGTTGCATGCCTTGAGCTTTAGCTTTTGACAAATCGGTATCGGGGGTGTGGTATCTACTGCAACATACAATACTAAAGGTCGGAGGTCGTCTCTCCTGTTTTCGTATTACAGCATACAAAGCCTTCGCTGTGTAATCTATGTAGGACCGACTCGCCGCCGCCGCCGTTCCGTCGACGCGAAGGACGCGGATATGAGAGAAGATTGCTCGTCTACACTTTGTTCGCGATATCTATACTCCTGTACCTTTACAGCGATGACCCTCGAGTGTGTTCTCTGAAGGGTCTTTCGGCGCGTGTGTCCACGACCGAAACGGGCACAACCCAACAGCATGTGGAGTTTCACCTCGGTATGTAGCTATCGCTCCCATCAGGGCGGGTGGCGTTACCGGCTATTTTTTTGCAGCTACGCAACCAATACTTCAGCTTCCCTACAACTCCCAGATACCTTCTTCTGCCGTTGCTTGGCCAATCGAAAGCTGTGTGCCCCTGAGCTCATGCAGGACATCGTGGGACAGGGCGTCGACAACACCGATCGCATGTGCCTCGTCTCTGTTGTGGTGTCGTATCCTTGCCGCAGTCGGTGTTCACCAACCCCTCTTTTTGCTTTGGAAGACACGCTCGAGGTTTGTGGGAGACTTTGCTCCAGCCCGTGCTCACTCTGGGGTGTCTCTTTTTGGTCCGTTGACAGCGGTTGTCATGGACATCGACACGCCGCGCCCTGGGGAAAGGGACGGGGCCTCTGCATCGGCATCGTTCGCAACGACATCCGGGCCGAAGGTACTTCTGTTCTGTTGCTGATTTATCATTTGCTGTTGCTGTCACCTTTGTTTGTGGCGCTATTATGTTGAGAGCGTTGGCTTTGTTTCTTGTATACCTTCTCCACAAGCGGGAAACAACCCTTTTTCTTGTTATCCACTATTTTCGTTCGGACGCCCTTCGCTTTTTGCCAATCTTGACGCACGTCGAACATGCTATCCCGAGGAGCGATGTGTTTGCTGTACACTACTGTAGTAGCCGTCGTTGCAGGCGGAAACCCCACGAGATTTTGCTTGTGAGTACGGCCTGAATGGCCAATCAATGCCAGTCCGGGTGTATTTGTGTGCTGACTGCTAATTCCTCGGTTTGTGATTGGGTCGGAGCTTATTGCCCGCCTCACCGCTTCCCCTACCCATCTCACATGGCGGGGGAGCAACCGGTATCAGTCGACGATTCCATTCCCACCTTTCGTTGACTCTACAGATGCCTCCAACCGCGGAGATACGCAGGGCTCTGCTGGGCGCAGTGGAGGAGCTGTCCAACCACGGCCTCAAGCTCGCCACGAAATGGTGAGTTTTTGGCTGTGTTGTGTTGCAGTTTTGCAGTTTTCAACTGCAATTGTACCGGTATGCGGAGTCATTCTTGATGGCGGCGGGGATGTTGTGATGTTGTGATGTTGTTGCGGCTGCTTCCGCGGTGTTGCTGTCTTTTTTTATTTTGTTTACGCACGAATGCCCTGTTCCTTACGGACGGTGCGGGTGTGCTAGTGGTGATTCACGTCTCGGTTGTTTGGGTGGCCATGCGTCATGTTGGACGTGTGCGTAACCAAAGCGGCGACGTTGTGTTTGAACATCTCGGGTGTTTTTCCGCCCGCACAACATTGTCCTGGCTTGAAGTTAAATTCAGGGCTATCTATCGTATGGGATAGTGGTACTGCTTGAGACCTGTCCCCCCTTTGTTCTTCTGGTGTTCTCCATCCGCATTTATTTCTCCCACAACTTGATGTGCCCTGTACTATACTCCAAGTTTTTCAACTTTTTTTATTTCTTTGTCTTGTATATACAACACCATGGTCTTGTTGCAAAATCAGGGCTACTGAGCAGCTGGTCGGTCTGCCTGACGATGAGGCGCCCGACGACTTGCGGTACGCGGCGGAACCAAACCCAGCCACCCCTCAGAAGCAGGAAGGGGGGGCGAATCTGCGGCTTCAGGGCCGCGTAGCGTTTGCGAAGTCCCTGATGGATGTCGGTGAGAAGGCCAAGTGTGAAGGTTGATTGATTGATCGCTCTTGTGGTTGCCAACCAGTGTTTTTTTTAAATGTAATCGAGTTTGCACCATCCTGTGCTATTTAGATCGCAGCTATGCCCATGTTGCCCCAGTTCTTTCCCCCCTTTTCTTCGCCTTTTCCTTGTTGGCACTGCTGTTTTCTTGCTTTTGGCCTTTTTTTGTGATGACATGTACTTGTTGTGGCCGTTGTCCAAGAGGTCGAGGTCGTGCTCAACTCATTCTGCGGCAATATCCGGCACACACCAGGTGCACTTTTGCATACGGTAGGTTATTATCTCTTACACCAGGCTGGTATGTTTTGTTCTCATGGCCCCGCTCTGTGGCATGTGTGGCGGCAGGGTTGGCTGTCCCTCTCAGCACCGTGGTAGCTATCTAAAAACATGGGGGGTTACTGTTCGCTTCCTGATTCCGATTGTCGAAACAGCCATCCAACGCACAGACGAACTACTTTTAACTCGCCTCTCAAGGAAAGGAAAGAAAACAACGCACACACACGCACAAGTGTATGCACTCAGCTGGTCGGTGGCGGGGACGACCGCCTCACCTCTCAAAATTTCTCGATACCGAGAACGCGACAGCTGTTGCACAGCAGTACACACTTTTACACAAGCACATGAATCAGCAAGATTGTAGCGTTTTCGCCTCAAGACAAGACTGTTCCAATGCCCCGCCGACGCGTTTGCAAGCACAACCGCGGGCGTTCGGCAACCTGGTTTTCAAGCAGCTAGGATCGTAAAGGGCACGCTGTTTGGCTCGGAGTATGTGATGCCGAGTGAATGCCGAGAGGGGGACGATGCAAACAACAACCCATCGACATAGCAACAACAGTGATGTGAAAACTGGAAAGTAACGAGCTCCCCGAAACCACGCCGATGCCCAGGGGAATTCGAGAGGGCGTCGCAGGCTTTCGGAAACAAGAGCTGGCCTGCTGCAGCGGCGGCAGGCTCCGTTCCGGGCGGCCTCTACTCCCGAGCCCGGTTCCTTGGGTGGTACTCCCTCTTCCTTGCGGGTGAAAGGCGGCGCGAGGTGAGGTTTGTGTAGACTTACCGGACTCCACTCGACGCAGAACAAGAACCAGAACCGACTCATAGGGCTCGGAAGAGACTATCACGACGATCTAGAATTTTGGAGGTGGGGCGATAGACCAAGAACTTTGCTTGCGGTCGGCGAGACGTTGAGCGCCCCTTGTTACGCTGCGATCAAACGCCAGGCCAAGAGGAACTACCTGCCAGACGTGAGCTTTGACGCAGTGGGTGGCCGGCTACTGCCAAGAACTCAGATTTTTCTGGAGATGCGAACTACGCCTTGCCTTCTCGGCTGAACTAAAACGCGAGGCCGCATGCCGCGAGATGAGCAGTACCACCATCAATCTCCTCCAACTGATCGGGGTGGTCCTGAACGCGTGGGTGCTGCACTAGTTAGTAGGAGACCGTCCAGAAACTAAGGGCGATCCCTTTCGGATGCGACTTCGCGGCATTCACGTGGTCGAAACGCTGCGGTGATGCGAAAGATAAACGCATGCGCTTCTGGTAGTAACAGGCCAAGGGTGTACGTTCCGAAGAACTTGACGGGCACAGTCGTGTTGTACGATTTGGTCTGTGGTGCGACGTGCAGCAGCAGCAGCAGCAGCAGCGAGCGGGTCACCTCTTTCCTCGATGGTGGCATGCCCGGGGTGTTTGATTACCTCTCGTGTACTTGGCTTGTTTTACGTGGAGGCCGCAACGCCCGATGGACAAGGCCCGCCTGCTGATGCTCGACAAGGATCGAGCACACATCACCGACCAGTCCGCAAAGCAAATCACCTCGATGTCGGACTGGAAAGTGGAGCACTTGTTCCCCCCCTTGCCCGAAGGCGTCGTCCCCACAGCCACGCCGGCAAAGTGGTCGATGATGTGTGCTCGATCCTTGTTGAGCATCAGCAGGCGGGCCTTGTCCATCGGGCGGCCGACGACGTTGTAGCCTCCGCGTAGCACGAAGTCCTTGGGCCTTGCTGTCGAGTTCCATAGCTCGGAAAGTCTCTTGTCGGTTTGCTTCACACCGGCGCTCTTTGGGTTGGGTGGAGCGGCTGGCACGGCGGCAGCCGGGACAGCTGGCGCCGGAAGCCGTGGGGGTGGGCGTAGGCCACCAGCGGGTTGAAGGACGGCCCGGCTGTGCCTGTTGCGGCGGCTGCTGCTGCTGCTGCTGTAGCGCCAGGATGGCCTGCTGATGCTGCTGACCTGCCAGGAGTTGTTGGAGAGTCGCCTCTAAGTTGTTGGCGATGGCGCTATTTGCACCGCCTCCGCCTCCGACGTCTCCTCCCCCGGCATCTTCAACGGCAAACGTCGCATCGATAACTTCCGCCTCGCCTTCTCCTGTCTCTGCCATGGCTTGCACCTCCCCATCCGCGGCGGCTGCGACGCCGTTCTTGTTGTTGTCGGCCGCCGCCGCGGCCGCCACGGCTGCGGCGACGGGTGGACATGACGGAAAGTCGACCAATTCCTATAATCCACAGATATCCTCCTCACTCGTAAATCTGTAAGCTATTCACAGGGTCTGCTACCAACACGGTGCTCGTCCACTGTCTAGAAGTATTTGTCCGAATCCCTAGTGGTATCTTGCCTGTGATCCGAGCGACCTCGAGTTCTCGCTTGGGTGTGTCCCAGATACAGCAGTTTCCTCTCGAAACGTTTTTTTTTCAACCGTTACTGTGCCAAGAACTGTTGTTCTGCGAGGGGGGCGGGAGTGGGGGTACAGCCACCTCCTTTGTGCTCTGATTGCGTTGTGATGGATCACGTTTGTCGGCAGGAGGAGTCGCAACTGACCGACGCTCTTCAGCGGCGAAGACTGGTCAACCCGCACCTCAAGACGCTCCACGCAGAACTGTCGCAGTGCGATCAGGCCGGGACTCTCGATGCCTTCGGCCTATACATGTGAGATCTGGTTATGATTTGGTTCGGTTGTTGTTGTTGTTGTTATTATTGTTGTATCGTTTTTGTGATGGGCAGGAAGACAGTCCCCTTGTTGCCTTGTTGGCACATCGGAGTCGTTCCAATCGTGCTTACACTCACAGTAGTCGAGCAAGAACGGGGTGCTCAACGCCTTGGAGCCTTCCATGAAACCCGCGGTAAAGCACAATTTTGTTTTATCTCAGAAAAGCTTGTTCACGCGTGAAGGCGTCTTCAACATTCAGGGGACAATAACTTACCATCCCCGGGGTCAATGGAGGCGTTCGCGCCACACGTTTTTTTTTCTGGAGGGTATGCGTAGCAGCAGAAATGGTGTGCACGACAAGACGGCGAACAAGCCGGGGATAGCGTCCCTTCGACGTGACAGTGGAGGTCTTGCCGTGTTGAGACTAGGCTTGGCGTTGGTGTCGGTCGGGCATGACTTGACATGACTCTCGGGAGTAGGGTGTCGCAGGATTGACAGCAGACAGGTAACAACCTTTTTCTTACGGATCCCATGGTCGCGTGTGTTCACGCAGAAGATGCTGTGTCTGGCCCCAAGATGCTCGTGATGTACTTTTCGCTTGTAGTTTGAGAGTTTCGAGCACATACCCCGCCCTATGTACCACTCAAGGCCATCAATCACTTCTTGACCTGTCTCAGATACGCCGCCGTCCTCAAGGCCCTGCGAGAGGAAGGGCGTGGGGGTGCAGGGGGCACGGGAGGAAATACCCCAACCCCTAGAACGCCTCACTCAAGCGGTGGTGGCGGCGGTGCAAATTCTCTTGGTGGGAGTGGCGGTGGAGCTTTCGTGACGCCGAGAGCACGAGCTCCATCGGGCGGCAGGGGTGACGCGACCGGTATGCATAAGGGGGTGGGGTTTTATTTTGTGTGTGTGTGCGGTTGTGAGAATGTTGGTTTATGGTTTTCTGGGGTGAAGCGTCAGGAGTTTCTCGTTTTGTATCTCGTTTTGGCATTCTTTTTTCAGTTTTTGGAATGATGCCATCTGTATGAGCAGGTTACCAACACATCATCCTTCGGCCGGGAATGGTTCGCCCATGCCTTCACCTCTACCGCCTTTGGTGTATTGATCGAGGCGGTTTATGCCTGATACAGCCTGCTCACGGCATTGGCACAAAGCCGCTTCTTAATCCAGAATTATTTATCCCAACACGCGACTTGCCCGTTCTTTGTCGCACCCGCGGGGCCCCTTGGCTCTGCATTCCGTTTCGTTTCCTCGCAATTTTCTTTGAACCGGCTGGTCTGTGTGTGTCCCGCTGTCTAGGAGGAGGGGGAGGAACGACGTCAACCGAGAAGACCGCGGTGACGACTGCGACAGCCCAGGAGGTTTTGGCT
>FN648805.1:26159-40489 GCA_000310025.1 Ectocarpus siliculosus | reverse complement strand
TCTATGCCCGCGCGTAGTAGAAGAATGGCGCAAAAATTTCGGCGGGCACGTGATGTCATCTGGGGAACGCGCCGAGAACAAAGGACCCGACGAACACATCACGCCGGTCGCCACGGAACTTCCGGACAAGGCCTACGAGACCTACATGAACGGCGAACTCGTGCGGTGCTCCTCTCATATGGGCCTCGAGTGCGTTACGGCTGAAGATGGGGTGCGGGTGATGGTTGGTGATACAATCATGGCCGGCGTGCCTGGTTGCGGCACGCCCCAGCCGTGTAGGCTAGCTGCAATGTTCTGGCGCGACCTTCGCAAACGAGACAACAGAGAGCTGCAGCTTGCAGGAGGGGGGGCGGGTTTGTCGGAACGGCTGGGGTTCCAGGATGAAGAAGATGGCAGCAGTGACGGCAGCAGCAGCCGCGGCAGGAGCAGGAGAAGCAGCAGCAGCAGTGACGGCAGCAGCAGCCGCGGCAGGAGCAGGAGAAGCAGCAGCAGCAGTGATGGCAGCAGCAGCCGCGGCAGGAGCAGGAGAAGCAGCAGCAGCAGTGATGGCAGCAGGAGCAGCAGGAGCAGCAGGAGCAGCAGTGGTGGCAGCAGAGACAGCAGGAGCAGCAGTGGTGGCAGCAGGGACAGCAGTAGCGGTGGAGCTTCGGCGGTAAACGTAGGGGCTCACGGCCGGCGTACCGGCCGTTTCCGAGGGAAAACCTGGAAGGGGAAAGCATACGCGGAGAGCTTGGCGGCTAGTGTGGCTCAGAAGGGGAAGAGAAGACTCGGAGGGGAAGGAGCCGGCGCCGATGGCAGAAGCAGCAGCCCAGAGAGGAGCACGAGTAGTTCGGAGGGTCATCTCGTAGTTCGTGTCAATCGCCTCCTGACGAGGAGTGAAGCGGGCCAAGCGTTGAATCCCAAGCGTCGACGCGAGGAAACACACGAGCATGTCTGGGAGCTCACGAACGACCCGTTGGAACTACGGGTCGGATCCATTTTGGGCCTTTGTTCGGTCCTGGAACCTGGTGATTCTTCGGAAACAGACAACGATGGTGCGGTGCCTGCATACTACGGGGAAGGCTTCATTAATCAGACTCCCCGGACAAAGGAGCTAAAGGTAGTGATGACACCTTGGAGGCAGCAGGGATACCACGGTTGGTTCTTCGACCGGAGGGCAAGTGGAGTCCACGCGAACCTAACGGGGCTGCCCGTATTTTCCACGGGGCTAGCGTGCAGCTCGGATGCTTTCAATTACTTCAGTCTGAGTGGTAAGAGGTACAGCGTAAATGCGACGTTCGTCGGATTGGGGTGCTTGTCGCCGGCTCTTCTACGGCGTCTTCGATCGTGGCATCTTGCTACTCTCGGGTTGCCGGGCGCGGCGTGGGAGTTGGACGTCTTGCCTCTCATGAAAATCATTCGCCTCCTTCAAAATGGATGCAAGGCGGAGATTGCGGTCGGAGACAAGCAAACCATAACGGTGAGTTTTTTGGTATATGGAGATCGGAAAGGTCGATGGATATCTTAGCTGGGTGGGTGGAGTGGAAGGATACTTCTCGTCTGTCTGTTAGCCCCCGTGTACCTCGGTGCATAGTGCACACAGATTACCCGGATGTTCGCGCCCCCCACAGCCCTACGAAACCATGCGATTCTCGAGGTATGTCGAAGAGACATGTGGCTGTGTGCTTCAAAGCGTCTTGTACCATTTCTTACGTTTGTTGGTGGGGTACCACGAGGGCACCAAACTGCCCATTCTGTGGACAACGACAAACAACGGCGGCGTAGATGGGATGGTACCTGTGTTGACATCTGCAATGTTTTTGACCTACGGAAGCCCCAGGATCGATGCCAGCGCGTTTTCGCACGCACCGGAAGAAGGGGGGGGTAATGTTAGGTCGCTCAACGGTACCCCCTGGTGAACGACAGTAATGGGAGGGGGGTTGAAGAGTTTCCTTTTATCGGCCTTTTTCAAAGTGCAACACTTTCACCGCATTGGTAGCACCAGTGTGAGATTTCTGGTACACAAAGTACGCGCTGGTGCTTTGGGCCCCACCCGCATCGTACAACTGCCCCCGGTATAGGATTGCTTGTGGCTTGGGTTGTATCACGAGCTTGGGTTGCGAGGAAACAATGCCCAGATTTCGAACGTTCGAACAACACCCCGCCTCATTCACGCCGCTCCGCCCCCCTTTGTCAGGCGCTAGTAAGAATGGGCCTCCTGACGGCGAACCTCGACTCCCCGATGCACAGCTTGTGGACGAACCAGAAGCACCACAACGCCAAGACGGAAAGAGCGTGCCAGGCATGCACGGTTCCAAGGAAGGACCTCGGCAACCCCAGATACGACATTGTCAAGAACGCGCGTTCGATGGACTGAGGGAGGACCTGGCGCTCGTTGCCTCCATCAAAAAGAAGCAGGAGCATCTGAAGATGTCAAGAGCCCTGGGCGTGGTCGTGCCCCGGTATCCCAACCCCCTGGACGAGGTCACTTTCGACCGCGTAGAGGGGTGCGGCATGGACGTTTTGCACCAGGTACCCAGAAACTGCAAGATTGTTTGGCTCAATATGAAATGGCTGACACATTAGTTCAATATAGATCACACAAGCAATCACGCGTTGGACGCGCAGTTGATCTCGTTCCCGAGTTTCCTCTAGAAACGAGCTAATTTCTTGAGACCCTTGTAAAAGGTGGTCCCTGACGTTTGGAGATTTCTTGTCAATACTACGCGCAAAGCGTCGCCCGGTCCCGAGCTGAGAGGCATTGTTGTTGTTGTTGTTGTTGTTGTTGTTGTTGTCTTCACATGAAAAAAACGGATCCGCTCTCTCTACCCAGTACCTTCATCTGTCCCTACTGATCCAACTGTTACCCCGAAAATGTAAACTCAAGTGCATAGAACCCCGAAGGGTCCGCGATCCCATCGAACCCAGCGACATATAGTCTGGAGCCCTCCGCTCTCCTCCAGTACGGTATGTATGCGCCCTGATGAAGGCCCAAGTGCCGTTCAGGTCAAGTACTAACCCAGCTGACTCCACCCTGCCCCCCTCCTCCCATGGATGTTCCTGCTGCTGACACAGTCTGCGCTTAACGCGGGCAAGAAGATAATGACCTTTGTGCTGGACGCTCTGGATTCTGCTGGTTCCGAGATTGTGCGTGGTCGGTTTGCATGGCGCCGGATGCTGCCCCCGAACGTTTCGCCGATGGCCGACATCACCAGTGCTGGCGGTTGGGCGGCCTTGACTGGTCAACAGTTGTGGCTCGTTTCCAGTATCTTCCCCTTCCTCGTCGCACCAATTTTCTCCCATCCTAATCTTCTGGTGAGTACGGGAATATGATGAGCAAAGACGGGTTCTGGGGTGCTTCATCAAAGAGTTGGTGTGGGTGGACACGCACATATGATGTCTGGCGTGTTTGACAAACGGGTAAGACATCCGATTCCGTCAGTGCCCCACATACCCCAGATTGCCCCCCGCTGAATATGTCTAATTTTCACATCAGCCACTGCTGTCTCGTACAGCTTCCGGACATGTAGCAAACGAAGGCCCGATAATACGATTTACACTCTCGCGATCAGTCCGGTAATTTGTGGTTATGTAAAAGTCGCGGCATGCCCTGGAACGTAGCAGAGTACGACTATCGACCGTACGACGTAGGTTGGGTCGAGGACTCGGGCCATAAAGTCGTTTGGATAAAAATCCTGCCGCAGAGTAGGACAGAGACAATGAACTCGCGAGGGAAGTATTTGTGACGGTGTTTTTTGCACAGCACCCTAGGCAAGTTTTTCGAGTTTGTACTTGCGACATCTTTACCACGTCTACGCGGCGAGAGGCGACCGAGGAGAGAAGAGGTGCCCGGCCGGCCGACACCGGTTTCAGATTCCAGTTTTTGGGCCGGCTGCTCTTCTCCAAGGTTATGGTCGAACTCGTCAATGTCGTCAATGTATACCTGCCTTGAGACTCAAGTCAAATCACACTGCCTCCTTGATTCCATAACCCTTTATTCCAGGACGACTATGTTCGGGCCATGGTCGTTGCAGAGGTGGCAGATCGCATCGATGTGAACTCAGGCACCCCCGCTGGCAAGGCGGCTGTGTGCGCCGCATTCCAAGACCTCATCAAGGCTTGCAGCTGGAGCTCTTTCGTGGTGCGCTCACCTTCCTTTACTGCCGAAGGCTTGCGTACTTTGCAAAAGTCCCAAATCGACCAGGTACGGACCAACGCAATTTTTTCTTGTCTTCAACCCCTGAGGTCTGGGAAGTTTGACCGCGTCCACTAGTCTAGCCATCCGACAATTGCGTGCTCCCGCCAGACGCTGTTATAGACGACGCGGATAACATGCACACGTTAAGCCGCCCGCCGCTCATGCGTACCGCAATCGACGGTGCCGTATCCCGCCCACAATGTCGCCCCCCCCCACCCCCCCTTGCAATCTCGACGAAAAGCTGCACGAAAGCCGCGTTTGTACCCACGTATTTTTTTACCACCAACACAGATAGATACCCTCCTTGCTTATGTGCCTCGGGGGTAAAGTACACTTTGTTTATCGGAGCCCCCCCCCCGGGGATTTAGGTTCCGGATTGGTTCATGAGGGCTGCTGTATTTGTTCCACCATCACTACGCGTGGTAGGTAATGCGCGTCCAGGGTACGTCTGTCCGGGGTTTGCTTGTCGTGGTGTTCGGATCGGTGTCGCTGGGGATGATGTCGATTTCGTCGTCTGGCTCGGTCTGGCGAAAGCACCACTTTCGTGTCAAGTCACAGCTGGGACTACGAGAACAGAGTATAGCCGTGAAAACTTTATTTTTTCGGAAGCGAGTCCATTGGTTGGGTCTGGAGCTGCAAAAAGCAGTTTGAATAACAGGAAGCGCAACAAACACATACCGCAACGCTCGATAATGCGATCGTTCAGAACATGTCGATGGACAGCTTTAATAGTTCCACCTCAAGGGTCAAGGGAGGAGAGGGAGGAGGCATTTTTGTTGCTTCTCTTGTGTCGGCTGCCCTCCTCCGTTCTCCTCCCTGTGATGTGTCTATTGCGGAAACACAAAGGGTGTCAAATGGTGTCGGTTTTGCTGCTGTTCTCCCCGGGGGGTGGTCACTCAGCGGGGTAGTCACGGGGATAAAATTGGCTGCCGTGACTCTACCCCCCCACCCTCTTTTTATATATACGACTCTAGTTCATCCACGGGGGTACGGCACCGTCGATTACGATGTCCATAGAGCTCGTTCTCTTTCTCTCCCACTCTCTCCCCGTATATCACCCGTTTATCTCTCTGCACCCTCCCCGTCGCACGCCCTTCCCTTCGGCCGGTATAGATATCACCAAACGGGTAGGCCCTTCCGATTCCTATACAAGCGGAGAAATGTACCATTTTCAATTCCCTGATTTAGTCGCTTTCTCTTGCGAACGTGATCCCGGGTCCAGGTCAAGCAAGTCACTCGCGTGATGGGGGTTGCTCTCGGTTCCATCCACAAAGGGCTTCACATCGCTCGCAATGTGGTCGTCAACGGTGAGTTCGTGAATTCAGAGACGGTTATCCTTTTGAGCGTATTCACACGTACACACGCGGCGCCCTGTTAGCGCGACCTCCTTTCGTCCGCAGTCCTCCCAGGGGTGTGCGTGCCTGTCCCATCTAATTGTGTTCTGGCGCCATACGACCAACATTCTACGGGGCGCACAGGATGAAGGTCACATGAGAGCTTTAATAGTAGCTGCAACGCCCCGCCTTTCGAAAGTGGTATTTTGAATCTCCTACTTCGCCGACCACGACTGGAAGTATCCGGAAAGAAGGGAAGGAAAAAAGACGAGCGCCGAAATGCGAACCGTTTTCAAACCATGACTAGGTGTCGAGTTGTGTACGACCTTCGCCAACATGCAGTTGTTTTTGTATGGCGTGCAGGCCGAAGCACCCTTAGCGATGTGGTACGCGACGAACAACCTACATATCCCGCTGAGCACCCCGAGCACATGTCCCTTAACCGAACGAGAAATAAAATTAACCCAGCCAGGCCGACTGGTAGAATATTGTGTCTTCACCACGCCTCCTGAACCGTGGGCTCCCCATGCACACCCTCCCACAGCATCCACGCCGCCGTGTAATATGCTTCGATGTTGTGTTTGTTGCTACGACGCTCGGCGAGCCCTCGACGTATTTCTCCACCGATCCTCATCCTCGTCGACCATCGGACGGGATTCGAAACATGCGCGGTGCAACTTCCTAATCGTGTTCCCCCATGCTTGTTGGTGCCCAAACTTGCATCGTTCGACATGCAGGCGTTGTGACGAATTGCAACGTCGGAGAGGCAAAGAACAAGCAGCAGAAAGCATCGGCTCCTTCGGCGAGTGGACGAGACAACGCCGAACACATGTGGCATACTACGAACGACAGCTTAGCTATGCAAGCGCTGGCGGACGGCGTCGAGTGGACGGCCTCGGGTTGGACTGGAAGGAAGTGGGAAACCCGAACGGTCACGGCTGGCGATCTCTGTCGGGTCACCCTCCAGGACGTATTCGCAGTCCTGCCGCTCGCGCCCGCTCAGTCAGACACGGTGTCGGCGGGACGGCCATGGGGCTATGTGGAGTGGGAACAAAACCTTGTCGGAACGGAGGCACCAGTTCAGGGAGTAGGTGGAGCTGACTGGCAATCTGTTGTAAGTGTGTGGGGCGGTATTTGAAGGCCTGCTTTTTCGCGCTCACAGCGGGAAACACGGGTGTCCGGGTAAAGGTGGTGATTTCGATGCCACTGGTTAGGGGGGGGGGCGCATTCGTTGTAGCATGGATTTAAAATATGAACCCCACGCGCCGCGCCAGTGTTGGACACCGTGATGTAGGAAGTATGATGTGAAGTTGTGTACGTTCCCACATTACCTATCCTCCCGACTCCTCCCTCCGGAGGCGGTGGCTCATCGTATCCACCCAGAACGGGTTGGAAGGGGCCTACCTCTAAGCATTTGACTGCGTTGTGCGTGCTTTTTGGCCCGCATGCTTCGTATACGTACTTTGGGCCCGTCCATGGGAACGGCAGGTGATACTTCCGTGGGTTCTTTATTCTTTCGGCGCCAAGATGGCTAGTTCCCGCGCGCGGTCCAGGAGCACGTCGCTGTATCTAGAAGAGGTGGGGTCGTCCTAGGAACGCTCGCAGATGACCGATAAACCACCTTCGCCCCCCAAAAAAACGCAGCAAAACACCGCTTTTCTGACGCACTTCCAGTGCCGTACTAGCTCGCTTGAGCCAACCCCGCCCCCCCCCCGCCCGCTCGCCCCCATCGCCCATGCCGTAGTACACACCCAGGTGTAACGGACCTGCCTCGCGCTCGATGCCTGTTCGAGCATTGACGTGGTAGCGGGAAGAGGAGAGGGCGTACGGGGGCGGTTTCATTTTGGTGGCAGATCACAAGGCGGACAGGAAAATCGCAGAGACGGGGACGTGGGTGGGAGGTGGCGGGGAGAACAATTTCGGGGGCGTAGGCGGTAGGTACATTGCTGCGGAGACGGGAGTGGGTGGGAGAGATCGTGCACCTGAGGTATGCGTTGCACTGGGTTGCAGCCGTGTTTCCTACCAGAAGGGGTGTCGGGCGTTGCAGTGGGGATACGAGACGATATGGCATGCCCACTCCTGAAGCCCTCAGACCCTTGCCAGTGGCGTGTACATTTGGTACCCTCAACAAATGAGCGGTGCGCTGCTCAAGAATTGGAAACTAAATGAATCGTGTTTTGTTGCCTCGTCACCGTTGTTTATTGGTGTATATTTTCTTTGACGGATGCCACCCATCTCAGCGTTTCACGGCACCGAATGCGTTTGCTATCCCTCCCCTTGGCTTATCCGCGGATGAGCCAGGGGAGTTGTTTATTTGGGCCTCGTGTGCTCTCCTCCCCTTGATATTGCGAGGCCAACGCGGGCACAACCGTTGATCCTTGCATCACGTGTGTTGGAACTTGTTTCTTCTGATGCCGAGGAGATATCTGACCTCTTCGGCGGATGGAGTTGCCGTCCCCACTTGGTCGATGGCGCCTCAAAAACAACGTTACCCCTGTGGGCAACGACTTTAATGCATGCTCTGTATTGGAATTAGTGGCTACCGTGCAAGTTGGAACAACGATCAGTGTTTCATCCAGTATGAGACGCAGCCGGATGAAAAAATGTGCTCGACAAACAGCAAGAGAACTGAAACGAAAAATCGAAAAAAAAATTGAAAAAGATGTGTAGACCACCGTGACCCCACAATACACGGCGCAGGCGGATGACGGACCGCGTCTAGCATATGGAAGGTAGCGAGGTAGGCAACCGTCTATTTCGTTCGTTTTATGCATGCCAGCACACAGAGAACACACTGCAATGCCGGGACTCGTCTAAGCAATCTTGAGAAGGCTCTCTTTCTTTGTTCACAAAATTACTGAAAGCCTACAGGTGGTTGATACCCTTTCGGGATGGGGAGTCGTATTGCACTGGCTGGGGGAGAAAGCCTGTAGATACGGGGCTTATTTGGAGGTCTGTTTATACGTCAAGTATCACAAATGCCCCATCTTAGCTGGTTCACAGAGCAAGAGTTCGGGATAGACTATAGCAACGATGACCGGTAACCAAGTGGCCGCGGTCGCAAATTAACGATCGATTCGTTGCGTAAATACTACCAAAACATGAATGGTACCCGGTAGGTATTTTTCGCCGGGGATTAAAAAAGTAAACTGTATGTAATAATAATGTCTTCCAAACGTCCTCTCCCACGGTTATACCCCCGGTTACAAATGTCTTCTCTCCATAGAAAGAGCAAATCGCGTCTATTTTTGGGCCGTTTTCCGTTCACCGCCGCCCAAGCGACAAAAATGAATGCTTTTCACCACAGCCTTTTTTTTTGTGGTTGTTTCAGCCCACCGGTTGTTCTTGGAAAAATACAACTTGTTTGGGTGTTCCGACCGCCGGGAGGAAACAATAAATGAGCTCGTTGTAACACAGGAACAATAAAAAAAACAGCGGAAAAAATGTCGAAAGCTGAAAAAATGGGAAAAAAATGGATAATAACAATTAGTCTAATTGCGCTGACCAGCCCTCGAACCCACGTACAGCAGTATGTATGTATGTATGCACAACCGACGTGCGCGGGATCAATCAATTCCCGTGGTGCTGCACAGTAAAAGGAAAAAAAAAAGTAAATACACGCACAGAAAGACTACACATTCGTGATATACCCACAGTCGAACGGGATGTGGCGGAGTCTTTTCAGTGAGTGGAGGAAAACCGGCTGGCTGCTGTAATAATATAATACTGCTGCTGTACTGCGCTGTATGCAGCAGAAAGAAAAAAAAACATAGATAGATGATGAGGTCTCCATGACGGCTACTTTATTATCGGTTGAGTGGTCTGTTGTAGCAATGTGTCTGATCTCCGCTGCAGATAACCAGACTCAACTTAGCATCAGTTTCGTGGTGTATCCGACTTTGCATGTAAAACATAATGATAATGCTGTACTGAGGCGCGTGCATTATTACATATGTTTTGTGCGGGCCGGCGGGTGAAAGAAATAAATATTTTGTATTATTATACAGCAGCAGTGGCGGTCGAACCGACATGAGTCACCCCGCGGGAGTGTGGGAGTGTGTGTGTGTGTGTTTTTGCCAGTTTGTTTGTTTTTGGTTACATGCAGGAGGTCAGGACCAAGGTTGTGGCAGCCTCCCAAACTTCCGCACCGGTGCTTGTACGACCAGGAGTCATGGCCTAGGTTGTGACAGCCCTCCCAACCTTCCGCACCCAGCCTTGCAGAACCAGGAGGGCTGGCCAAGGTTGTGGCTGCCTCGCAATCCCCCTCCACAACCTGCCCGACATTGGGGGTGCTCCCA
This sequence comes from Ectocarpus siliculosus, assembly GCA_000310025.1. Classification (NCBI taxonomy): domain Eukaryota; class Phaeophyceae; order Ectocarpales; family Ectocarpaceae; genus Ectocarpus; species Ectocarpus siliculosus. Next base: position 30,680 of record FN648805.1, on the reverse strand, counting down.
ACCTACCCCCAATGTGTACTTTGGCCACCTGTGGAGAGAGAGAGGAAGAGAGAAAGAGAGAAATAGAAAGAGACAGAGAAAGAAAGAGAGGGAGAGAGAGTATAGAGGTCGTGGCGGGTTTATTATTGGGTGCAAATCCAAAGGGACGGGGCAAAAGGTTCATACTACATCGGGTGGGTGTGCCGCCCTCACCTCATCCGTGAGGTTGTCACACAACCTTCGCACTTTGGTCCTGATCTTCGCGACGTGCTTCTGCATCTTTTCCTCCTTCTTCTGCAGTTGAGACTTGCGACTGTGCTGCTGCAGCATGCTGGGGGTGAGCAGTAGTGCCCGTGCTGCTCATAGCGCTGATGGTGTACATGCTCTTTGCACGTAAGAGGGACGGGAGCGCGGGAAGGGAGGGACACACTGGCTCTGTCGTGCGTGTCCACGTCAGCTCCAACCATTTTTTTCTCGAGAGCCCCCCCCCCCTATGGAAATTATGCACTTTCCGTGGGCCCCCTCCGCACTCCAATCTGCGCGCCCCCGATTTGTTCCTCCCTTGTTCCTCCGCAAACACACATTTAACTCCAAAACAGACTCTTTTCTATGATAGAGATGGTTTCGTTGTGTCATATTAAGAAAGAAAAATAAATAAATAAGGAGATTGTCAAGGTCGCGTGTTGTTGCCGGCATTGCGATGACCTTGATGACCTCGAGATTTTTTTCCCCTTGGCGAGATGACTCCCAAGGTTGCCGCACCGCCGAGATTGCCAAGGTTGCGTGTTGCCCGTATTGCGATGACCTTGAGATTTTTTACCCCTTGGCGAGGTGACTCCCAAGGTTGCCGCACGGCCGAGATTGTCAAGGTACAAAATTCAGGAAAATGAGGCACATCCACCTTGCCAAGGTGGGGGGGGGAGGGTATTTTCTCCACAAGGGGGTTCGACCTCCACCTGTGAATCCACTAGTACGGACATATATGAAGGTACTGGGTAGAGAGAGATCGGAACGATTTTTAATGTGAAGACACAATAACAGCAACAACAAAATGATTAATGTCGACCCGTCCGGCGTCATTCGGTGTAAAATAATAAATGCGAAAGATGGACTGCGTAAAGATCCAGCGGTCTTTTTCGGCAATGGCAAAGAAATATGCAACCACATGTCGCAAAAAAAAAAAAAAAGTTGAGCGGGATACCGTAGTAAATAGAACACCGCCTTCTCTGTTGTTGCAGGCAGGTTTGCTTCCACAACCCGGGAACCCAACCCACTCTTGTATTTCGTCCTACAAGACTCCAATCGACGAAAGCACCGGTAGGAGAGTGCGTGGAAGATGTCGGGACAGCACAACTCCACTCTCCTACGACATATATGGACAGTAGTACTGCTGTCGTTGTAGCACCATGTGGAAGATCTCCGAGGGGTCCTCCTGCGCGGTAACGACAACATGGCGAGAGCTCTACGTGTACCTGTCGTCGACACATGTGGCAGCCGCACACACGAACGGATGTTTGCATCGCATTGTACTATGGTTCGCCGTGATAGGAAGTATCCCATCCAGTTAGGTCGTTGCCGTAGTACGCGGACGTCGTTCGGCGTCTAGTCCATACTGCTTTAGCAAAAACACAGCAGTAATCGAGCTATGCATGCAATTTTTTGCTCTGGTTCACTTTTGCCTCCACCACCCGAGAATCTCACGGCTGTATCTCGACCTACAAGACTCCAATCAACAAACCAGCACTGGCAGAAGTGCGTGGAAGATGCTGTGACAGCACAACTAAGTCGACACTCGTACGACTTCTATGTACAGTCGGCGTCTGGTTCTACTGCTGTAGAAGTGTAAAATTCGAGCCATCTTTTTTTTTTTTTCCCATACTAATAACAAGAAATATATCACGTCACGACGACCATCCTGTGGGTATATATATAACATGATGACCCAACGAATCCATCTCTAGCTAAGGAAAGAGTCTAAGATAGACTCGCAGTGATTTCAGAGCGTCAGAGAAAGCGATTCACGTTTTGGACCCCAAAACCCGTTACAAATTATACTTAATTGTATCTTTTCGAATCGCAACCCATTGGGAGGTTGCATTGTCCAGGCCTGCTGTCGTACTCGTATCATACGTCAGTGGGTGTTTGCATCATTCGGGACCCTTAGCGTATGGGGAATGGTCTATTGTAATCCAATTTCCTAAGCACCAGCCGGGTCTGCATGTCTGCGTCCAGCGTTCGTACTCGTCAAATGATGTTTTCCGTGGACGACTACATACTCTTCGTGTTTTAGAGGTGGGAAACGTACACAAATAGGGACTCCTTCGGTTTAGACCCTCTATCTACACCAAAGTCTACCACCTTGAAGGCTGTGTAGCCCTTAACCTCCCGCGAGAATGGTCAGCAGCCGATCATAAGACACCCAGCGCTGCCCACCGCTACCTTTGGGGTTAGGAAAGAATGATACACGCTGCAGCAGTGCGATGGCGAAGTGTGTTGGAATATTTGGCACTACCGTAGCTTCAGCATTAGGTAGTCAGTTTGACTAGTTCAAATATTGTCAATGTCGCTATGTCATGTAGTAGGTAAAATTCCGTCTGGTCTGTCATACTCGGAATATGGAGACATGGTTGATGTTCTGTGTTTCATATCCAGAAATAATCTGCATAGCCTAGATTTCCAGAAATATGTCATAGTGCAAGTAGCTCAGACTTGCGTGCTCGGAATTATATATGCATCGGGTAGTTGTCGCAAGTGCCTCTGACGTGTGTGTATGAAAGAATATGTACCGCCGCAAGTAACTCAGACTTGCGTGCTTGAATGAATGAATATTTGTCTGCGCTCAGCAGTCGAATTTGGAAAGTACATTATTAGTTCAATTGTTGAAGCTGTATTCTGCGGTTTGTCGTACGTCAGTGCAAGTAATCACTTGTGCGTGCAAGTACAATACTTGATGTGCATACGTGGCACAAGTTCGAGAGCATGGTGTTGAAGTAATCTTTCCAGAAACGTATCGTAGCTTACCAGTACCGTATTCTGAACACGTGTGATTGGTCGACGTTGTCGGATAGGTGTGATTCCATGATTTCGAGGATGAGCGCGTACTCGCCCCATCCTCTCACTCTGCTTCTCTGGGGGTTCTCCAAGCCTCTGCTTCTTTGGGGTTTCTCAACCTCTCTACTTCTCCGGGGTTCACTACCCCTCTGTTTCTCTACATTCTTTCTGGTCTCCACTGATCAAGTAATTACATTTCCACCACACCATCTTCTTCTCCTTCGGACCTTCCTGCGTACTCAGAGCCAAGCCTCTCGTACTAAAGGGTCCAGCGGCACAACAAGTGAGTTGGCACGCCGCGCTGCAGCCGTACAGGACACGTACAGGCTTACACGCAGCACTTGAGTTTTTGCCTTTGACCTGTGACTATAAGATTGCACAATCGGGTGCTCTGCTTATGTACATCAGTGGTCATTGCTGCATACGCACGTTCTACTTGCGCGACACACTGCGGAGAGAGCACGCACCAACTCAAGAGTAAATTAGGACTACCCTTTTTGACGACAAACAACAACACCTCTTCGAGAGCCGATACGGGTCGTCAACACCCACAAGCCTACATCCCCAAGAAAGTGCATGTGCGTGCCTATCTGTGATTGCAAAAAAAATGACCAACGGCGATATTACCTTTTCCCTCACCCCGCGTTGCGTGCATGACCAGAGCTGGTATGCTTAGGGACACTCACGCTCCAATAAACATCGAACCCTAACCCAACATCGAACACGGTGCACAAGTCGGTTGTTCATGTGTGCAGAAACAAGCAGCAGTACACGCTGATTGGAGGCGTACTGGGGCTGAGACCTGTGACAGCAGCGTGCAGAAGCGCGGGAGGCCACAAAAAAAATCGTGATTCGCTCACATGGTTGTCTCGGTTCTCGGCTATGCGGCTGCTGAAGAACCGGCCTCGGTCCTCGTAACCATTCGCCATCGGCTGACGCATGCTCAGCACCATGCGTTATCCTTTGTATCCATGCGCCCCCTCCTGTCCATGTGCGCACACGTCCATGCGTGGTGAACAGGCTGGCCAAGCAGTGTTATTGGGTTTAGGATTTTTATATATTTTGCGCCGCTGGCGCGCAGACTTCATACAAAAACACGCCTCCTCCAGAGGCCTTATTAACTGGGCTACAGTAAGACCGTGGCCAGAGGGTTGACGGAGAGGTGGAAAGCTCAGCTAGGGGATCGAGAACGACTGGCAAGAACGCCAAGGCTGCGTGGAGCAGGTATGTGGCTACTGATATTTCCCATCGTCTTTGCGTACAAGGGTGTTGGGCGCTAACTTTGCAGTCATGTACATCATCGGCATTTTCACCATGGTTAACCATGGTTAACCATGGTTGACCATGGCTGACCATGGCTGACCATGGTGAGCCATGGTCAGTCGTGGTTGATGGAAACCCATGGTTGTCCATGATCTATGATCAGCCATGGGTGACCATGCACAATGGCCATGGTTAGCCATGGCTGATCATGGTTAACCAATGGTGGTC
>FN648805.1:0-18768 GCA_000310025.1 Ectocarpus siliculosus | reverse complement strand
GGCTGACCATGGTCGACCATGGTCAGCCATGGTCAACCATCATGGTTAACCATGGCTAGCCATGGTCAGCAATGGTCAGCCATGGTCAGCCACCATGGTTAACCATGGTTAACCATGGTCAGCCATGGTCAGCCACCATGGTTAACCATGATCAACCACCATGGTTAACCACGGCTGACCATGGTCGACCACGGTCAGCCATGGTCAACCATCATGGTTAACCATGGTTCACCATGGTCAGCCATGGTCAACCACCATGGTTAACCATGGTTTACCATGGTCAGCCATGGTCAACCACCATGGTTAGCCATGGCTAACCATGCCTAACCATGGCCATTGTGCATGGTCTGCCATGGCTGACCATGGTTAACCAAAGTTGTTGGGATTTGTGTTGGCAAACTGAAGAAATCGCAAGCAACACCCAGGTGGCGACACTCTGCCCTGCGCCTGTTGTTGCTGAAAACTGAAAACAGCAGGCCAGGTGGACGGGATCTTTCTAAGTGTGTTGTCCTCTATGTCGGGTGCGCTTTCACCGCTGCTCTATGGTGAGCAATACCATGTCAACCTGTTGTGTGTCGAGCAAAACGTGTATTCAGGGAAGGAAACGTACTCTTGGCGATGACATCACGATTATAACAAGCGAAAAATGATCGGATCTTCTTTTCACCGTTAACCGTTACGAAAGGGTGGTACGAAAAAAATACGTTTTTTTTCACGGAACGGTGACAAGAACATCCGATTAATATTCGCTTGTTCTAATCGTGATGTCATCGCCAAGAGTACGTTTCCCTCCCTGAATACACGTTTTGCTCGACACACAACAGGTTGACATGGTATTGCTCACCATAGAGCAGCGGTATCCATCCATGCACGAATCCAGCAGTGCCAGCCGCTGTTGGTAGTTGACTGTGGGAGACCACGGTCATTGTTTTTTTTTTTCGCACGAAGAAATCAGAGACGACCTCACGCGCTCCGACAATAGATGACCGCGTGCTTGACAGGCATTTATCCGGATATTTTTGCCGTCGTTCCTGGGCGTTCTTCGAGAGATACACGGACACGCACACAGACGAAACAGCAACACCCGGCACACGCACGCGAAACAAAAATAAGTTGTGCGGTTCGAGCCAGGAGGAATGGAGGAAGCACTCAGGTAAACACGCGTCAATGATTGCTTCGAGGGTCAAGACAGCACTGGATAGGGAAGGAAGACAAACACACAGATTGTTACGGATGACATCGTCGTTGCTGTTGGAAGGGATATCAGCATCGGTATTGGTCTGTGCCAGCGCTTTAAATAGGTGTTGCGGAGTTGCGGAAGCGCAACAATTGGATGGATATTGCGGTTTGCCGCAACGAAACATTTTGGCCCGCAACGCGTTCGCCGTAGGCGTTTTCTTTTTGGGGGGGGTGTCCATGTTTGGGTGCGGTAGCCCGTCAGAGGCCGAAAGAGGAAGAAGGTTGACTCAAGACCTTGGTTGATTAGAGAGTGAGAGACATGCGGTAGGCAACACCATCGCCATGCAGCATGTCCATCAACACATTTCATCCGCGTACCCCCCGGAGGCCCCGTAGACAGTATACTCTGCCGAGCACCCCAAACAGCCCCCCTGCTCGGTACGAGATACGATCTACGAAATCCCCGCCACGACTATCATTGCCAGGTAAAACGGCGATAAATCAAACTACGCATCCAAACGGAAATCATCCACCATTCATTCCACTTCAAACAATTTCCCAATAAAACAATGTTCTACGAAATCTGTCGATCTCCCAATAAAACATGCTCTACGAAATCTTTCAAATGTTCTGATGATATCAAATAACTATCTCCTAAAAGGTTTGTCAATAAACAATTCACCCTCTTGAGAAAAATGCTTTACCAAATTCTCAAGAAGTCAAAACACAAACAAATACCCTTGGAAAAATACCCAGCAAAGATACACATTACATCAGAATCACGTCAGAACGGGGACGGGTAACTCCGGGAAAACGTGTCCAACGTCCTGACTTAGTCAGAACAAATTCCTCAGATAAACATTCATGTTTCAACTCATTGACCAGCTCAAATAACAATCGGAAGCACAAAGGCTTCAACCATGACTTACGAGAACATGCCAAATCCTTCCTCCAATACCCAATACCTTGACAAACATACCAGTCCAACAGCCCCCCTGCTGTAACATCCATCCCAAACACGATGAAACCAAACAAACAAGTCCAAAACAAACATGAAGAAACCAACAAATCCAAAACAGACAATCAACAATCCAGCAGCCCCCCTGCTGGGCCATCTCATACGAACGCAACGAAAATCCCATTCAATATTCAATTCCATGTCACCTCCGCAGGTAAAACGCGGAGAACGATCCAAACATGAACTACCCAAATCCCATAAACCAACATCAGTTCCATATAAAATCCCCAGGGAAAACACGGAAAATCTCAACATGAACTACCAAACCCGATGTCAGAAACACTAGTGGTTGTGCTGCGGCGGACAGCATGGTATCACATCCCCCCCCCCATGATTTCCGACAGCAGTGCAACAATCAGGCGTGATTCCGCAAAATCCAGCATGCCAATTCTGCATCCAACTTCATCAACTCCAAACCGAAACAAGAAAACAAAACATATCAAAGAAAAGGCGTCACACGTCCAGCACATACCAGTCTGCCGTACAGGCCTACTTGAGAAGGAAAATTGCTACTCCGCAAGGATTGACTCGTCGGGTACGGTACATCGGAGGGACAGAGAAACGGTGCGTGCCCCCCAACGTCTTTACCCAGCACGTCGCACGCCAAGCCAACGCCTACTTACATATATCCAGTACCATCAGAAAAACATAGCGGTAACTATCATAGAGAATGTTATCCCAACAAAGAAGGAAAAACCAAAGTGGAACAAATCGTACGCAGAAACTATACTACCACCGCCATTTGAGATATTTTCCTGGCAAACAACAGCCCCCCGGCCGCAACATTCCATTTGCCTCCCAGAAAAACAAGAATCTACCATGGAGATTCCCTGCCATTTGGCCGTGGAAATTAGTGTCCCTGCAAGGTAAAACGCGGGTGGGCATCTCTGCAAAACAAAACAAAGACAAATCCAAACCTGCAAATGTGCCAACGATAGGAAAAATGCAGAATTGTATCTGAAGATCAAAACACAAGAACAGCATCCTGCACAAAACAAATTTCAGAAAAGTGACAATAATACGCAAACAAACATCACGTGCCTTGGCGAGTTTAAGACCCCAGCAGAAGTCGCGCTGCTTGCCGTCATTGTTGGACTCGCCCGGTCCTCCGAACTCCCTTCCCCGCTTCATGATCCTCCTGTCGTTGTTCCGGTCGCGAACACGGGCTCCCCGGCCGTTGCCCCCGCGACATCTTTCCACGGTCGAACGGGGTGTCCATCCCCATCACCAGCCCCACTCTCCCAGCCTTCAGCCGGCACAGCTTCCTCGGGTCGAAGGGGCGCAGCAGTGCCCCAAACCAGGCCACATCCATCCCCTCTGCCTCGTCGTTTCTACTGCTGCCGATGCTGCTGCCGCTACTGCTGTTGCGGCTGCCGGTACGGCTGCATCTGCGAGTGCTGTTGGTACGGCTGTTGCTGTCGCATCTGCTGCTGCGGTTGTTGGTACGGTTGTTGCATTTGCCGCTGCGGCTGCTGCGGCTGTCGGTACTGTTGCATCTGCGACTGCGGCTGTTGCTGTTGCTGCGGTTGCTGCTGCTGTTGGGCACCAGCTCCCCCAGAGGACCAATATTGCCCGCGGCCGTCGCCGCTGTTACCATTCCGCCGTTGGCCTCCGCCCCCCCCGCCCCCCCCGTTGCCGCCGTGCCCAAAACCACGGCCAACAACAAGAGCATGCGGGTTGGCGGAAACCGCCGGTGTCACAGCCGCCGACCTCATCTCGCTAGCCTTGAGCGTAGCATACCGACCACGCACGACGTCCTGCAGCTCAGCGCGGGTTAGATCACGCTTGGAAAGGCTACTGCGCTTCTCGACATCATAGCGTGCAGGGAGTTGACGGATGAGAATCTGCACAACCTCCAGCTCACTCTTGACAATGCCCACAGCCCGCAACTTGTGCAACACGCGAGAAGAATACCTTTGGGTCTTCATCATCCTTCATTGTGATGTTGTCAAGCTCGGCGACAAGAAGCTGACAATCGGCTGGGTGGTTCGGCAAAAACCAATCCTCCATCATCCTCCACGCATCGGCCACGGAATGGCAAGAGTACAGGGTGTTCTCAAATGGGGCCCCCACCGCTGCCTCCAAGATATAACCCCACATCCTCTTGTGCTCACCAACAAGCTTTGGGCCGAACTGGCGAGTCAGGTATCCGACGTCTTGACAACTCACAACGGGAACCTCAGCACTGCCGGCGATGGTATGCAGGAGATCATGGTTGTCCGCGTAGACCCGGAACCGTCTCCGCCAACTAAGAAAAGCGTCGGCGGTGCAATTTGACGGGAGTCTAGGCACAGGAGTTCTGACAATGGTACCTCCCAAAGGCAAACCCGGCACACCAGTACCACCACCATGACTCACCCCACCTGGCCCCGTCGGCCCCACCGATGCAGATGGAGCCCCTCCAGTAGCAACTAGACCGTCGCCTCCTGGGCTGCCGGCAGGTGCACCCGCCGACTGCTGCTGTGCTGCCCGAACCTCCGCCGTCTCAGCCTTAGCAGCCTCTATAGCTCGCAGCGCCTCATCCAGCCTCGCGCGCACAGCTGCAATATCCTCCGTATCCCCACCATCCGACATATCTAACTAAAACCCTAAACCTGCTGTCCCAGCCTCGAAGTGCTGTCCCAGCTATAAAACCTGCTGTCCCGGTCCCCGCAATGGCCACCGCACCAGCTACACAATGCTGCTGTCCTCGCCCCCGTTGGCCGCGATCCCAGCTTGAAGAAATATAGAAGAAAAGTGTCGACCGCTCCGTTGACCCGGCTCACACAGCTCAGACGCCAATACCCACTACCAACACCAGGCCATACAATATATTGTGTTTGGGTGCGGTAGCCCGTCAGAGGCCGAAAGAGAAAGAAGGTTGACTCAAGACCTTGGTTGATTAGAGAGTGAGAGACATGCGGTAGGCAACACCATCGCCATGCAGCATGTCCATCAACACATTTCATCCGCGTACCCCCCGGAGGCCCCGTAGACAGTATACTCTGCCGAGCACCCCAAACAGTCCATTTCGCCGTAGGCGCTAAATTTTTTTGGGGCCCTTTTTCTCGCCGTTCTTAAATAACAACACTATTTTTGAAGTAATTTCCTTTCAAAACCAAGTAAATATCCAAAACAAAATCTCTCCGGCGGTCCGGGGGCCCTCCCGGGGGGCCATGCTCCGTAGCACGCCGCAGAACCCTAACCCTAAGGCAGGTAGGCGTTGCTCGTGTTCCTACGCGCCGTTCATGTGCAACAGCACACTGCCAGGGGGAGCGGGTGCATGGTCGGTAGCCGTCAGAAAATAGCTCCCCTCCCAAAGTCATTTAACGCAGGCTGGGTTGTTGCGTTGCCGCCTGGAAGGCGTGTCTCGTTCCTTTCACAGCATCGCGCATAGACTACAGTGGGGGGCCCTCTATAGTGCCGGTTGAATAGTGCCAACTGCCGGTATAGTGCCGGTAAAATCTCTCCACACAGAAAGCGCCCTCAACAGTGCCAAACGGCACTATTGAGGGCGGGCCTGGTATAGTGCCGGTTGGGCACCACGTCAGCCCGCAATAGTGCCGGTTCATCAAAAGTACCCAGCTAGGTTAATCTTCAACGTGGACGAGACAGGCATCCAGTGGAAGCTTATGCCCAGGCGCACGTATCTTTCCTCCTCGGAGGACCGCAAGAAGGCGCGGGGCTCCAAGAGCATGTACTTCAAGGATCGGATGTCTGCCATCATGTGCAGCAACGCCGACGGCACTGCAAAGGTGGACATGGCCATCATCGGGAGGTCGAAGGTGCCTCGCTGCTTCACGGACGCGCCTTCACCTCTGAAGTACTTCTCGCAGGCCAACGCGTGGTCTGACTCCGCGACGTTCCTCAAGTGGTGGCTTGAAGTCTTCCTCCCGTTCATTCGGCGCTTCACGCACGAAAAGGTGCTGCTCCTGATGGACGGCTGCTCCTCTCACGGCGATCTCGTTGATGATCGTGGGCAAGTTACCATCAAGTTCTATCCTCCGAACTGCACCAGCCTGCACCAGCCCATGGACATGGGGATCATCGCGAAGACGAAAGTCCTCTACAGGAAGGAGCTGCTCGACGTCAAGGCATCCACAATGTTGGTCGCTGAGACCCTTCGCGCCCAGGCCAAAGCCAGTAAGATGAAGGCCGGGACGATGGGGCTGGCGCAGGGGCACCAACCTCACCTACGGGACGCCGCTGAACTTCTTCAGAAAGCATGGGGCAGCGTCACTCCCCAGGACATCGCCAGGTCAGGTTTGAACATGTTCTGTTGCTATGTAGATGCTTCAACTCGGGCGGTGGTGCTAGCACAATAGCTTTGGTGGCACGTTTCGTGGCAGAGGTGGTACGGATTTTTTTTGAGAAAGTTTCCTGCAGGGGCATCCCTCGTTTGAAATAAAAATTTCCTCTTTTTTTGCATGCGGATGAGTCAACTTCTGCCGCTGGGTCCGTCTAATATCTGCGTTGCACTCAAAAACGGATGCGGTTCGTATTCTCGGCAACCCCGCGACCAGGTGCTTTGTCAAAGCCGACACGCTTCCGTAGGAGATGGCGGCTGAGCTCACCAACCTCCACGGGAAAACCCAGGCCCGCATCCACGAGCCTGCGTTGAGGTCCCTCACGAAGAGTGTCCACTCGTTGAGCACGAGCGTGCACGACGCGCAGCAGCAGGGGTCTCGCATCGAAGACGAGGACCTGAGTGAAATGTTCGCAGAACTCAACGTCTCACCCGGAAAGCCTGCCCCGGAGGAGGCGGTGGACTTAGTTCAGGCGTGGGCTACCATCGAGGATGACGATGACGTGGTGGAGGCTTTTCGACAGGATGCAGCGGACGAAATGACGGCACAGCTAGCGGGAACGCGCCTATCTACCTGCCGCGAGGAGGAATCCGAAGATGAGGCGGACAGTGATCATGAGGACACGGGGGGCGGCCGCCGCGCCCCACCGGGTTACGGTGAACTGTCTTCTCACTTCGGCGTCCTGGAGGTGGCCGCGCGGGAGAGTGGAAACGGGGACGCTGCGTTCCACCTATCGAAAGCGAAGATGGCGATGATCGCGGCGCATGCCGCTAAGGGCGTGCGCCAGACAGACATGAGAGAGTTTGTTGATGAGTGAGGGGGGGACAGCTATACCGCAGTTTTTTTCTTTTTGTTTTGTTTTATTTTTGTCCGCTTCGTTGCTGGCGCGTTTATTGGTTTTGTTGGCGTGTCTCATCACGCAACATCGTAGGGAGGGAGCGAGGAACGTGATATTTTTTCAAGTATACTAAGTTGCACGGACGGGAGCTGTACACGGGGTTTGGCTCCGAAGGTGAATTCTGCGCGTGCATGCGGGAATGGTTTCGCGGCAAACTCAGCTATCAGAGTGGAACCCACATTTGTCTCAGAAAAGGCTGCCCCTGCCGCCCACAAAGTATATTCACCACACTCGATCCACATGCTACTCTGTTGGCCTCGCAAATGGTAAGCGATACACCATGAACTCAAACAGCAGTGCCTCAGTAGTGCCAGACCGGCACTACTGAGGGATATCGATCACCCGAATAGTGCCGTTTGGCACTATTGAGGCACTATTCCCAGTTGTGCCGGTGCCCGCTATAGTGCCGGTGAACGCCCTGCGCACGTACCGGCACTATAGAGGGCCCCCCACTGTACTACAAGATTTTAAGTCGTCACCTGCGGACCATTACCCCCCTCTAAGTACAACTTACTAGCTCTCCGTCTTGTACAACAGCATTCATCGAGTCCACGAACACGCTCTTTTCACTAGTAGCCGCACCTACGTGTGAAGCTGTCGCCTTCACCATCTACTTTCCAATATGTCCTCGACTATGTGCCTGAAGGACAACGACCCCAGTCCTAAATTTGTACCTGCATCCCCTGGTCCATGTTGGTACTCCTTGATGGCACGACCATGGACATCCCGCACACCCTAGACCTCCTTAACCTTGGTTTGTTCGGTCATGTTATGTTTTCCTCTCTACTTAAACAAAACATATGCGCCCCCCTTTGACCCAGTCAGACACTCCGTTTCAGCATTTCGACTTCGTCGTTTCCGACATCCTTCAACGCGTCGTGTACGACCTTCACCTTGACACACCCAGTGGGTTGTGTACTCCTCTTGTTATTTTTTGCCAACTGCGCCTACCAAGCTATTCTCTGTCACCTCTCCTCTTCTATTCCAGATTGCCTGTGTCTCTTCCCCGACCTTAGGGATTGGATCCCATATTGAGACTGATGACGATCCCTCACCATTTTTTCCCATCCTACTCTCCGGGGGGGGGGCTCGCCTTCACTCGTAACAGGCGGAAGGGATATTGGAAGAACTTCTCGCCGAACACGGCATTGGCGAAACTGAGGGCCAGATGGAGTTCCGGACTTCTCACGTGGCGAATTACTGGATGGCACGAATTTTCGGCGGGGCGTCCAACGTCAGCGGCTCCGTGGATGTCGGGAAAACATGGTGAGGCATTTTCCTCATTATCCTCTCCGATTAGTACTGTAACAGCAGGCAGGATATATGCGCGCGTCAAGCGGTTTGGTTAGGACCCCTGCGTGGACACTTGAGCTGCGAGCGCGTTCTTCGCGGCCGCTACCTCTCGAATAACAGGCCAAGACGAGGCTAGTCGATCTGCCCCGCGTCACCTCTAATGTGTTTCCATCCACTTCCCTAACCGTGGCTACAAACACTTGACTAACGGATTGAGGTACCTTTCCGTGGCGTTAACAGGAGTTATCCCGGGGAGCTAATCTCTCGCGCGCTGAAAAAGGCGAACATGGACTGGCCAGGGGAGGACGTGTTCGACCCCCGGCAACTGACATGCCGTTCATGGGGGTATTAGATATATTGGGGGTACTCGTAGCATAGTATGACGGGATATCTTTGGTACACATACCTACGGAAATTGCAGTGATGGGGTACGAAGGGTCCAGAACTTTCTGGACATTTTCCTTGGAAGTGAGAAGAGTTTGATGGAGATTCGGATAGGTTTGTTTGGTACTTTAACCGTGATGAGCGTGACGCGTGCTTGATGCCGTGACAGATTTACGAGCGCAAGCACGCCCCCGAAAAATACAATACTTTTGCATTACGTTTTCAACACGTTTCCCACCCATCCACGCTCCGCCATGAGCCACCCGCTTTGAGCTCCAACCACAAAAGAACCGAGCCACCCGAATTATCGATCACGCTAGCGTATGACACGTCGTCTACGAGATTCGCGGTCGAGCTTGGTTTAGGAGCATCGCTTTGCGGCGATCGAGAGCAGGGTCAAGATGCCTACCTCCACGCGCGAAGATGAAGCCCGCCAAGCAGCGGAGGCCCGCCAAGCAGCGGAGGAAGCCAGGATCGAAGAACTGGTCAACGAGAGAGTAGCAGCTCGGATGGAGCAGATGATGGAGGAGAAACTGGCCAAGAAGATGGCCGAGATGGAGGTACGGCATCGAGCCGAGCAGCAGAGGACACAAGATCTCCGGAGCGGGAACGAGGAACAAGGGGTACCACACCAGCAAGAAACTGGGGGCCCGACGCCCAACCCCTCCGCAGACGAGCTGGCCAACGCGATTGCAACTGCCATGGCCGGTCGCCTCCAGACTTCATCAGGGGATATCGGTGCAGTGCCTCACCCTGCAACCCTCCGTATGACTGAGAGTAGACGAATAGAGCCTTGGGATGGTGTGTTCAAGTCGGGGGACAGTAGGCAGCAGAAGCTTTTGATTTTCAGATCGAGCATGGTAGCACGGTTTGCACAGGAGGATGTCCACGAAGTAGTGATGGGCCACCAGGACATCCCAGTAGGGAAGCAAGGAATCAGCATGGTAGACCTGAAGACTGAGTATGGCGAGCTGAAGGTAGCTAAGGCTGTAGTGGCGTGGAATTTACTCATCACGTCAATCTCATACATGCCGATCTTGTCTGAAATCGTCTCAGACGGAAGCCCGAGTGGGGGATGGAGGGTTTTCCTCAAGTATTACGAGCCCCAAGCGAAAGCCGAGAAAAAGAGACTCTTGAAGGAGTACCATAGCTTCGCGATGCATGAGAGTGAAAACCCACAAGAATACTTCGGAAGGTTCTCTATTTTGCGGAGTAGGCTAGCGTCGCACGGGACAGTGTATCCCGACAACGAAGCCAACGACCACTTGGTGTCCGCCCTGTCATCCGACTACAAATTAGAGAAGAAACTGTTGGACCGCACCCCTGATTTGACTTTTGAGCAGATAGAGGATTCCGTGAAGGAGGCCCACACGGACCTGGTGCGCGCACGGGAGGAGGAACAAAAGAGTGGCGTGGGGCACGCCTTCGTCGCTTCCGGTGCGCCCCGGGGCGACGGACGTGTCCAAAATGGGTCGAGTGGGAACGGCGGTGGACAGGACGGCAAAGGCGACGGTCGGAACAGGAGCGACGAGACCAGAGGAGAACGGCACTGTCGCTTTCATCCGTATGGAACCCACACCAACGCGGAGTGCTATCAACAGCAGCGGAAGAAAGAGCGAAGACAGCAGCAGTCATCGCAACAGCAGCATCAGCAGCGGCAGCAGCAGTCATCGCAACAACAGCAACAGCCGCCGCAGCAGCAACAACAACAGCCGCAGCAGCCTCAGCAACAGCCGCAGCAGCCTCAGCAACAGCAGTACTACCATCCTCGTCCTCAACAGCAGCAGCGACAGCAACAAGGCGGCCGCGGTGGGGGGGGCTGGGGTGGTGGACCCCAGCACGGACCCCACGGCGGACGCGGAGCGCAGCAAAGGTATGGAAACTCAGCCCCCCCTCGCCCGCAGCAGCAGCAATGGCGACCCCCGCACGGGCATGCAAACGTGATGCACCATGATTACGGTGCCACGCCCTACGGGGGGCCCGCAAATAGTAGCGAGTATGGGGGTTGGGAGCAGTCGCAGCCACAATACCAGCAGCCTCCGCCGGACTACACCCAGCAACAGCAGCCGTACAACCCGCCTCCGGCACCATACTATCAGCAGCAGCCACCACCACAGCCACCGCCGCAGCCTCCGCCGCCACCGACGTTCCAGCAGCAGCCGTCGCAACAGCAGCAGCACTCGACCCATGCCCCGCCCTACTCATCTCCTCCCGGAGCAGCAGCACCGGCCCCGGGCTCCCTTCACTTCTTGATGGCACGTTTCGTGTCTGCAGGCGAGATCGTTCCGAGTGGTGTTGTAGCGAGTACCGAGCGTGAGAGTGGTAGTGGATTTGCCTTGGCTGCACGAAACCCGAATTCGCATTTTGGCAGAGAGCAATTTTGGGCCGACAGCGGCGCGACCAACACGTTTGTTAGCAGCAGCCATCAAATGTTCGACTTGAGGCCAGTGCCGCCCGGTAAGGAGTACATCCAAGTAGGTAACGGTGCCTATTTGCGCGTGCATTGTGTTGGGAAGGTAAACATGGCTTTCCACATGCAAGACCAGGGAGGAGAGCGCGATTTTTGCGTGCAAATGTCGGACGTGTACGTTGTGCCTGGAATCACCTTCAATTTGTTTTCGTTGCACCACACGCAGCGTAAGCAACGGATCGTTCTAGACGAGACCGGCGTCCACCTATTTGATGGTAGGCTTTCCTTTGCATACTCTGATGTAGGATGCTCGCTTTGGGCTACTCGATTGCCCCAGGATTACAGTGGTCGTACTGTGACCTCTAGCCCCGATGCCCCTCCCCGTGTTTCTGCCCAAGCGTCCCCGCCTAGCATTGGCACAGGATTTGTTGCGGCCGCCCCCTCCCTTTTCCAGAGTGCAGGAGCGGGCACGAGTTCGAGTGCGAGTGCGAGTACCGGCTTCCAGTCCGTCGCTGCGGCCGGCGTTGTACCTGCGAGTACCGGCTTCCAGTCCGTCGCAACGGCCGGCGTTGTACCTTCGACTCCTGGCGTCCAGCCCACCGGATCCGACGGTGTAGTACCTTCGAGTCCCAGCGTCCCCTTCACCGCTTCCGGTGTAGTGCCACCGCATTGTGCTTTTCAGCCCGTTGACGTAGACGTAGTCCCCACGACGATCCACGACTTTCAGCCTGTCATCACGGCCGCTGTAGAATCGTCCGAGCTTGTGACTCCCCCTGCAGTAGGCACGACTGATTTTCGCGAGATCGATATCAACCCCCTTGTATCCAAGGATGACTTACCGATCATGGACATGAGCATGTTTCTGGATGTTGGATTGATGGATGCGAAAGACTCTGTTCCCCCTGGTGATTTTTTTCCGGATGCGCTGGAATTCCCTGAGTCTGCGGTGAACCCCCCCCTTGCATTTGCTATGCAGCATGAGGAGTTGGACGTGTTGAGAGGTTATCTTACAGAATGCAGTGAGCAGCAGATCGTAGCCCCCCCCTCCCTCTCGCATGCCTTGGCGATTATCGCCCCCGGTGCTTCCCCGTTTTCGGTAGGAAAATCCACGCCCACCATCGACATTAATTTGTTCCATGCCTCCACCGGCCATGTCAATGAATTCCTGATGCGTGAAACGGCAAAGCAGCAGGGCGTACGATTGGTGGGGGAGATGCAGCCGTGTGTGGGCTGTGTGGAAGCCAAGGGTAGGCGTGCCCCGGTGCCGCGGCGTGGTACCCGCGCGGCGGTACCGTTCGGCAAAGTTCACATCGATCTCACGGGCCCGTTCTCTGACGCCCTGGACGGCTCCCGGTACCTGATCATGTTCGTGGACAGCGCCTCGCGGTGGCAACGGGGTTACGGGATGCGGGCCAAGAGCGACACCCTGAAGTTCGTGCAGCGTTTCCTCGCCGACATGAACGGCATGGGTACCCCGGGGTGTTTCCGCATGGACAACGGCGGCGAGTTCACCGGCGCCGCGTTCACCACGTTCTGCGACGCTGCTGGCATCCGGTGCGAGTACACCGCCCCCGACACCCCCAAGCAAAACGCGGTGGTCGAGAGCGCCATCTGGCGCGCCATGAAGGGGGGCCACGCCGCGCGACGTCGCATCCTCGCCATGGGACACACCGACCTCTCCTCCATCCCCCACGTCGGCGCCAACGGACACCGCCTGTGGCTTGCGTCGGCGCTGTGGGCCTCCGCCTGCTTCAACCGCTCCGCGACAAAGGCCAACGTGGGCTGGAAGTCGCCGTTCGAAGTCTTCTTCGGCCGGAAGCCGCCCCTGACCGTCGTCCCTTTTTTCCAGGAGGGGATGATGCGCGTGAAGCGGGCCACCAAGGCGGACGTCCAATCCGCGCGGTGCTTCTACCTGCACGGCGCCAACAACCACTCCACGTCTACCGCCGTCGTTCTTCGCGCTGACACCGGTCGCCTCGCCCTCACCAACAACGTCGTGTGGGTCAACCGCCGGGCGGGAGCACCGGCGCCGGTGCCGGGCATCGGGGGGGGGTCTTCGGTCACCGCGGCGCCTTCTCCGGCCGCCGCCGCACCTCCGGCCGATGCCGCACCGCCGCCGCCCCCGCCAACAAGGACATACACGTTCACCCCGCCTGCACCAGCGACCACTGCACTGCCGCCGCCCGCTTCCCCGCCGATGTTGACGGCATCCTCAGCCCCATCGTCAGCCCCACCGTCGACCGCAGCCACGCCGCCCCGTTCACCCCCGGGCCTACAGCCGCCGCCGCCGCAGCCCGCCAGCGCCGCCGCCCCAGCTCCTCCGCACCCGCCGCTTTCGAAACGAGCCGTCAAGGAGTTGGGACGGGAGGACACGAGAGTTCACGGCCGCACGCGCGGCGATGGAGTGCGGTTCATGGATGAGCAACAACAACCGCCGTCGCCACCAGGTGGCGGCACCGCTCTCCACCACCGCCTTGGGCTGTTGGACATGATGGACAAGGCCACCCTCATCTCGTCGCTCGCCACCCGGGAGGCCGTAGACCAAGGACGCCGCGACCTACCGCCCCCGCCGCAGCCGGATCCGAGTCTTGGAGGCCGTGGAAGCGGGGGGGCTGTGGGAGATGGGGGGGCCGTGGATTCCGGGGGGGGGGGGAGACCGCAGATGTTCGCAACGATGTTCGCCACCCGCGAGGATGTGGACGCCGCTCTTCGCGCCGAGCGTCCTCCTGACAAGATGCCTGACCTTCCGCAACTGCATGGCCAGCGACCTCCGCGAGCCGAAGACGTTCAACGAGGCAATGCGGTCCCCGCACTCAGAGTTGTGGGATGATGCAGTCGGTCGAGAGTTTTTCGGTTTGTTAGATGCAGGAACTTTTAGTCCGGTGTAGCAACCAGTAGAGAACGCCATCAATGCTAAGTGGGTATTCAACTGTAAGGCAGACGAGTATGGATGGCCGACGAAATTCAAGGCAAGACTTGTAGCGCGGGGGGACATGCAGAGGGCTTCGATTGATTTTGGAGAATTGTTTGCACCCACCGTATCAGTGTCTAGTGTGCGCTTGTTGGCAGCATTAGCATGTGAGCAGAATCTTGACTTGTGCCATTTTGATATTCAGCAGGCTTTTGTGCAGTCTGAGCTTGATGAGGATGTTTTCATGCGCTTACCGCAGGGGTGTGGTAGGTTATCTGGCCTGGTCGTGAAGCTGTGCAAGAGTCTGTATGGTTTGAAGCAGGCATCACGACATTGGCATGCGCACCTGACGAGGTGTTTGTTACTTTTAGGTTTTTTGCAGTGTCTGGCGGATGCATGTGTTTTTCGATTGATGGAGGAGGGACGTGTGATCATGATCATCGTGGTCCACGTGGATGACATTTTTGCTGTAGGGCAGAAGGAGAGGTGTGACAAGTTTGGCAGGGATCTCAACGAGATGGTCCCCGTGAAGAACCTTGGAGAGTTGAGGTGGTACTCCGCGTGCTTTTACTAGAGAGACGTAGAGAGAGGGCTGTTGAAGATTTCGCAGCAGAGGTTTGCCGAAGAGTTGGCTGCAGAGTACGGCATTGAGTGGGGGAGGAGTGTGCCCTTGCCCGTGAGCGTGAAGCTTACCGACTTTGACGAGAACGAAGCGTGCGCTGATGTCCCTTTTCGCGAGTTAGTAGGATCTCTGATGTGGTTGGCCACCCAAACAAGGCCGGACATCGCGAACGCGGTACGGGCAGTAGCGCGGTATTGTGCATCTCCCAAAATGGTGCACTGGAAGGCAGCACTCGGTATTTTAGGATACGTAAGGAGGACGAGTTGGATGGGGATTACATTTGAGAGGGGAGTAGTGACAGGGATGAGCATGCAGGTGTTTGTGGATGCCGACTATGCAAGCAAGGCGACAGACCGTAGATCGGTGTCCGGGGGGCTAGTGATGTGTGGGGGTGGGTGTGTAACTTGGTTTTCGAGGACGCAGAAGTGCGTTACGCTTTCCACCACGGAAGCAGAGTATGTGGGAATTGCTGACGTCTTGAAGGAAGTATTGTTCTTGAGGCAGGTGTGGCGTTTTATGTTGCCAGGTGCGGGTATGCCGTGCATCCCGGTGTTCGAGGATAATCAGGGAGCGATCCAGATTGCGCACAACCCAATCACGAACTCCAACTCGAAGCACATCGATGTACGGCATCACTTTGTCAGGGAGCTGGTAGAGAGGAAAGAGATTTCAATTACTCATGTGCCGACGCAATTTCAGCATGCAGATTTCTTGACGAAGGCTATTAGCAAGGAGTCTTTTGCGCTGCACCGTGACTTTGTGATGAACTTGCAGTAAAGAGGGTGTTTTGGGGTCGATTCGTATTCTGTATGGAAAGAGAAAGAGAGAGATGAGATCGAACAAGAGAAAGAGAGAGTCTGGTGAAGGTGGTAAGAGTTTCGGTTGTGTTGGGATTTTTCTTGTTTGTTTTGTAAGAGTTTTGGTAGCGTTTTTTTTCTTGTGATTGTCTTGGAGTATATTTTGTTTTGTTTTGGAGATGGTGGTACAGAAGAGGATTGGTATTTGCCGAAGCATGACGATGCATACGAGCAGGGGGGCTATTAGATATATTGGGGGTACTCGTAGCATAGTATGACGGGATATCTTTGGTACACATACCTACGGAAATTGCAGTGATGGGGTACGAAGGGTCCAGAACTTTCTGGACATTTTCCTTGGAAGTGAGAAGAGTTTGATGGAGATTCGGATAGGTTTGTTTGGTACTTTAACCGTGATGAGCGTGACGCGTGCTTGATGCCGTGACAGATTTACGAGCGCAAGCACGCCCCCGAAAAATACAATACTTTTGCATTGCGTTTTCAACACGTTTCCCACCCATCCACGCTCCGCCATGAGCCACCCGCTTTGAGCTCCAACCACAAAAGAACCGAGCCACCCGAATTATCGATCAGGGGGGTGGATGTAACCGGTCCTGAATCGGACCCTGCCTCGGTTCCTGCCTCGGGTCCAGACTCGGATACTGCCTCGGGTCCAGACTCTGGTCCTGACTCTCGGCCTACAGGTAAGACATTAGTGTTGTTTAGTAATGGTGGTGTTCATTTTCGTGGATGGAAATGTTTCATTGTTGAGCAGGTTCTTGTTTTAACATAGGAGGCTTGCCTTGTATGTTCTTCATGAGGGCCTCAAAACAGGTCGAGGTGCGGGTGGTAATGGATGAGAGGCGTGAGTGATTTTTTGGTATAGGGGAGACTTGAGCATGAGTTCGCCGGGTAGAAAACACAGCATGCAGGAACCTATCCCTAAGTCAGACAGCCCAGCCTTTCCTCAACATGCTATCGGCGAACGCTTTCCATTTCTATGCCCAAAGAATGATCGACACGAGGTTGTACGCTTTCTACTTTCCTACCACGTGTGTGTCTCAGGTATGCTATCAACGTTGGTGGAACCATTCAGGCGTACCACTTATCAAATAAACCCTCACGCATACCCCTGTCCTGATTCAGAGTAGGGTGACCCCTGCCCAACGCACACCCGCCTAACCCCATTTCTTCCTGGAACTCATTGTTTGGCAGCTAAAGCGGCCGCAAATTTTATATGCCTGCCGCCTTGTCGCAGCTCCGTGATAAAATAGGCGTCCGAGCATGCGTGCGTATGTCGCCTGCAGAGTTTACTTTTAACCCTCTATTCCGGGCCGTGCATAAACACCACGTGAACGCTGGCCGTGCCGTTCAAGCAGGTGTGCTAAACATTGACCGTCACAATGTAGTTTCACCATTAAAGTCGTACCCCTAAGCGTACCATGTCGCTCTCTTGTACCCTGCATGCCCGATGCACGCTCAGGTCGTCATACACCTGAATCTATCCGCGAAGGTCTCGTGGCGCGCGCCCTGCACGTCGCCCTCCTACAAATCGACGAGGAAGAAACATCGTGGTTCACCTCGACCGGGCAGCTAGACCTCGTGTCCACAACCATCAGCCATGTAGCCAGAGGCGCGCCTGTTGCGAATGTAGTCGTAAACGACAACACCTCGGTGGATGCACTGCGCCGGACTACGGTTTTCGGACATGAATACCAGGGCAGATACTCTGTAGACTCAGCCGAAATAGAGGCAAGAGTGCGTGAACTCCCTGCCGCGTCAGCGCTCAGGATGGTGTGGAGAGCATACGATGCCATGACGTGCGACTTTAACGATTTACAAGAAAACATGCGCGGCGTAAAATGGTTGTCAATCGAGGCCAACATTCTTGCACCTGTTGGGGAAGGTTTGGAGGGGCTTAAGTTGCCCCACCGTTTGGTTGTCCTCAATTTTCACGGGTCCTTTGACATGTCGATTGAGGGCGTAGAGTTCCCGGAAACAGTGAAGAAGATGTCATTGGGAGGCGGCCCGAATGGGAGTTTCGACCGGCCAATTGGCAGGGTCCGCTGGCCTTCACATTTGGTGGAACTCAAGGTAGAAGGACAATTCAACCAACACATTGAACAGCTTGACCTGCCCGGCTGCGTGAAGTACGTATTTCTTGGAGGATGGTTCAACAGGCCTGTCGCGGGGGTGACTTGGCCAAAATCATTGCAACAGTTGACGTTTGGGATGAGGTTTAACCAGCCGTTGACGTCGACCGCCAATGATTGGCCTGAGGGATTGATCAGTCTAGAGACCGGTGCAGGGTTCCGGCAGAGCCTGGACGACGCAGTGTTGCCTCCTCGGCTTCAACGTCTCGCTCTCGGGGGGGGGTGGAACCAGAGTATGGGGGGAGTGAGCCTCCCTCACGGGCTCGAGGTTGTCGTGTTTGGAGAGTCTTTCAACCGACCCTTGAACAACGTTCGATGGAAATCGTATGCAATCAGAGTTATCTCGTTCAAGTTGGCATTCAACCAGAAAGTACATGCTGTGGAATGGCCCCGCTCCTTAGAGGTAATTAGGTTCGGAGATCGCTTTGCCGAGTGCGAGTCGCTTTCTCGCACGCAGTGGCCGCCCACACTACTCGAGCTCGAGGTAGGGGGGGGGATGGGCCCAGGATTCCGACGTATCATTTTGCCGCAGAGCCTGCAGAAGTTGGTGCTTGGGGGCGAGTTTAATGGAAAGTTTCGCCGTGTTTCGCCGTGTTCAGTTGCCACCTCGGCTGCAATCGCTTGTCTTCGGACGAAAGTACGCCCAGGCCATTTGTGGTCGACAGTCATGGCCTCGAACCCTCAAGGATATGTCATTTGGGGCGAGCTACAGGGAGGACCTAGCCCGAATTACGTGGCCTTCAGCTATAGTCGACCTGCGGTTTGAGGGGATGTCTGAAGATGACAACTTCGTGAAAAACTGCGTGTGGCCAAAGTC